>CAJGYM010000025.1:600000-990443 GCA_904845305.1 Caenorhabditis auriculariae
AGGAAAAAAAACTTGACACGGTGGCATTGGTCACCATGAAAAAAGGTTCTAAAAATGCAACACTCTGAGCCATTCCAAGTGTGACCGAATCGTTTCAAACTACCTATCTTTCTAGTATACTGACGGACACGATTTATTGCCTTTCTTCGACAATTCTTCTTTTTTTTTCTTTTTACCCGTTCTACCTTCTTGTTATTTTCTGATTGTTCTGCGAACTTGGATACGACTCGATTGCAAGTTCTTTTTTTTTTCTTTGGTTTTCCCCATTATTCTGGTTCTTTCCAGTTTTTCGAGTTTCTCTGTTATAAGTTTATTGGGGTCTAGGTTACACGAGAGAAAAAGAGTTGATACCATTTTCCGACGGTTAGTAGTGAATTGAAAATTTGAAGAGCTTGATGGAATCGAAGAAAAAGACGTAAATCACGTTTTTTTTTCTTTTTGGACAGCTTTTAAGATATTATTGAGAGGCGCTTATGAAAGGTTGGAATCATGAAACGTGAGGTCAAAAATCGGAAATTATCGTACTTATGAAAGCTTTCTAATCCTTTATTAAGGTTCCGACAAATTCAAAAAAATTTTTTTCCAAGGAAAGCTCAAATTAATTTTCTTGAAAATTTCAATTCATGCTTTGAAGTCACATTGTTTGTATTTCACAGAAATTTGAACAAACTCGAAAATTTTGTAAGGTGATCAGGTTTGCTTATCATCTCAAAACGGCCGTCTGTTTGTACAGCCACAAATTTGGCCCCCTTCGTCGTTACGTTCAGTTTTGCCGCGTCCATCGCTCGGCACGATGCCAACGATTACACGTCATCAAAACGAGGGGGCGAGAGACGGCAGACGGACAACGAAAAGCTGACTCTCAATGCCTAACTCTCTCCCTCTGTCCCTCTCTTTCTCTGTCTCTCTATCCTGTCGTTTGTTCTGTGATAACGGAAGGAGAGGTTTAATGACAGCTCAATGAGATTTTGGCGCGCAAATTGCGCAAACTTTGGGATTTTAAAGAGATATTGGGAACTGATCTGAGGAAATCACCATGAATATCAAATTCTGAGTCATATAATTTTTTTTTTTGGACAAATTGTCTTCCCGTTGAAAAGAGTAGCAGATGCTTCGAAATTGAATTTGAACGTGATAAATGGAAGGTTTACGAGCGATATTGGGAAAAAAATACTGTAACTGAACCATAAAAAATTTCATTTCTGAAAAATTGAATGAAATTTGGAAGACAAATCGCTTTCAATTGAGCGAAATCGACTTCCGAAATTTCGAACAATTGATGATTGGGAAGAATATTAACTAATGTGTCCTCAACTCTTAACACAACAGCTTATTATAACAATTTCTAACCCGCTTACTTATTTTATGCATAAAATTTTCCCGGGAGCGCATAAGATTCGACTCAATAGCCTAATTTCGACCTATCTACTTTTCATATTTCAGCTTACTCCAGTACGCCTTGTTATCTTTTGATTTTGAAATGGATGAGGATGGTGTTTTAAAAAAGCAACCACTGAAAAGAAGTAAGCCTCTAGATTTATCCATGGAGCGCAAATTTTTCGACCAAACAGCCTAGTTTCCGAATTTTATACTTCCTACCTATCTTACGGTTTATTTCAATGGAACGGGTGCCGGTGATGGTATGAAAATCGCCTTTCAAAAATAGACCTATCCTATCTAATTTATCATTGGAGCTCAAATAACCCAAAACTGACTTTTCGCCCCTGCTGGTTCGTTTCTTATCTGTAAACGATAAATATCTTTCTCAGCTCTTCTTGACTGTTCACTGTGCAACCAAAACAACCGCTTCTACTCGATGACACCTAACCATTTTCAGGCAAACGATAAAGCGGCCCACGTCTTCTTCTTCGACGTCGACCTCTTCACATCTGCACCGTCCGAGAGATCATGGGTCCGTTTCTAAATTTTTTTCTTCTAATATAAACTTACCTGCATTAACGCTGCTTCTCCACTCACAAAATCTTTCAAGAACTTCTATTTTTTTAAACTTGACTGAAAAACTTATCATGTGAAAAAAAAGTCTTTCAAAGTTTGATTTTGCTCGCTTTCAAAAGCGTCTTCGAAAAGCTTTTAGCGGATTAACTTTACACTGACAATCTCGGCTCAAATCCTTCTGCTTTTGAAGACCCTACTTTCTATATGTCCCATGCAGTTTGTCAATCTTTTTCCCCATATTCAGTCTTCGACAACTGAGAACTCTTAAATAATACCTTCTCTTGTCTAAAACTTAATTTATTTGAGAACTTATGGGAGTGCACAGTAAATAGGAAAGAAGAGAAAAGAGAAAAAAAAAGGTGGACAGGTCGCCGACTTTTTTTTTCGACTTTTTGCCTCCCCTCACCCGCTGAGGCTATATGGCTCTTTGTCGATTTTGTTCGTAAAAAAAAAAACCTTTTTCGCGCCTTTTTGCTGCTGTTTTTTTACTAAATGAAAGTCGATTATATATTTGACTGATGTCTTTTTGAATATGTCTTGAAGTTGTCCCGAACTTTCGATCGGCTGGTCTGAAAAAGATCAGCTGAGAAAAAAAATCGCCTTCTCTTCAGACTCATCACGAAGCGCAAACTTCGCTCTGTTGCGATTTTTTTGCGTTCTTTTTTCTTGTTCCTTGATTTTTAATATTAGATTCATGCAATCTTGTCTCTAATTAAGTTTTTTTGTTGCGTACCGAATTTAGCTTTTTCTTTTTCAAAAGTGCCAAATTTCGTGCTAAAAAAATATTTTAATAAAAAAACTCTGTTTCATGTTTTTTTCAAACCGATCACGCTTTTTTTGTAAGATTATTTGTTTTTCCTTGGTAAAATCCGTTTCAAAAATTTGAATGCGATCCTCATTTTTATGGTATAATATTTTTTTATTGGAGTAGAGTATATTATTATTATTTTTTTGAATGAACTGGAAAGAAAGGAAAGTGGTCTTCATACGAGACTATTTGGGTTAGTGATAGATTAGCACTGCGGGTTTGAGCTAAAGTTGTCGACGGAAGAGCGTATATTTATTTTTGGCCGAGAGGCTCGCCAATTGACCTCCCATTTCTACCTTTTCCTCCACGTTCTCATGCTTATATTCTTTTTCAGTCGACTCAAAATTAATTGATTATTATCAAGTGCTTCAATTTCGATTATTCGGTGGTTAATCCCTCCTTCCCTTTTCCGAGAAAAATATACTGGAATTCAAGCCTTTTCTCTTAGTTGAAACATTCTGGTCGCATTAAGAACGGTTCAACGCGAAGAGGTCGAATTGAAAAAAAATGCTAAAATTTTTGCGATGGATTGACTCCACAGTTCTCACGTTTCCTATTTTTTTTCCAAAGGTGTACCTTTTTCTTATTTTATTTATTTAGCCCTTGTCTCTCCTAATATGCAAATTCACTAGCTGATACCTTGAGAACGTTTTTGTTTGCATTTCTCACGGGGAGGTTGTTTTACTGACGACTGTTCTCCCATGATGCGATTTTTTTTTTCTTTCAAGTGCTCGAAAACTTTTTGAGTTAAGAATTGGGCTATTGGTCAGCTAGAACGGCGCTTTTAAAAGCTGGAAGATTTTGAAAAAATTGTTTGTAGAATTTTTCAAACTTTGTAATGGTCCGAATAGGAGATTTCATGTTTCTTTTTCAAACTGAAAAAAGAGATAAACTTCTAGTTTCATCTTTGGGGCTAAAGATTTTTTCAAGCATTTTCGCTGTTTTTTGCTTGAGGTTTATGTTTATATGCCTTTGTTAATTCTACTATTCTCGCCTCATCTCCCGGAAACGCAATTCTTTCCATGGACTATCCAATCTTATACTTTTCAGGCCCAGCAGCTCAAACCACGAGTCGATCGCCGGTGTCAGTTCTGCGAACGCAGCACTCACCGCCGTCAGCTCGACTGCTGCGTCGACGTCAAACGCCGCGACGGCCGGCGTCCCTGCGACTCACACCGTCGTCATCGATCGGCTGCCCAATCGAAGTGATATCACGATTAAGGTTCAACTTTCCTCTCAATACTTTGAAGTTCTAAAAAATCTACAGGAACAACTACGCGAACCACTGAGACGGTTTGGCCGTGTCGTCGAGATCAACATCGAAACCGACGGCAACGAAACCAAGCGGGCGACTGTCTTGTTTCGGAGGTGAGGCAGTCTTCTGTTTGAGATTTATGTTTTAATTGAGATCAACTTTCCCCTCCTGATTCCCTACCGAAGTTTGTCATCCTCCGTTATTGTTTCTTTTTCAGCCTCGACGTCGAGAAAGTCCGCGGCGAACCGTTCTTGCCTATCCTTGGAAGCCGTGCTCGTCTGCGACTGTGCAGTTCGAATACGACAAACGCAACGACATCTTCGGCTGCAACGCCGTCGACCAGCGGCGCTGCTCCGGCTGAGGGAACGTCGTCAAGTCGGCTGTCATCTGCCGCGACGACGCCTTCCACCTCTTCGGGAGTTCGAGCTGCAGCTGATGCAGTGGCTGATGAACTGCCGGTGGATGGCTTCCATCCGAAGTCTTCGCGAACAATGTACGCAAACGGGTTGGAGACGCGAATCTCGGAGAGTACACTACGGCAAAGATTCGGCAAGTTCGGCGACATCCTGGACGTCGAGGTGAAGAACAGCGAGTCACCGTCGCCGTACGCCTTCATCCAGTTCGTCAATATCGACTCTGCGGTCAACGCCATCAACGCCAATACTCCTATTGCCAGCACGAGCGCCACCGCCAGCAAGCGCAAGGAGAAGGTATTGAAAGTTGGGTTACATAGGAAAGGCTTAAAGGTAGTTTGGTTTACTAGTTGAGCTCATGATCTACTAGCCACTTTTCACAAAAAAAGGGAAGAACCATAGTTACGAAATTAAGAATACTCTGTAAAACGTGGAATAACACTTCATTTTACAGAGCAAGACGTTTTTTGGTCGATCTATGGTCTCGGACAAACTCTGGCTTGGCCATATTCCTGACTGGGTGTCCGAAGATCAAGCTGAACACAAGATCAAGTCCCTGAGCGCGGCTATTACTGATATTACTGTCGATTCTCGGCTCCATGAGGCTATCGTTATTTTCGCGACGCAAGAGGCGGCGACCCAATGTCTGAACCGGCTGAAGTCGGGTACTCCAAAATTGTGAGTTTCTTTTTGGAATATTTTTTGTGTTTTTTTCGAATATTATTCTTCATTGATGTTATTTTTTGTTCTTATTTCTCCTGTTTGATCTTTTGGCAAATTTTTTTCTCGTTGTACCGAGAACTTTTGGCTTGGAAAAAATTTTTATTCTATATTTTTCTCTTTCTTTCATAAACTGCCTTTGATATCCGCTATGAACTACTTTGATCTGTTCAAAAAAAATTTTCTTTCTACTTTGGATCCAAAAAGTGCTCATTTTCAACTTTGAATATGATCAAGCGTGATTTCAAACTGGACCTATAATGTATACGAAAATTACGATTTTTTGTTTTGGATATAAAAAAACATTAAGTCTAGTTTGTCATTCACTTAACAATGCTTTTGTACGACTTTTTTTTAAATTCGGTGACAATTAGTTAAAGTTAAAAATAGGCGAATCGTATGGATGTATAATGATAATGTAATAGTGATAATGGATGGAGGAATAATTCTATTTTAAAACGTTTTGACCCATTCTAAATGCGAATTCAAGCTTTTTTAACACAGTATTGAATCCAATCCCTGATTCAAAACCATCCAAATTATCCTATATGTTTACATGACGATTTACGAGCAAGCGTTACTGATCTTCTGCCGAGAATTTTGACAAACGACGGAAATTATTCCGAATTCTCATCTAAAATCCCCTTTACTTTCTCAAAAAAAAATTTTTGAGCATAATATCAAACAAAAAAGAGGAAAGATGAGGCAGAAAAGTCTAGAAAAGCGGAGTGAAAGGCGAGGGGAACGGCTCGCTTGTCGGTTTCGAGCCTCGGCCGGTGGGAGTCCACCTCCTCCCTACTTGCACAACTCGCCGGCCAACCGCCTCGGGTCGATATTCATGAGAAGACGTCGTCTTTCTCACTGTGTCTCGACCCTCCGGCTCTTTCTATCTCTCATCCGGCTGCCCAGTCCTCGTCGTCGTCGTCGACGTCGTCGGCTCCATGTCGATTGATATTTATACTCGAAGACGTCGGGGTGAATTAAGCCGACAACAGCTTTTCTTTTCAAATTTTTTTTTTCGAGTCTCTCACATTCAACTACTACTTTGTTAATCCCTGACACTATCCTTTCCATCTTTTGCTGGCCATTTGATGATTAATTTTGAAGATTTTTCACAACTTCTAACTCTTTTTTAGCTCTTCAAATGGTTTCACAGTAGCTTACATTTACGGTTAACGAATTAGGGTAACCGTATTACTTGAGAATACCATTTGAAACCGTATTATCAGCTTCCAAGCTTTTTTCGCTCATTTTTAAACACGTGAAGTTTTACAAAAATGCCTTTGATGACAATGGTTCAAAAATACATGATGGTTTAATAAGCTTTATCGTGATTTTTTTGGGACGCTTTCCCGGAAAACGTGCTCCTGAGATATTGTCATACGATTAAGCATGTTGTCTTCTGTGTTTCGAAACTTTCCGATTCACATTTTTAGTTTGGAACCCAGCGTTGTACTGAAAGCTCTTTGATAAAAAATATTGATTAAAAGTTGAGTATAAAAGTTTGAGGGTCCTTAATTTTAACTTTCTGTCTTTGAAACGTCCACATTTTTCATTGATAACGCTAGAATTTGTTTTGAAGTAATTTCAATACTCTATTCTCTGTGTCTGTCTTCTGTTTTCTACATCGATAATTTTTTTTGAAGCGTTTCTGGTAGTTTTTTAAAGCTCTCCGGTATGCAATGTTTTTTTCGCATCGCAAGTTCCAAGACTGAATTTTTAAAAGTTTCATGTTTCCTAAGGACTTTGAATTTTTTTGAGATCTTTTTTTGAAGCTCCTATGATTTTTTTAAATGATTCTTTCAAAAATTTTTTTAGTTTTTGAAAAAAATTTTTTTTCTGGGATAGTATTATCTAGGCCTACTTTTTCCAAACAAACAACCTTTTCCTACCTAACTTATCAAATATTAAAACTTTTCGATATCTGCAAGCTCCTTTCACAGTTTAAAAAGATAGAGTACTACAGAATGTATCCGATGAGAATATTGATTCGAAATCAAATTTTCCCATGGCTTCCAGACGCTATTTACTGTAATTGTTTGAATGGATTTGCTGGATTTAGCTTTTCAACGTGAAGGATCTGCGTAGACATAATCTTATTGTTTTTTTTTCGGATCGTTTTTGTGAGGTTTCTGTCTTGAAAAAGCTATTCTTCAATTCATCATTTTTACTTTCTTGTTTCTTACATAATTTAGAGATCCTAAAGGGAAAATTTGTAATCTCTCAATCAAGAGTCACCGCCTTATAATCTGCCTTTTGAGAAATTATATCACGCCTTGAATTTTTTCTGACGTTTCGTAGTTTTGATCCTTCTGAAAATCTCCAAAACCTTTTTTATCCGTTCCATGATCGTCCACGCTTTTTTTTTCCTGTACTTTACATTGGTTCTGTCGTCAAAAGTAGCTGGATTCGCTATGAAAATTAATTTTGGTCAGAAATTTGTAGGTAATGGACAGTTCCACAATAATTTCTTGACGTTTCTCTGAACATCTCAGATATTTTTTTTCTAGCAAAACTGATATTTCCCCGAAAAAAAGCCAAAACTGGACATGTTTTGCTTTTACATCACAGCTTTGAATAGCCTCTCATAAGAAGATTTTTTCAGATTCAAATAATAATCTTTCTTGAAATTTGCCTCTTTTAGCAAGACTTTTTGAAAAATTGACTTCTCATAGAAGCTTGTTAAACGTCTTTAAAAACAAATTCGAAAACTTGGACACTATGAAACGTAGTTCAATTATTTTTTTTCCGAAAAGTCTTTTTTTTTCATTGAGCGTCTGTGCAGGCGTATTTTTCTCTCAGTTTCAGATTATTATTATTTTTCAATCTTTTGTATCTTTCTTGTATTGATGAAAGTTGCTGAACAAAACAAAAGATTGAAATGAAATAAGTTTAAAATAAAAATTGAGGCTTTTCTCGGTGGAGCGCACTTTTTTGACCTTTTCCGGTTCATTTTGGTTAGCCAGTTTTTCTTTACGTGCTCTAATATTCACTCTTCCAAGAATCTCCTAAATTGGCGTTTCCGCCTGCATAATCCGTAGAAAAAGAAGAAGGAGGAAAAGAAGCCCTTTTTGCGTGGAAGGCTCAAGGCAATCCAAACGACGAAAAGAGTTGAAAAACGGGCAACCTACCGCCGCCGCCGAATTCGTCCATCCTGGAAGGGCTATCGAAAAAGCCACGCGCAGAGGAAAAGCCGCGAGGAAATTAGCCAAATTTGCTTATTCGCGAGCCTGCACACGACACCCCGCTGAACGTTGCCGCGACGGCGATTGCTCCAATTACTCCCTGAGTCCTAATTTGTTCCTTTTTGTGTGTTCTGGGACTTCATCTACTGATTCTCAGAAGTACATCCCTTCCGCTTTGATAGGGAAAATGTCGATTATTTTTAGCTTTTTTTTTGTGACCATAAAGAGACCATCTTCAAGGACGTTCTCCTGAGTATTTCCGAATGGAAGCCAGTACTGCCTTCAGAGAAGATTGAAACTCATTTTGCTACATTATTTTTTTCAAAATTTTTGTAAGCCAAACCTTCCTCCTGAAATAATTCAGATTTTTTTATTTTTATCACGTATGTTTGTAAAAAATTTCTTTTTTTAAAGCTGGAGGTTTTCTTTCAAGTTTTTAGCAAATTGATTTTTCACAAAACTTGGAACTTTTAACTTTTTCATTACCTTGTTCGTTCTACTCACTTACCGTTTTTTTAAGCAAATTTGATAAGTGATCTTTTTTCCTAATTATTTCGCACTTTAAAACTTTTCATCACTTTTTTAGCTCCTTCAAATCGTTTCTTTTTGTGATAAATCTTGAGTTCAATACAAAAAAATTTCTGATTTTCGAGCTTTTTCTCTCATCGCTACCTACACTGGTCATTAGGCGGAAGCTGATCGGTGGCTAATGATCAATTACCTGATAGCTAATGAGCCGAAAGATAACGACCACAGATTACCTTCCGCCGACCGGATTTGTAGCAACCACTTGTATTATCTCCCCGATTGACCTTTGTGTGAGGTATTCTGGAAGTCGTCCAGTACAGTTTCCTGATATCTTTCCGATAATTGTTTTCCTTATTGAACAAAATTTAATTTCGAAGCGAAAAATTATATTTGGCACGCCCACAGAGTTTATTCCATTTAATTTTTTTGCTCATTCTATTGGACTAATGCTTTTTTTTATGCGATAGAAGTTTTTTGACCAAAACGATTTTTCTTCGTGGTCGAAAAAATTCTCGACGTCCTGCTTTCCAACGTTTTTGCTACCTATTTCATAAAGTTATACTGTGAAAAAGCTTTCTACTTAATTTTTCGCGAACATATTCGAACTTTTGCCTCTATTCTAAATTATCGAGAATTTTCTGTCTAGACAATTTCCTTTCAACGGAATTAAATCTTTTCAGTTTGTTTCGAATCACAGTTTTCGAAAATTTTATCCCCAATTATGAAGTTTTGAAACGCTCATTCATTTTTTTTTTACAAATTTTGTTTCGATCTATGAGTTTTTGATTTAAACGCCTATCAGAGAAAAATCACGATTTTTGTATATTTTCGTTCATAACGTCAAATTTTCCAGATTCTTTATTTTTTTTTTTGCTTATAATAATTGTTGATTTCGTGTTATACGGAGCTGAGAAAAAATAAATGTGAGCTTAAGCTCTAGTTTTCAGTCAATGACCTCATTTAGAGAATACTAAAGTGATATATTTTTAGAACAAAATAAAGTTTCTCCGGTATTATTAACCGTAACTCGTTGTTTCATACACCTCCGCAGACTTGATTAACTTTATTACGATTTTCAATCTGCTCTCGGCTAAATTAATTGTTTTAATGCGTCCCCCTCGTGATATCTCTCATAAATTAGAAAACGACTCACCTTTTTTGTCCTTTACACCGTCGTTTGGCCGCTACAATATCCCTCAGACTTTTTTTCTTTCAATTATTCGTATCGCCGGGTGTTATTGTTCCGCTCGAGGTTTCTGCTCAGCTCCTCATAATCTGAAAACTTTCCAACTAATTGGCCGTAGCTGTACGATTAATCACAATAACAATTACTTGTTGTTGCACTTTCTCAGTTAAGTGACTAGGTAATTGGAAAACATCAGTCTTTTTTTGCACTTTTAAATGTGTGTTTTGCTTCGTAATATTATTAGTTTCATGATAAAATGGAAACTTTATAACTCCTGTCCAAAGTTTTTTTCGAAAAAAACCCTCCTTAAATTATCGAAAAAAAGCTTAATCCAAAAATAATATGAAAATCTTCTACTTGAGTAAAACATTTATTACATGTAGTTATGAATATTAAAAACTTTTTTTCTTTACCAACTCCCTCATTAGTCTCAGAGAAATTTAAATTTTTCTTAAAAAAATTGCGATTTGTGAAACGCTATTAAAGTAACATTTTGCACCTAATTACACTTTTTAACAACCACTTCATATTGGAAAGGTGGACGAAAAGCTTTTATTTCAAACTTTAACCCGTCATTATGAAACTATGATAAGCTCACGAAAAAAAGAACAGAGAAAGTGAGTAGGAAGAATAAAAAACAACATTTTTTCAAACTGCTTTTGCGCGTAACAATTTGTTTTTGTGCAAACAGTTCCGCGGACAAAACACCTTACTTTCCGCCGGATCTTCTTTTTTTGATTCAAACTTTTTCATTTCACGATTTTTTTTTTAATTTTAGTTTCTCTATCTTTTGATAATTTTAGAAACATTTGAACTAAGAACACACATGTGTACTATATGACTGTGAATGTCTATCGAGCTTCTCTCACTTTTCATAAAATTGCATCTCTTTTCCAAGACTAGCTCAGTTTACTTTTCAAAACCTCAGATTTTCGTGTTTTTTTCAGACATTGGAATTGGTTGCTAGGCTCTCCGAAGTCAGATCCTGTCTTTTCCTCTTTTGTCCCTCTCATTCCTGCCGTTCGTGTTGAAATTATCCCAGTTGCACCAGGTGTCGAGTATCATATTAGGCGTGGGGCGGCAGGTGTCTACGAGCACATCTTTGCCGCCGAGCAATTATTTCTTATCCGTTTCGTGCTCCCTTTTTGTAGAAAACGGGCAAAAGCCGTAGTCGTTAGAAAGTTTATGAGGTTTTCGTGCGTGTATACAGTAGAAAACGCGATGGTTTCCATTATTATTCATAGTTTCTGAGAAAATCGTTAGTTTGGAGTGATATTTTTCGTGTTGGAGAAAGCTATTGAAAATTCACTTTCAGTTTTCCATAAATTTCTGGTGCTTGAAACCGAATCGAAAAAAAATACGTTGGATAATTTTTCTTTTCTAGAGGTATAATCAAAAGCGTTCCTATTAATTTTTGAAATGAATAATTGCCATGTGTCTTCTGTTTTGTACTCTACACTTATAACATAAATTTACGTTTTATTCATCCAACCTATCATCACAATATTTCAGTGCCTTTAAATTGGGAGACGTGGAGCAGCGTCTGCACGTCGACTACTGCAGCGATCGGCTCCTGGAGACGTTCCTCGCGCGGAAGGCACGCTGTCCGACCGCCGCATCGACCTCGTCGCCAGCCGCCACCCCCGGCACTTCCTCCGCGCCTGAGAAGTCGGACCTCGTCCTCCAGCCGCCGCCCGACCCTCCAGTTGACATGACAAAGTCAGTATCAAAGTCCGATTTTTATAGTTCGGGACATCTCACCTATTTTTTTAATAAAGAAAGATTTTTTTGTTTAGAAAAAAATTTTTTTCAGTAGAATAGTTAAATTAAAGTTGGAGTACAACTTTATTAAAATTCCGTTTTTAACCTGAATGTTTTAGTTACCGACATGGCTACCGTCGAAGGTCAAGATCGCCCCGTCGAAGGGAAAAATCTTCATCCTCACACGATCGGAACCGATCCCGCTCCTACGACAGAAACCGTTCGAGGTCCTATGAACGGAATCGCTCCAGGTCCCGAGATCGGCCGAGGTCCTACGCCAACCAAAATAGATCTTACTACTCGGAAAGGTCCTCTGGAAGGAAAGGAGACAGGAAGCGAAGGTATTTCGATTTTGTACTGACTACTGTAGGTGTGAGAAAGACGCCGTTTGTAGCGCGTGAAGCGAATTTGTAGCGACTCGTAACGTTGCAAGGCTCGAAATAGCCATTTCACAAAGCCTCTGCAAGTTTTCTTAGAATGCGTTTGAGAGAAAAAAGTAACTTTGATTACAAAAAGGGATATATGAGGCTGTTGATAACGATTTTTTGTATGTATTCTACTTAATCGTGGAATCGAACAAAGTAACAAGTTTTCGGCAATGTCCGGGCGCACTCAAATTTCTGAACTTTATTTTTTTTTTTCAGTTCTCAAGAACTTTTTTTTAAAAGCTTTTCGTATAAGATAAATGGTACGTAGTAGAGAAAGCACGAATCGAATTGAAGAAATTTTTTCAAAAAGTATCACGCAGTTCGTTTGGAAGATTCTGAAAGTCGCGATAAAATATAGAAAGAGTAATCATTTTACGCAAAACTAGGCGTTTTGTTTCCAGCTGCACAAAAAAATAGAGCAATATCCTTGTTCTGCAGATCTCCAAGCCCATCGAGCGACAGTTCTTCGTCTTCCTCGTCGTCGTCCTCATCTTCGTCGGCGTCTTCGCGGAGCTCGCATGGTTCCTATCATTCGCGATCCAACTCGAGGAACGCCTCTCCAAGAGGAAGGACGCGATCTGTTTCGCGCCTCCGTTCCCCCAAGCGAAACGCCTTCGCGACTGTTCGCAACCGAAGTAGATCCAGAACGCCGTCGGTGTCGCCGAAGCGAGAAGAACGTCGCCGACGCGACACCAACGAAAGTCGTCAGCGACGCGAGCGCGACAACCGACCCAGCGGTCAATCTCGCGACACGCCTTTCAGCTCTAGAATTAACGGCACGTTTTGGTCGTTTCAAGTAAAAATCTTCGTTTCTAAAGAAGATTGAGAATATACGTGCGCATGAAAAAAAAAACTCAATTAGTCATGGAGATGGGTTGACTCACAGAACATTTGTAAAAAACAAAAAGAATGGATGATGTGTTTTATAAGAAAATCTCAAAAAAAAAGTACAAAAAAGACATAAATTAATAAAAAATATTCAATAAGTCCTTTTACAGGTAAACCAACCGACATATCAAGCACATCAAATCGGAATTCAAACACGGGTGAAAACCGAATACAGGTCCAAACGACGGCTGCACGTCGTCCACAACAGGCTGGTAGCAGCGGCCTTCTCAAAGCATCAAGTTCAACACCGGAGCAACCCTCAGCGCTTTCAAAAAGCAACTCATCATCATCGACTATCGAGCACAGCCACGAGCCTTCGACATCGTTCCAAGCGGCGCCCCCGCGAGTTCCTCAGAACAACGTCGGCCAGGGCGAGCGACCCAGGGAAGCCGTCCCAAGGACGCCTCCACCTGCAGACCCACCGGCAGTACCTCCGCCTCCGCCACCGCCGCCGCCGACCTCACTTCCAACCCCGCCGCCCGTTCCTCCCGTCGACAGACCCGTGACTCCTCCTCCTCTAGCACCGCCACCGCCTCCGCCGGCCGTTCACGGAGTCGCGTCCACGTCTTCTGCGCATCAGAACTTGGAGCGGAGAGAGCAACCGCTGCCCAGGTATCAGACGCAGCCGAGCACGTCTTCTGCCCACGTTTCCTCGTCCTCACGCTATCCACCGACGACGCCACAGAAGATCTCGCTTGGAAACTTACCGAGGCACACAATCGACCATGACCCGAGGCCTCAGCAGGTTCGAAAGTAGTTACAGAGGCGAAGAAAGGATGGATTTTTTTTATTAGATTTCTAAAAGTTTTTATGTAAAAAAAAAGATAATTTTTTTTCCGAACAATATTACTTTCAGAATTTTTATAGAACCTAAAAAATGCAAATTTTTCTTGAAAAAAAGCTTGAACGAAACTCTTTGAACGATCCGTCCGACTATGTACGGTTTTCCATTCGAAAAAGTGTTTGGATCCTACTTTTCTCATTCAGGCGCCTGCACAAGTGGCACGGCAGCAGAGTTTGGCAACACCGACGCAAAAAAATCCGCAACCACAACCGCAATCGCAGTCGCAAAATCGTTCTTCTTCTTCGCAGCAGGGGAAGGAAATCCCGCTCAATTGGATGGGAGATACTGAAGTGATTAATTTTTGAGAAAAAGGGAAAAAAAACCCTGTCACTATTTTTGACATGAATTTTTATGATGGCTCTTTCAAATCTTGAAATGATGTCATAATAAATGTTTCGAAACGCAACAAAACTGGTTCAAAAAGGAAAATATGTTGCCTTTTTTCAATAATCACAAAAGGAGTTTACAAAAAAGTTAAATTGAACCATTCGGAACTCCTTTTGCTCTCCAGATTTTAATATTTATCCTACTTCTCTGATAAAATTCCGTTTGAAGCCCTCTTCGCACGATCCGCGTGTCCAAGATGGTGTCCCTCGCGAAGATTATTGCCCGGCTAGAAGTATTTCACTGCCGATTTTCTACATGGAAGTGAGTTTCTATTTTTCTCCTCTCGCCAATCAAAAACTATTTTGCAGATGCGAAAGAATTCGAAATCAGCGGATAGGCATTACCGAGGTAGATACTTAAAAAATTCCAACTACTGTGGTTTTAATATTAGTTAGTACCCTGCTAGTAGATTCGATCAACCTTTTTTTCTAAGAAAATGATCACTTTTTTTTGGAAATCACAGAGTTTATCATGAAGATTAAATTGACCTTTGCTTTTTTGAAGATCGCGAAGGTTCGCATGCGTCTTCCTCACGAAGTAGTCAGCAAAGGCTTTCGGGCTCATCGTCAAGACCTGAAGAATACCGGAAAAGGTCCGGCGAAGGCGTTTACGACAGCCATAATGCCCCGCAGAGAATTCACTCGACGTCTTCGAGGGCGTCGACTTCGTCTTTTCATCAGAATCCGCATAGAGCTCATGATGGTTGGTTTTGTCGTTGGCAAGCTCAGTAACACTTCTAGGGTTCATAGATAGAACGTTTGAAGCTACTAAGTTTCGTTTAAGGAATATACCCCTAGAGGAAAAAGTTTCGAAGTTTGACGTATAGTTTTGAAGCTTGACGAAAAATCTTATTTTCTAGAAATAGAATTCTGATCAACGTTTTTTTAAATCAATCATGGTGTCTTCTCATTCTCAGTTTAATATCTTTCATATGCCCAATCGAATTACGAAAGTAAATTGTTCAACTGATTTGTGAGAAACCGTTTTTCTACACCTCTATCCAATGAAAACAACGTTTCTTTTGCTTTTTTCTCTTTTAAATTTTCAATTTTTGACATCGAAATGAGATTTTAAAGGGCTAGTTTTTTCGTGTGATTCATCGGTTTTTCAAAAAGGCGTATTTTTAGATGGTAACTTTCAGAAAACCGGCCGGATGGAGCTGAAATGTCGGGAGATGATCACAGAAATGACCCGCGAAGGATTCTCTCTCCAACAAACATCCATGATATGAAATCCGTGAGTTTTTCTCATTGGAACACTGTCCCTTGTCAATTTAACTCTAAATGAGTAAAATTTTAATGGATTATTTAACATTTAGAAGTTCGACACACTCTCGCGACACTCCAACGCGTCAAGTTTCGACGAACGCCACAGCACCGACGTCGCGCCGCCACACCTGATGACGTCGAGGCCGCCGCCGACGACGCCGAAATCCGCGAAACCCGACGAGGACGACTTCGAACGACGTCTTCAGCTGATCGAACAGAAGAAGAGGTCCGCCGTCAACAACGACATCTTCTTCATGGACCGACGGCTGGACAACAACAAGAAGGAGGAGGAGGTGAACCCATTAACAGCTTCTACTTCAACTTACTCAATTGTTGGTTCAAGCGGAATTTTCCCTTTTAAACACATTTTTGAAACGAAAAAAAATCATAGATAAATCCAAATTTTTTGGTCACGTCCACATTGTATTTTGAGTAACTTGCATGCTTTTCCAATTTTTGAAGTGCTCCTTTTTGCGTTAGTTAGAGAAATTTGAACATTTATTCAATTTTCTGCGATTTTTCATCGCTCGCATCTCTTCAAGAGTTAAAACTTGAGTAAAAAACTTTACAAAACTGATTTTTGAGACTGTCGAAACAATAAAATTATATTTCGACGAGCCCTGAGTTATAATTTCAAAATTTTTTCAAGTTCCTTTATGGATATTGCCAGAAGATGAGAATTCTTATTGAGAAAAGGAGGCGGAAGCGAAAAAGGGCCTAAACTGCGTACATGAGAATCTTTCAAAACCTTTTCTCAAATCTTCGATTCACGCCTAGTTTGAGACACAAAACTGATTCTTTGATCACACCCAATTTCAAAAAGTTGAATTCGATTAATTTTTATCAAAAGCTCAAACTATGCGGACTTTTTCGAACTCTCTCCTTCTCCGACTTTCTTCCCTTCGTCGCCCATTTACCTTGACTTTTTCAGGTGTTTACGGTGCAATCGACGTCGGCAGGCCTTCCATTCAGGGAGGCGATGCCGATACCGGGACACGAAAACGAGCGGATGAGCTCCAGGAGCAGCTCGATGTCCTTCTCGAATGTCGGCACGGCGCTATCTTCCAACGAGTTCGCCCGCGCGCTCTCGTCGAGCTCCGCGGCTTACAAGAAGGACGGCAAACCCAGTCTTTCCATCAACATTCCATCTGGCGTGGGCAGCACCTCCAACAGCGCTGCCAATACTCCAGTCTCGTTGAAGTTGTCGCAGCCGTCCCCGTCGGTTAGTAGGAAGAAACAGAAAAATCTTGGATCTTTTCTAGAAATTGAAAGGTTTATTGACATTTTTTACAGAGCTCTCGGCACGGATCGATTTCATCAACGTCAAGACCACGTCATCCATCGCACTCGACGTCTTCGACATCACATCCGTTCTCGCCAAATTCGTTCATTCCGCCCGCGGGATCTTCGGCGGCATCGCCGGCCCTCTCGGTACCGCCTCCACCTGTGCCGCCAACCTCACTCGAGTCTCAGAACTCGCCGTTGTTGTCAGCTCCGCCGGCCCCGCCTTGCTTGCCATCGACAGTTGTGAGTCAACCCGTGTAGAAATGCATGTAGTACGTGAGACTTTTCAGCACTCATCAGCCCCTCACCATCGGAAAGAGTCGTTCTCTCAGCACTCGTCATCGCTTCTCAGTCCGAACTCTCACTCTGGTGATCGCCATGTACAAAGACCTCCTAACACGCCATCAAGCGGGCCACCGCCTCGAGATCCGATCACGCCGAAGACGTCCCATCCACATTCCAAACAGCCTGTGCGGCCTTTGGACAAGGTACAGAAAGTAAAAAAAAACCATCAGTTAGAGAAGATGAGAAAATGTGGGCTTTTCAAAAATAATATCGAGATATGTGACGGAGTTTTTCAACCACGTCGCTCAAGAGCTTTTTTATTGATAGAAATTGTGAAAGGAAATAAGATTCCAGTAGAGAAAAAAACTTATTATTTTTTAAGAGCTCTAGAATACAGATAAAATCAGTTAGACAAAGTTTAGAAAAAAAGGACGAGTTAGTGAATTTTTTCAGTTGCAAATGCGAGACCTGCATGGAAACGTGCCGAAGCCGACGACGAGCGCCACGACGCCTTCTACGGCCCAAGCGCGAACGATGACGCTGCAGGATGCGAAGCGAAGGAACAGTCAAGCGACCACCGCGCCGAGCACTCCTGTCGTCATCCAGACGCCCAAATCTCACGCCGAAACGGTCTACGCAAGCCTCTTCAGCAAGGACAACAACACCAGGAACATCATCAAGAGTTTGCCGCGAATCGAGAAGAAGTCCTCGGCCGCTAGCAACGCCTCTCAGCCTCCTCCTCCTCATCCTCCTGCGGAACAGAGCAAAGCGAAGGTTCGATTTAAACTATACTCAAAATTATTCTACAGTAACCAAGATTTCGCAAAACTCGAATGACTTTGATTCACCCAAATATCTACGTCTTTTTTCTAGGAAAAAGAACGAGAAGAGAAAAAGAAAGAGAAGGAAAAAGAGCACCGAGGCCGACACAATGAAGATGAATCCAAAGAGGAAAGAGCCAAGCGGAAAGAACAAGAAAGAGCTGCAAAAGAGCGAAAGGTAAATCATCCAGTCAAGTTCGCTCAATTTATCATTTCATTTTCCAGGAACGGAAAGAGAAGGAGAAACATCAGCGCGAGAAAGAAGAACGCAAGAAGCAGAAGCTGGCGAGCACGCCTTCGACGTCAACGACCTCCTCGAAGAAGTCGACCCAGCAGAAGCAAAAGAAAAGGCCAAAGTCGGAGAGTGAGGACGAGGATTCGAGTGATGACAACACGGAGCTGACGGTTCATCTGAAAGCGTTTTCCACTGACTCATTCCTTTTTCTGCAGGACAGACAGCTCGCCGAGCTTCTCTCGGGCGAACTCAATGGCGGCAACTCCATGTACGACCTCGTCAAGCGGCGAAGTTCGGCTCCTGCGAAGGAAGAAAAGGAAAAGGCTCGGCAAAAGTCGTTGGCGAAGATCCGGGAGAAGAACCGCGACCTGGATCCGGTGTTGTTCGCCAAAGCGGTACGCGAATCTCTCAAAGTTCGCGCAACGGAGAATTTCGAAATATTGAGAGCTGCGTTTAAGGTTCTAGAGTTTTTTCGTGAGTAACATTGAAGAAAATCCGAAAGTTGTTAATTTGTGCCTTATACAAGCTTTCTTGCGCAAGTATTGAGCCTGAAAATTCGATAGAAATCAACAAATCTTTTTCTAATGTTGTTTGATATAGAGATAACGCTAGAGCAGACACAGAATAGACCTAAAAAGTCTCGAAAAAACCGCTCAAAATATAGCTCCACGATACTCCGTTCAACGAACATGAAAAAACCTGTTATTTAGTAACCATTTCTTCATTTCAGCATCGCAAAAGAGTTCAGTTCGATTCCTCTGACGAGGATGACGACGACGATGAAGATGAGCCAGAATCGGGAGACCATTCGAAGCTCAAACACAAGAACTCGGCGTCTGAAAAGCCTCCGAAGACGTCCAAGTCAAAGTCGGAAGACGATAAGACTTCTGATGACGACGAAGATGAAGAGGAAGAGGAGGAGGAAGAGGAAACCTCGGCTAAAGAAGTTCCTAAAAGTAAAACGTTAGTTTCCTCTTTTAAAATAAGTTTTCATGACAGTTCTTACAGCACGAAGAAAGCGCCAAAAACTGTCGAGAAAAAGAAGAAGCCTGAGAAGAAGCTGATCACGGATTCATCGAGTGACAGTGAAGATGATGAACCTTCCGCCAAGCGGTCAAAGAAAAATAAGAACAAGAAGCTGGTCACCATCAACATGGAAGACGTTTTCGGCGCCGACAGCTCAGATGAAGAAGTCCGATCGATAACCTTCGAGAAGAAGTCTTCTGCCGCCTCTACGAATGCCGCCTCGTCCTCTCACGCTGACAAAAAGCTCAAGAAGGAGAAGAAAAAAGCCAAGTTGGAGGCGAAGCAGGAAGTTAAGAAAAAGAGGGATCTCTTGGAGAAGGTTGAACCCAAGGTTGACAAGTCCGAGAAATCCCAAAAAGTGGAGAAACAACTGTTAAAGCCGGAGAAAGCCAACAAGCTTGAAAAGGCTGAAAAAGGTGAAAAAGTCGAGAAACTCGAAAAGATCGAGAAAGTCAAGAAGGCAGAGAAAGTCGAGAAGCACTTGGAAAAATCTGTGGAAAAGCCTCTGGAAAAGCCTGTGGAAAAATCTGTGGAGAAGCCTGTGGAGAAGCATATGGAAAAGCCACGAAAGGCGGAAAAGTCAGAAAAACGCGAAAAGGCACCCAAGTCGGAAAAAGCCGAAAAAGCACCCAAGTCGGAGAAGCCTGAACGCCATGAAAAGCCTCCGAAAGGTGAACGCCACAAAAAAGAGCCGAAAGAGACGAGTGCCGACGATCTAGAGAAGGTGGAAAGCATCATCCGCGACGTGAAGGCACGCCATTTCGAAGAATTCGAGACTCCTAAACGAAAAGCCGAGAAAAGAGCCAAAGACATGGTAAGTTTGTTAAGTGGTGGAAAGCTGGAAAATGATGAATAGATTCATTTAAAAGAGCTTTCAATTTAAAAAAAAAATGTTAACGTTATTTTCAATCACCGCCTCACAAGCTTTTTTGAGAGAAAGTTTTACAATGAAATTTAAGTTTTTAACTTTTCGGGTCTTTTAAAACTTCCAGTTGGAAGTCGAAAAAGCACTTTCCAAAGGACAGGAAAAAAAACTGAAATGATTTTTTTCAGCGTGAATCATCTGTTGAAAGCGGCGCCCCGTTGAGGAAGAAGGAACGACGTCGTCTGAATCTTCTCGACGACAGCAGCGGCGAGAAAAAGAAGAAACGTCAAGCGAAGAACGAGTCGGATGCCCAACCAGTAGCTAAAGAACCGGCGGCCGTGGCGAGCAGCGACGTCGAACTGGATGGCGCGGAAAACCGACGCCCTTCCGTCGACCTCGCCCAGAAAGTCCTGGTCAGGAAAGAACGTGCCGGAAGCGTGAGAATCGAAGACAAGGCCAACAGTTTGAAGCGGCCGGTGCCCACAGTCATCGAAGACAAACAAGGTTCGAATCATAATTCTTTGGCTTCATCCTACTTGTACTATTTCAGAACCTGCCAAGAAACGAATGCGTGAAGCATCGGTCAAGCCCGTCGAAAAACCTGTCGTGGAAGAAAAGCTGGAGACTTCTGCTCTTGAGCCAGAAGATGCCAAGGTCGAGGAAAAGCCAGTTAGAGAAGAACCCATGTCATCATCGCCTGTTCCTGTTCATGTTCCTGTCCCGCCTTTCGCAAACGAAATCTCGATCGAGGATTTGAAAGACGAGGTCGACGTCGAAGTTCCGCAAGTAGTGGCCATAGAAGAAGTAGTAGAAGCTACGACGTCTTCTGAACCGCTCCGAGAGCCGCAAGAGCAGCCCGAACAAGTCGAAGAGCCACCAATGGCGATTTCGATCGAGACGGTTGCTATGCCATCACCGCTTGTCTCTCCTACGCTTCTCTCATCTCCACCGCCGAAGAAAATGGCGATCTCTGCTGCTGCTACACCAGTCCCTGTCCAAGAAGAAGAGCAAGTCCTCGCGACGCTCAACGAGGCGGCCTCAAACATCATCTCGCCTCAGCCCCGCGATCGGAAGTCGTCGACGTCATCTGTGGCGGCTTCGTCCACGCCGGCTCTCAAATCACCGACTCCTGAGAAGAAGGAAGAAGACGTTGTCGCTGAGGCTCCGAAGACAGAAACTCTGAAGTTAGAAGCTCCGAAGCCGGAAACTCTGAAGTTAGAAGCTCCAAAGCCGGAAGAAGGTAGGAGCCCCTTTATCCTTGATTATAGTAATATCTTATTTCCTTTGTAGAAGGAGATATGAAGAACCTGCAGACACGGCCGAGACTTCTCACCAAGGCGGCTGTCAAAGCGTTTGGCATCCCTTCAAACCAGGTTAGAGTGATTCTACTTCGTCACCTTTTGGTGTCTTTAAATGTTTCGTATCTTTCTCCGTAGCATGCTAGTGTCTTGATAAAAAAGATTTGTGTTTTTTCGTGTTGTGATTCGTGATTTTAGCCATCGTCGAACGTGGTCGGCAGCCATGACGACTTTGAAACGTCTAGTTCGGACGAATCTTCGGCCTCGTCTTCGCCGTCGTCAAGCGATTCTGAAGATGCTGAAAATGTTGAGCGTCTTGTTCTTGGACAAATCTCTAATGACTTACCATCGGTGGATGTCATCTCGACGGTCGTCGCTGAAAAACCTGTTCATTCGGAGTCTGCCGAAACTCCTGCTCCCGTTACGATTCTAGAGTCTGTTCATGATCAAATCGAACAAAAGATGGAGGAAGCAGCAAAGGAAGAGGAAGAAGGCCATGAAGATGAAGAAGATGAAGAAGAAGGCTCAGCGGAAGTAGCTGTTGAGAATAAAGTCGAAGACCAACCCAACGTGGCAGGAGAGACACCGAAATCTCCATCATCTGAGCCTGTCAGCATGGAAGTGGAAGAAAAGCCGAAAGAAGAAGTCGAAGAGCAGGTCGTTTCCGAAGAGCATGTGGCTGTGAAAGAGCCAAGCACCGCTGTTGAAATGCCAGTTGTCGAGAAAGTCCTTACACCGCCTCCAGCCGTCCCTGTTGCCATTGCACCTGTCGTTGATCTTTTGCAGCCTGCCTTCCCCGCCAAGGAGTCGAGTCCTGGCCTCGTTGGAATCATTACCGATCAGGTAAACTATTCAGACTCGGATTTCAGTGGAAAGCTCTTTTTCGCCATCATTTCTTTCAATTTACGATATTATAGGAAATATAAGGCTTTCAGAGATTTTTTTGCAAAAAGAAGAAAAAGCAATGGAGAAACTCATATCTCGAACAGCATATCAGTGAATAGATAGAGCTGAATCATCTGAAAGTTCGATCACAAGAGGGGTCATTTTACTTTGCTGTTGAGCATATTTTATTTGAAAATAATAATTTTTGTACTAAAAGAAGATCCTGAAACACTTAATTTTAGATAAGTCATCAAAAAGGTTGTTTTAAGAGGCTTGAAAGAAATGTTGAAACTAGACTTTCCCACAGTAATCCGATCTGCAAAAAATGATTCTTTTCAATGTCGTTGTTTCTGTTAGCGCATGGTTATGGCCTGTTTACTGTCCAAAAAAGAAGTAGATTTA
The DNA here is from genome assembly GCA_904845305.1 of Caenorhabditis auriculariae. NCBI lineage: Eukaryota > Metazoa > Nematoda > Chromadorea > Rhabditida > Rhabditidae > Caenorhabditis > Caenorhabditis auriculariae. Next base: position 622,729 of record CAJGYM010000025.1, read on the forward strand.
ACTTTCTGTCAATAGAATAGTTTTAACGTTTCAGGAGACTGCCGATGCTGTTCTGTCAATTTTCGAGGAGGAAGAAGATTTTGGTCCGGTTTACCCGTCCTCGCACGACTTCATCAAGAGCGAGGAGACCTTGACGCTATCCGATGTTCTGCCTTTGGAAATGTTGACGCCAGCTCCAGCTTCAGCTCTGCATTCACCTTCAGCCTTAGCTCTATCTGAAGATCCAACTCCAGCTCCAGCTGATGATCCAGTTCAAGCTATAGCTCAAGATCCATTTGAAGCTCTAGCTCAAGATCCAGTTGAAGCACTAGCTCAAGAACCAGTTGAAGCACTAGCTCAAGATCCAGTTGAAGAACTAGCTCAAGATCCAGTTGAAGAACTAGCTCAAGATCCAGTTGAAGCACTAGCTCAAGATCCAGTTGAAGCACTAGTTCAAGGTCCAGATCCAGCTCCACCTCCAGCTCAAGCTCCAGCTCCAGCTTCAGCTCCAGTTCAAGATTCAGCTCCAGCTCCAGTTCATGATTCAGCTCCAGTTCCAGTTCAAGATTCAGCTCCAGTTCAAGAATCAGTTCCTGCTCCAGTTGCAGCTCCAGCGCCTCAACCACCACCACCGCCGCCGCAACCACCGCAGCCTCCAGTTGCGGTTCCAAAAGCAGCTGAGGGAAAACCGAGCGGCAGTCATTCTGCCACTCCAACGACGAAACCGACTCGCAACCCGCGTCTTATTTCTCGTCTGATTCGCACCAAGCAGCAATTTGGTCTCAACTTCACTCCCTTCGAAATAACCGATGTAAGTTGACGGTAATATTCCTATAATGATTTAAAATTTGCAGGAACAGATTCTACAAGAGAGTTCTTGCGAAGAGCCAGTCATGGAAGAAGATCAGGCGGCAGCAGCAGCAGCTGCAAATGAAATGTACATGGATGAAGAGGAAGACGAAGAAGAGGAGGAACTGGATGAAGAAGAGCTAGAAGAAGAAGACGAAGGAGGAGAAGAAGAACAGTTTGAACAAGGAGCAGATCAAGAAGTAGAACAAGGAGTAGAACAAAGAGTAGAACGAGTGGAACAAGAGATAGAACAAGAGGGAGAAAAAGAGGAAGCTGAAGCAGTAGAAGCTCCGGCCGGCTTACCATCGCCAGCCATCTGCTCTGACAAACCATCAACGCCTTTGGCATTCTCGGCCGCCAACCTCATCTCTCCATCTTCGACATCCTCGAGATCGTCAAGGACCACGTCTACCTCGACTCCGGCTCCGTTAAGAACCGAGAGAACGAGCGCAGCTGAGCCAACCGTTGCTGTGAAGCCGGTGATCGTGTCAGCTCCAACCTCTACCGAGTCACAGCCTCTGACCACGCCTCTCGTTGTTTCTGTTCCTACTGCTGTCCAACACAGTGTTGCTTTACCCACCACCATTCAGCCTAGCCCTGTCACCACCTACGAACAAACGATCTATCACCAGCCTTTGGTGCAAGAAAGACCAAGTCCTGTTGTTTTGGCGACGCCGCCGCAGCTGCCTCAGCAGCAGATTGAAGCTCCTGAAGTCGTACAGAAGGCGCCTGAGCCACAAGTCGTTGCTCCAATTGCGCTGAAGCAAGTTCCGGTGATCGCTGAAACGCCGGCACAACAACACCTGCCAGCCACAATCATCCAACAGGTCGAAAGACGACTCGAAGGCTTCGTTCAGCCTCAACCGACACCGGCGACAACCTCAGCTCCTCTGCCACATCCCATCGCAGTTCAAGAGCCAAATGTCGTTCCGCAGCCGTCCTCCCAGGCTCTGACCGTTCCGTTTCATCCGGTCGCTGTTCCAGCTGTCCGACAGACCTTCCAGACGACTCATCCAGAAGTTGCTGTCTCACTACCTGCCCCGATTGCTCAACAGCGGCCTGTTCCTGTTATGATGTCGCAAGCCTCAAACCAACAAATGGCCATCCCTCAACCGCAGTCCAACTCAGCCACATCAGCGGTTTTAAATCATCAGAGCATATTGTCGCAGCAGATCTTGATGGCAATTTGTCAAGCTCATCAACAACAGCAACTGCAGGCTCAACAACATCAACAAGTGCCGGTAAACCTTTTTTGAATAATCTCATTTCTTAAAAAAAACCTAGTATACTATTGTTTATTATATTTGAACCGAAGTTAAAGTTCGTTTGGGTTAACTCGTAAAATGTCATTTTTCAAAGAAAAATCTCTCAAAATTCCTAGACTAATAAGAGTCGAAATTGGATATTTTTATTCAAGACGATTTTCTAACATGAGGTTAAAAAAATTTGAGCAGGTTGTAGAATCAAATTAACAAGTTATTCTCAAACTAAAAGAAAAATGACTATAAGGCTCATTTCATTTCAAGTTTATGAATCAATCTGACATTTTTCCGTTTGAAGAACACCAAATTTAAGACTTCGTCCGTTATTGCGACGAACGCGTCTGCTGTATTTGCTGCGCGACAACATCAAGAACAAATGAGAATCATGAACGCACATTCGGCCTTTCAACATCAGCAGAAGGTCCATCAGTCGCAGGCTCTTCAGTCGCAGGCCCACCAGTCGCAAGTCCATCAGTCGCAACAACATCAGCAACTCGCTGCGACTGTCGCCGCCAGCATGTCTCCGGTTGTACAGCAAAATCCTGCCGCCGTTGCTTCACCAGGTTCGAAGCACTTTCGTTTTGTCAAAAATTGATTTTCGCCAGAGGAAATAGAAAGTTTTAATTCACGTTGAGAAAAAAAAACAGTTTTTGAGAACAAAAAACCTTTCTTTACCTGAATAGAAGTTAGAAGGAAGTTCAAAGCAATTTTCCGTTATTATTTTTCGATACGACTTTAGGTGGTAATAAATTGTGCAAATTGGGAAAAATGTGGAAGCTGAGGATTCCATATATGTAAAATTGAATCCCAGTCTTCCCTGTAGGGTACTTACTATTTTTTTCAAAAAGCTCTCAGCTCGAAAAATTACAGTGCTTAAAAGTCACTTTGAAAGAAATGTGTCGTTATATACACTGAAAGTAAAAAAAGAAACTTCTTTTGTTATTCTTTGAAAAATTAAAACATACAAAAAATCATCCCAACCTTAATTTTCATTTTTCAGCTGCCAATGTGAATGCACAATCTCAGTTACTGCATCGTGAGTGCCCTTTGATCAATATATTGGTTGATCAAAATTCCCTTTTCAGAAGAGCTTATACGTTTAATGGCGCAGCAGCAGCAACAACGGTTCCAGAACGACTACACTTCACGAGTCTTCAGCATGCTCCAACAGGCTCAACAGGCTCATCAGGTTCAGCAGCAACAACAGCTCCAACAGCAGCAGCAGCAGCAACTTCGGCGACAGCAAGAGCAACAAGCGAAGCCGATTTCGATGTCGACGCCCGGAATGGCCGCCGCCGCCATGGCACAGTTTCATCCCTACCAAGTGGTTCGTTGGAGCGGATTTACAGCCTGAGAACCACGATACTGTAGCCATCAACCAAATCCGTCGATTTCGATGCCAAACCAAGTCCTTAGGAGAAAAAAAAGATTTGCATAATCTTTGGAACCATACTTACAAGGAATTTCAAATACGGGAATTCCAGAACTTTTTTCAAAAACAGGGGAAAAAGCTAAGGTTCAATTTAAAAAAAATTTCTATCCGATAGAGCTTCTTTCTAAAAGGAATTTCGGGTTGGAAATAGATTGAGTCAGACCTTTAGAAAGGACGAGAGCGCATAATCAACAGAAATAAAACAGTGAAGTATGAAGTTTACTTACAATAATACTCACATAGATTTGATTGGAATAATTAATACAATATTCCAACTTTTTTATCTTTAAAACGTCGAAATTTTTCAATAGACAATTTTTCGCTCAGTTTTGATAGAAAAACCGTGTCTCTCAAAAAGGAAAATTTTCAATTTCATCTCTTATCTTCATTTTTTGACTCAAAAATTCCATAGAAAGTTTTTTTTTCAGCCAATCTAAAAGTGTCTCCAGTAGAGATAATGAGTATAGTTCAGTGATAATGATATTGATTCCTTCAGAACCGAACACTTTTTTTTATCCAATCCGCGTTTTTGTTTTGTATTTGAGATTGTTCAACGTTTAGAAAACATTTTAGAGATCAATTATCGCTGCCATTCTTCTTTCCTGTTTCCTACGCGTCCCGCTTTACTTTTTGAAACTCTTCAAGATAGATTTTCCCGAGTTTTAGTCTATTGAGTTCCATCAGTTTCTTGTTCAGTAATGCAGCTAGAAAAATGTTGGTTTTGACATCGAATTTTCAAGTATTAATTAATATTCAAATGTTTCAGGCGGTCATGATGCAGCCGTTTTTGAACCATGCGACGATCTCGGGGAAGACGCCATCTGCCGTAGCGCCTGTCGCGCCATCGTCGGAAGTGCTCCAGAAGCAGCAAGACAAGACTTCGCCGCCAGCAGCTGTGACTCCGTCCAACAATCGCGAAAAGGAGTTTGCTCGCCATTTACAACAATTCGCCGACAGCCCGGCAGCAGCCCTTCTCCAGAAGTTCTACCAAAAGCCTGAAGTCCGAGTCAAGCAGCAAGCTGAAGAGGCCTCCAAGGCTTCTGAGACCGTCGTTCAGTCGAATCCTTTCGCGCCCCAAGAGCAGCAAGGCTTTCAAACAGTGCAGCCGCAGTCGCTTCAATCGCAGATCCAACACGTGCAATTGCTCCCTCAGTCGCAGCAACATTCACATGCGTTCCAACCGCAGCAGTCGCGTCCGCAGTCGAACTCCTCAGTCGTCTCGATCAACCGTCAGTTGCCGCCGGACTCGCAGATCGCCCCTCAGCAGCACCAGAATTCGCAGCCTCCCGAAGCTCAGCAGAATGGTGCCATCGAACAGCCGCTCAACAATAAAACAGTCAGAATGGTACGTTGTTTTTCTTTCAATTTCTTCGTTTGGTATGATAAACCAAAGGAAAAAAGGCATTGGAAAAAAATTTAGTTTAAAAACTTTTTAGCCTCGTTCAAACTAAATTTCAGAACATTAAAAAAAATTGATTTTCACTTGTTTCATGGCCTCAAACTTGATAAAAAAAAAAGGACTGCTGAACTTAGACTTGAAAGGGTTTTCAATTTTGCTTGTCTATATAAGTTTCATGAAAGACATACGGAGCGAAGCTGAAAGAAGCTACATTTTTTTTTAAATGTATTTTGGAAAGTTTTACCAGGGACTACTGAACCAAACTTGAGCCTTGGAAATATTTACTTGTCTTTTTTCTCCCTCTAAGGTACTCTTGAAATGTTCTTTTTCATCACTTAAAATGTTCTTGTTGCTTTTCTGTGCCGGGAAGTGGCGTTCCTGGCTTCTCGCAATCGCAAACAAAATTCGAACGTCGTCCCATTCTGCGCCATCAATAAGTAAACAAATTGGGAAGAAATCCATTTTAAATACTTTATCTGTTTTCCTCTCGACCTTTATCCTTTGTTCTAGTCTCTCCAATTCTTCTCAACGTCCTCAGAATTTTTCTCTATTATGTGAAGATTGCTAGGCAACTGCGAACGACCGAAAAAAAAAAGCTGAAACGGCAAAGAAGGAAAAAATTGGCTTGGATCGGAACGACTTTCGCGGAACGGCGTGCCGGCCGGTGCCACTTCTCCTCCGCTTCGCCGTTCGTGCTGAAGGAAAAAAAAGAAAGTAGAGAACAGTGAGAGTGGCGTGTCCAACGGAAGGCAGAACGCTGGTTCACATTGAACTGAAGACGCACTGCGAACGCGCGATTGTCTTGAGACCGACGCTCTCTCGATTTGCCGTCTTATCTCTCTTTCTTCTGCTGCCATGGTCCTACGGCGATTGTCGTTCGCCGCGTCGAACGTTTGCTTCCAGCGAAATGGGCGTTGCCATCTCGACTGACACTCTCTGCCGCTACGGCGATGCCTAACCAACGTCGCTGGCATGTCTGTAGCGGGCGGTACGCTCGCCACCGTCTCTGGACGCAGCGTGGAATCGCCCACAGCGTTCAGAGTGCTTCTGCGTTCGCAAGCACTCCGTTCGCCGTTCCGCGAGGTCCTCTCTCTTTGCCTGCCTTTTTTCTCCTACTCTCTCCTGGCTCGACGCACTGCCTCAGGCATAGTTTCTTTTCTCCGTTCTTAGTTCTCAACATTTTTTTTTTCTCGCCCTCCGCTTTTTCGACTGTCTACCTCCGCCCTCCCTGCGACGGACGACATCCTCCACTCACTACTCTCACACACACCCAACCGAAGCAAGCCCTTCTCTCCGCATAACACTTCTGGTTTCAAAGCGTGGCCTGGTGTGGCGGACGCTTCAAATCTCTCTCGCTTGCTGGGCCACCTTGTGTGAAGAAGTCCATATTCGGTATATTCTCCTGTATCCTTCGACCTATTTACTGCGAGTCAGCTCTTTTGGACGCTATGTCCTGGAAGGCCTAACCTTCCATCCACCTATGCCTGTATAATTGTGCATATTTGATTATCAAATACCTACCTCATCTTTTCGTTGTCATACCCGCAGAGTATTCTACCTCAATCCTCAAAGCTGTAATCTCAGTGTTACGTGTGTTGTATCGGTGCGCTTTAAGTGAACATTTTCATCTCAAACGAGTTTTTTCTTTCTTTTCTTTTACATTTCAACGTTAACAACTTTGTTTGAATTATCGGTCTAATTTTACTTGTTCGTTCCTTGTATATTCAGTGTTGTACCTTTGGAGTTGTTGTATAGGGTTTGGCGTGGAGTTATTCCGCTGATTCGTTCGCGTTTTAACCGTTGATTGTCGAAGAATCGAAGAACTTACTCGGTGAGACAAAATCTCGCTTACAAGTGCTTCTTTGCCTCGCGTCATTGTTTGATTCTGCTACCGGATTGAGCGCCATCTCTTCTTGGGTATTGTCGAAGCCCGCATTTCTCGATTTTGCACTTCCATCTTTGCAATCAAACCCCATCTTCTTTTTTCTTTTTTTTTCCTTGCTTGAACTTTTATCACCTTCTCTTCGTCCTCGTTCATTTTTTTTCTTTTCTTTTCTTGATTTCTTGGCCCCCTTTTGTTCGTTACCTGCCATTCAAGCGCTATCAATCGTTCGCATCACCCTTTGTTTCAGTTGAGCAACACACAGCCTTTCTTCGTCTGTTGTACTCTGTGTTCCAATTTATAATCAATTTTCATTGATAACCTATATTGATTCTCATTTTTTGCTAATATTTTTTTTTTGATTTGCCCACTTCTTCTCGACAGACTTTTTTCTTTTCTACTTTACCGTCTGTCGACGAATCACAATATACGCCTTTTCTTGACGTTTTTTGTCCCTTTCGACTGTGAGAGAGACAGTTTGCACTTTGTTGGAATCTTCCTGGAGGCGCCCATTTTCTCTTTCTCATTCTGACAAAATCACGAGGCGCTAGGACCTCTTCCTGACTGTTTGCGTTCCAGGCACTTGCCTTTTCTCTACTCCCTGACTTGTTTTTCCCTACTGTCCTCATGAACTCGGAAGAAGCTTTTCGTCATGACGCCGGCGTCACAACAACTCCGCCCCAGCTGCCTGGCTCCGCTACGAGCAGCATGTCGATGAATCCGTTGATCGGACTTACTCAACAGCAGCCGACATCCTCAGTACATCTGCCTGGTCTCCAGCTTCCTCTTGCGCCTGAGCTTGCTCTGCTGCTCCAGAATCTTCCTCAACATCAACCGCCGCAGCAGCAACCTCAGGCTCCTGACGTGTTTGCCCTGGCCGCCGCTCAGATGCAGGCGCAATTGACCGCGTCTTTGACATCGCAAGCCAATCAGGCACATCAAAACGCGGCCGGCTTCAATCCTCTTCTGCTCTCGCTCGTCAATCTTCAACAACCTTTCAATCCACTCTACTCGAACCTGGCCAAAATGCTTCTGACGCTGAATATGAACCAACAGTTGCTGGCGGCTCAGAATCCAGCCAACGACTTGCTCGCCGCATTATCACAGGAAAACGCTCTTTCGGGCTTGCCGCGACCTGCCAACGCCGTCCCAATACAGCAACAACTCGGCTTTCCGCAGTTGGCCCAAATGCAGGCGACTTCAAGACCTCAGTTCACATCGTCTTCTCAGGCTCAGTTCGTACCGTCGTATGCACAGCAGCAAATGTCACTCAAAAGATCTGCTCCCTCTTCGATTCAGTCCGCAATTGAAAGAAAGAAGTCGTGTCCAGTGACTCGTCAGCGGCCGCAGCCAACTGCGCCTCCAGCTCGGCAGCTCTCGCAACAGATTGCTTCGAAACATCATCAGCACCATCCTCCTCACATTCTTCCCATGTCCGAACGACCCTTGAGAGCTTTGACACCTGTCTGGGAAGAGATGAAGAAATTCATCGCCAACATTAGCGACGAGGATAGGGAGAAAAACAACCAATTCAAAAAAGTCGTGATGGATCGACTTGATATTATTCTACTCGAGGAACTTGGACCTTACGAGAACAAGCCGTCTGATAAGCCAAAGGAAGAAGAATTGGTCGAGGACAAACCTGACGCCAAGGAAAAGGATGAAAACTCAGCATCGTTGAACGTGGATGTGGAAGGAGCTTCGCCAGAACCGCCGCCAGGAACCGTCTCTTCGGCCTTTCGTAGAGTGAGTCGCAACATGGAAGCGAGTGCCTCGAGCAACACGGACAGCTCGGAAACGAGCAAGCCTTCTACCTTGTCGCCAAGCTCTTCGCCGTCACTGAGCCCCACCGCCGCCGCTTCTCCTACCGGTTCGCAGTCGGCAGAACTCTGCGAAAAATTGCAAGCCATTGGCCTTGAACACAAAGCCCACACTATCCTACCAGACGTCTTCTGTAACAGCGACGCTATCTTCGACCAGGTGGATATTATAGCATTTCAGTAGATATTTTCTAAATTACCAGTTCAACAGCCCTTAAAAAACTTTTTTACTTAAAAATTTAATCGAATGTCGTGAAAGTCAAAAGTTCAGTAGTCCTTAAAGTGCATCAATTTCGTGTAATGGATTGCAAAACCAAAAAATCGTATGACTCGACAATTTTCCGTCTAGGAGAAAAGGAGAGAAAAGTTTTTTTTTCTTTTCTTGATTTCTTGGATTTTTGCGGAATTCCTAAACTTTGATACAACTAATCAATCAAAAAATGTAGTGACTGTACCAAGATTCTTGTTCAGAAGTTCCCGTTGATGTGGTCGGGCGCAATGAAAATGAAACAGCAAGTGGTGGCCGTGAACCTGCACTTCATCAGCGGCAGCAAGGAGTTCTTCGCGAAAACCTTTGGCTCCTTCGATGGACAGCATCGTGAGATGGTCCACATCAAGCAGCAGATGCGTCTCGAGAAGAATCTTAACAGTTAGTTATATTCATTCAAATTTCGAGGAAAGGTGGTTTGGCACAAAGAGGAAGATAGTTTCGAGAGCTTTCCTAAAAAAGCTTCAGAAAGGTCAGTCAAAATCTCATAATCTGAAATTTTCAATGAGCTTCAGACAAACATATTCATTTCATTAAGGAATTTATGTTACATTTTTAGTTTTGCTACTAAGAAAATCTGTAGCTAAAAGCTTTAATGTAGGGCATAGTAATCGTTCTTCTTCCACTCCCTTTTTCTTTTGTTTCAAGGTCGTTCTCTCTTTCTCTCTCCCTTTCGAGAACTGAAAAATTGAACTTGCCCTAATTGTCTTCGATTTTGAACGCTCCGAGGGAAGTTTTCAATTTTGAAGGTCGGAACACCGATTTGGCTCAAAACCCAAGTCAAAATAGGCAAAACATCCGGTTTTAAGGGGTTTTTTTTCGGTTGAAATGGATGTCTCCCATGTGACTTTCCTCTTCGTTTTTCTTTTCTTCTGCGCGAATTCATTTCGTCGCGGATATCATGATGAAAGGGCGACAAAAAAGGCAGGCGAAACATCAACAGAAGAAAAAAACTTGATCTCTCTCCCGTTCCTTCTTTGTTTATCTTTCCGGAGCGGCGCAAAAGAATTCTTTTTTTCTTTGTGAGAAAGTTGACCGAAAGGTTTTTTGTTTGAGAAACTGGGGTCAATGTTCAACTTTTGAAGATTTGAGCTTCAAGAATCGGTTTCGAAACGTAAAGATGCGATAACTTTTCCCAGTGCAGTCACTTGGAATCCGCCGTCATTGATCAAAGCTGCGTCAAAAAACAAATGGCATTTACACTGAAAAACGTTCTCGTCTCTTTCGCTCCCACACGTCCATGGCGATAGTGGTTGAAAATTTTGAAAGAAAGAGAAAGGTTGCCCTTTGCAAAATAAAAAGGGAAAAGTGAAAAACAGTTAGTTTTTAGTCGCTTCGCACTTTGTATCGCATGGAGAAAATAATGGCGCCCTTTTTTTTCCTTCGTTTTTTCCTTCTTTTCAAATGCAACGAGTGGAGAGGCGCCTTGAAAAACAAAAAGGGAAAATTTTTTGAAAAAATGCACTCGTTTTCGTTGGTCTCCTCTGCAGGCGCATAAGAAGGAGTCCAAGGCAAAAAACAACGTCTAGTCTTGGCAGGGTTCTGCCGAATTTTTTTTCTTTTTTTTCTGGTTGTTTGCCAGGGACGGAGATCTCTATATTGCACGCCACTGGGACTACGATTACGCTCTTGTTTTCCGGAGGGCGAAAAATGAATGGGCGAATGTGAAAAATAATCCATGGGTTCCGCGAATCATCAACAATGCTTCTTCGGCTTATACGATGGGATACAAGAAGGACGTTCCAGATAACCTTTTAGGTCGAAATCGCCATTTACTCTCATATTTCTTTTCAATAATCTCCATTATCAGTTTAAGATGAGAGATGAAAGCGACTGTCCTAATTTTTGTAAAACACATTTTTTTAAAGTTCATACCAAGTTATTTGGTCAAAAAGTTAAAAATCTACATTCAAGTTTCATAGTCAAACTCAAAGTCTTAATTTCCAGCGAAGAAATTTTTTTCTTCTTTTAGATAAGTCTTCTTTTTCCCGAAGCCTCTCAGTTTTCGAATTTTGAGCTCATAAAAGCAGAAGTTGACTCATTCGACCTTTACCAGATAATTTCACTCAGCTTCAATGATTTTACGCCCACAAACCCGAAGATTAAGTATTCGTTTGAGCATTACTAAATTTTTTATCTCGCCAACCGGACTAATTTGACATTTTTGAGCTTTTCTTGATTAAACTGGGTGATTTCACGCGTCCCTGCTTCTCAATTTTTCCCACGTTCTCTGCCCTTTTTGCTTGATTTGGAATACGGAGAGGAAAATCCACACTCCTTTGAAATTAAATTCTATTGGAGGCTGTCGGATGCACTAGCTGAATTGGCCGCGGGCTGCGAAGATTGGCCGCAGTTGTTTTTGGGCGACTGCCACTGCCTTTTGGCACGCATGAGAAAAGACATTTATAAAACAGACCCAAAAAAAATTTTTATAGAGTCTGGGAATGGAGCTGGTCGAGCCTGAAATTCACACTTTTGAAACATTCCCTGGGAATATTGGGCTTGATTCACAGATTTTTCGTGATATACTTGGAATTTTATAGGAATTCCCAGTGCGAAGCGACGTTACTTTTTCATCCAATCATGAGCTTTGATTAGACTCTGGGAAAGAGTTAGCATCTTAATATCGCTTTCGAGGCTTTAGATAATCTCCAAGACTCAAAAAGAAAATATGAAAATTCTATACGAAGAAGGAAAAAGGGAGTATACATGTTAGAAAAAAAAAATCCTTAACTCCAATTCAAAGGTTAAGGTTATTTCCCATCCTTCGATAACCATAACTTTTATTTTTCCTGACGTTTGAAGTTTCAGCTTGAAGTGATAGGCGTATTAGATTCACAGAGCTGAAAATCCTAATTGAATAAATAATTTTTCATCCTAAGTACCAGAACCCACTCGTTCTAGACTCTTTCCTGATGTTATTTTTTGGAGCCACGTGAGCCAGGCAAAAACATCCTCGTTCCCGTTCTCGGCTTAGGCTTCGGATCGGAACATTGTTGTTCTTCGTCTGCGCCAGTTGTGTGTGCCAGCCTCGTGAGTGTGTGTTTTGGCGTGAGCGTGCCGGCATGTCCGCAGCGTTCCTTCGTTCGGTTGGTTTGCCTGGACTCGGAAAGTAACGCCGAGGCGTGCGTGCCGGCTGGCCCACCGAAAAACACGATAACAAGCCTTGCGGACAACAACACCCTCCGACGACGAAAATTGCATTTTGTTGTTTTTTTTTCTGCCCAGGGCTATGGGAAAGAACAAGAAAAAAAACGTTGTTGAAGTATTGGCACTCGTCCAAGATTTTGGTCAAAAAGGGAGAGATTTTACTTTCAGTTGTTTTTCCGAAGGTCAATTCAAGCGGATACTATTCTGGAAAGTAACGGAAGTTTGGGAAGGTCAAACTGTACTAAAAGAAATGATAAAAAGTAAATAAAGCCTTCAGTTTTTAGAAAAAAACTTTTTGAATCCGATTAATAAATTCAACTTGAAAGAAATGGAGAAAGCAAAAAAAACTCTTCTTTTTTTCAACATAGAAAGAAACTTTAAAATCTTCATCAAATGATCACATAATACAAAAAATTTGTTTTCTCATCATTAATCGATCCTTTTACCAATCACTAACTTAGTGAACCATAAAACTAATTTCTTGGCATTTCTAAAGTTTGTTTTCGAACTTGGCCGTCTCTGCACCTGTTTTCATCTTCTTTTCCCCGTTCGTTTGAGAAGCAGAAAATATGAGCATATATTAATGAGGTTCCAAGAATTGGCGAAAGAGAAGCCAGATTATTTATCGCTTTGACGTTCGTTCCGTTCCCATGAAGAGCTGCTCAGTTCCGGGAAAATGAGCGGCGAGGTGTTTTTGACTATTGACGAGAACGGGGTTCGTATAGCATACAACTGGACTGCACAAAGTGCTCATTAGAGAAAAAAGAGAGAGGGAGAAATGGAGCTGCAGCACCGTAATCTCATACTGAATATGAAAAAATTACAAAAAATGAGGAAATTTTGGGAGAAACAAAAGAACGTCGAAGAGAAAGATTTTCTGAACAAGTTTCAGCAAGTTCAAATTTAGATGTTACTTATCGAAGGAATGGGGGTTGAAACTTTTCGTGACAAAAAAATTTTTCTTCGCAGCGAATATTTTTCCTCTACACTTTTACCTTAGAAGTTTCGCATCTCTCTTTCCTAAAAAAAAAAGTGCCAAACTATTATTTTCATTTTCGAAAGTTTTGATTCATGAATTAAAAAAATATACGTTTTTTTCAGCCCCCGAATTCTCCGTCTCACACATTCATGCGCCAAATGCACTCCGGAAACTATGCGACGATGCTGTGTCTGTGCCGCGGAAGCGACGCCAACTCCATCCAAGAACAGCAGAACGTCATGCAGAAGAGCTTCATCGACTACCTCGACCACAAGCAGATCGCCGGCATCGCCCATTTTCAAGAACACGGGGTACGTCTTCAGAATCGAAACAAAGATAATCATTTAATATGTGCTCCTCTTGGAAAATGACAGAGAATGTGTTAGGGATTCACGCACAAGTGAAATACAAGGGGAAATACAACAGCACCGATTTATTAAGAGACTGTTCTTTCCAAAGTTCACAAAGTATGACAATAGAATAACCAACATGTGAGTTTTGCAGGCGCTGCAGCAGACTCTGGTGCACGTCTTCTCTAATTCGCAGTACACCGACAACTACCTGAAAGGAATGGCGGCTGGACTCAAGGAGCATCTCGTGAGCCGCGACATGAAGTTCCTGCTCGTTATCCTCACCCCCAAGGCCACCTGAAATCCTTCTTTTCGATATTGATCTATCAGTTTTTCCTGCTTGTTGAAAGTCGAGAACCGAACCACTCTGAAGCTTTAAATTTTAATTTTCTTGTTCGATTCTCCTACGGTTAGTCCCAACGATTAGTTTGATTATTCTCTCCCCGTGTTGAACTTGATTTCAATGCAATTTTTACTTCCTATCCCCTATTTTATTCTATTATTAGGACCTTTTCCTCTTATTTGACTCTCCCGGTCTTTTGATATTCATCCGGTTTTTTTTCTTATTTTTTAAATTGTTCCATTTTTCCATCCTCCAGACCTCGTGTAATCTGCTCCCTACATGCATTAATCTTGTCCTCTCTCCCATTGTATATCTAATTATTACATTTATGAAAATACACGACCCGTTGTTATCACATTTTTCTTGTTTTTCTTTTTTTCTGGCTGGAAATGTTCTTAATTTAATTCTTTTCGATTACTAAGCCCATCGCTTTTACCTAACAATTATAATTAATTTTTCAATTCTCCCCAAAATGAACGTTTAACTAAATTACCAACGCTTAAAGCGGCAGGGTGTACAGTTGATTATTCTTGTTTCAATTCGTTTAATTTCTGTATTTTTTTATTTCTTGAATATTTTTCGTCTTGTCGTATTTCGTGATTTCTTCCTCTTAATTCCTTGTTTCTTCTTTTTTTTTTGAACCAGTCAATACACTTTTAAATTATCTTCGCTTAATGATTTTCCAAGACAAGATAATTTCTCAACAGAAAAGTTGAGTTTTTTTGGTGTAAATGGCAAGTGGATCATCGATTGTGTAGAATTTAAAAAAATAGAAAAAAATAAGCAAATCAAATTATTCTCGAAATCGTGATTTTTGCGTTGATGGTGTATGCACTACAAGCGCGTCAATTGACAAACTAACTGTCAAGCAGAAAATTTCCTATTAATTTTCTTTTTTTTTTGGCTTTTACATACTGTCGGCTATTTTTTTTATCAAAATAATAATGTAAACATCGGAGAAAACTTTTTCTGATACCCTGTTCAAAGTAACTTCCGAGATATGCGAAATAACCTCTGACTCTTCAAAATTTAGTTTTTTTTTTCTCTGACGGCTATTTTTGGTTTCGCGGAATCGCTTTGAAAAAAGGAGTAGAAGTCGGCAAAGAATATTCGAGAAGGTGAGTCTAAAGTTGTATTCGAAGTGGTCAAACGATTTGACCTCACGCTATAGGTCAAGTTGGCAAAATTTTTTCTGTAAAGGCGGCAGTCCTAACAATTCAAAATTGTCATTCTTTTCTTTATCTTCGTATTGAGCGGTGTGTTGCTTTTCGAAGTCTCATGCCGTGTTCAAAGTAATTTCGGCGATTCCAAAATAGACGCGTTATTCGTTTAAAATGATTTCGATAAATAGGAAGAATTGGTATTCCGGGAAGGTGCAGAAAAAAAAAAGAGTCCTACAACGAAATATTGTTTGATACGCATTTTTTAAGCGTGAATTCGAAATTTGCGTAAAAAATGCTCAAAAAACTCCAAAATTTTGAGTTCGCGCGTGAAATTTACAGTAAAAATGCATATCAAACCACGGCGTTCTGCGTAGTGGGAGAAAATGTAAAAATTCTGAAAATGCGGCTTTGAAAGGTTGCTCCACCTAGATTTACGGTAGACAGCTATGCGCGCGAACATTTGAATTCCTTGTTGCTCAAGTGCTTCAGGTGATTTTTCATGTTTATTTCAGTTGTATCTTTATCTGTTTGGTTCTGATTTACGGTAATTATTTTTGATTGCGACAGCAAAATGCGAAGGAATTTTTGTTTTTTTTCAATTTTTAAAATTAACTGCTCGGTTTTGACAAAATTTCCCTTTTAAAGCAAAAAAAAAAATCCTTTCAGCAACATTTTTTTAGTGTCAAATTGAATTTTTTTATTTGAATCAATCAGTCTCTTCATTTTCGCAACATCAGAATGATATGGCGATGTTACAGGGGAGAAAAAAATACCACTAGGTGGATGAACTAAACCAAACCTATAAAGAAAAACTTTCATTTTTTTATTTTTTTAATGAGTGGGGAAAGACACGTAGAAGCACAATAAGCCATTTTCGGCACAAAATTCCACGTTGTTCACTGAAAAAAAGTACTTCAACTAATTTTAAGGGTGAAAAGAAATGAAAGTTTTCCAAAAATTAAAAAAAACTTTCACCCAAATGTTTTTTGTCAACTAGAAAAGGAATTGTGAAGGGATCAATTTTTTCACGTCTTTAAGTTTGGAAAAACGTTATTTTTCGAAGAAAAAAAATTCTTTTCGAATTTAATGAGTATGTGAGTTAGCGTCGTTCTGTGTATGCACCAAAGGCGTCAAATATTACGGAATTTGTGGGAGGGGCGTCGTCAAAAGAATGCCGTGAAACAATATATCGTTGTAGGAATCTTTTTTTTTCGCGCTTTCCCGGAACACCAATTCTGCCTATTTCTCGAAATCATTTTGAACGAATAACGCGTCTATTTTTAAATCGTCGAAATTACTTTGAAAAAGGAATCAATTTTTCTCTTTTTTTTCCTCTTAAATTTGCCTCTTTTGTATCGATTATTGAGGAAGATTTCAGTGTCCATAAGCCACATGATCTAGTTATGCATATTTTAAGGTTTGTAAGTGTTTGATGTTCAGTTTAAAGTCATAGGCCCTTTTTTAGGATTCATAGTGCTAACTTCACCTTCATAGGTTTGAGGATTCTTTTCTAAATCAGTTCTTAGCTTTTATTTCTCTTAATGACTTTGCGCCTCGTTTTTTTATTCGGTTTTTAAAGTGTTTTTTACGAGCATTTGAATGTCAGCGTTTTTAGGATTATGCTCGAGGATGATAGAAAGTTTTTTTCAGCGCCGCTTCGAATTAAGCTCAATCCACTTAATATTAAAATGATTTTTAAAAAAACTTCCAACTTTGATGAATCTAACTCGAAAAAAATCTTTTTCTTTCTACAAATAGAAAAAAATTATTCGGGTCAGAGCTAAGCCTTCTTGTACTAATAGAAAAAAAAGTTTAAATTTTCTGGGGTGTCTATAAATTTCTTTCAGATAATTTTTGTGATTGTTGTACAGGAAACAAGGCCCGATTTTTTTCGTATTCAATTATTCAATTAATTTTTTTAAAAGGATAAATTGAAAAAAACAGAAAAAGTGAATTTTCGAAATTTTTATAATGCGTTTTCATAAAATTTTAAAAAAATTTCTCTTTTTCACCAATATTTTTTTATTTCGAAAGTTTTTATTCAAAAAAATTTGAAAGCTTTGTTCTCTGTGAAAATTCAAATATAAAAGGTTGTACGAACAATTTTTTTGTTTCGAAATTTTTTTCTGAAAAAAATGACCCCGATTCGGCTTTTTGCTATATCAATTTTTCGAAATTTTTTGAAATTCAAATATTGTGATAAACTCCAAGTTTTTATTCATCTAACTTTCTACTGTGTGAAATTTATTTAGCACCTTTTCTGTAGTTTTTCAGAGAAAAAAATTTTCAAACAATCCACCACATCGTTTAAAATCACTGGGTTAGGTTTATGGAAGGAAGTTTTGTCTTCGTTTGAAAAAAATACACCAGCAGTTATATCAGTTTATCCCTCTCTAGTTCTCAGTTTGCAGTTTCCCCTCTATTCGCAACTGATTAAACGTTTTTTTTAAATGAAACAGATTCATTTGAGTTTTAAACATACATCCGTTACTCGCGTTTTTAGAGTTTCGGTGGTATTTTTGATTCGCAACACATGTATTTTGATAGCTTGTGGGACGTGGTCCCATTTTCCTCAAGATGTAGGAGACCCACTATATGGCACATTGAGGTCTCATGTCTCCTCTCCTTTGAAGCTGCCGAAGCCCCTCTATACGCTCCGGCGGGTCTTTTTCTTTCAAAACAGTTCATTTTAAGATTTTGTGATAAATTAAGCAGTTTATTCAGTAGAAAAAAACAGAAGAATTCGCGTTTTTTACGCATATACCCTTATAAACTACCCTTATAATTTTTGTACTGTACTCGGGTACGATGAGAAAATCGAGACAATTTGAAAGAAAGCTCAAAGTTTTCCAGGGGAATTTTTCATGAAAGGGATGATACGACGAGACTCGCAAGGTAGGAGATTTGATCATCGAACGTGTAGAGTTTGGAATTGAGCTCGGTCAACTCGACGTCGGAGTTGAATTCGGTCGGATTCTTGTGAAGATTCGGAAGATGAACTGTCGTCTTCAATAGGCTTTGTGCAGATTTTTTTGACTCTGAAAAAAATTTGGGAATGATAATTTTTTTATTTTTTTAATTATATAGTCTGTTTGAATTTTGTTATTGAGCTTTTCAAAGGAGTGAAGAAAGGTTTGAAGGCCAAAAAATCTAAAACAAAAAACGACTTCATTTTCAGAATTTTCTGTCATGCTCCTCTTAAAAAGCTAGTAAAAAGAGACGATCATTTTATCGAAATGTTGCGCAAGCCAATTCGACGTTGCAAAAGATTATTTTAAAAGGGCAGGAAAGCGTGATCAGTTAGTTTTAAACAACTCAACTGATAACTTGGACTAAAGTTGTTGTTCATATCACTTGTCGACAGTGATAAAAAAAAAAGAACGCGAACAGCTTGAGAATAGGAAAAGCGAATTTTATTAGTTGCTATAGAAGATTTTGGGCACATTTTTGGAAATTTCTTGCTGAAATTCTTTTTTTTAAGATGAAAATTCACTGGAGACAGAAAGCCGCTTTGGAGAATCCAAGCCATTTGGGTCTTCAAACACCAGAGAAAAAATTTGAGAAAGTTAAAAATTGGGAAAACGCACGTATAGGCCATTCCGCGCTAGCTTGTCACGTTTTTCTTTCCGCCAAAAAGCCAGATCAAATTTGACCAACTTCGCTTCAAGACCTTTGTTTCTTGCTGTTTTAAAAGCAATTTCAGATATATTAAGAAAACTGTTTTAAGGGTAGCCTTTTTTCTGCTTTTTTCAAAAACGTGACCGCCTCGCTCGGAATTCTCCAAACCTGCAAAAAAAAGAAACAAAAGAAAAAGCAAAGTTTCGTGAAGCGAAGTTGGTCAAATTTGATCTAACTCGGTATACGGTCTTTTTGGCAGAAAGAAAAACGTGACAAGCTGGCGCGGAATGGGCTATAACAACCTTTCGAATTTTTCAGATTCAAAAAAAAACTCACTGAAACTTCAGCAGGCCAACAGTTATGAAAAAAGACGGCTTTCAATCGAAGTCCATCTTCTGCGATCACGTTTGGAAACGAATTTCGAAGTTCAAATCTTCCTAAACCGTCGGTCCGTGTCTCCACAAGTAGTTCATCTAACGATCCTGTAAGTTTTTGCAATTTATTTCCATGAAAATGTTTCTTTTGTACCATGTGATCGAAGAAGGATCAACTGTACTGAAGGCTGAGGGACTCCGGCGCAAAGAACTTCTCCCGACCATTGGAAATTCCTCGTTTCCGGCTCGGTTTCTTCAGAAACTGGTGCTGCTGCTGCTGACAGTGAACACAAGGCAAAGGAGAATATTAGGCCTGAATTTAATACGGTACAGTCAAAAGTTAGGAAGGAAGAAAAACTCAACAAACTGTACATATTCCTATACTTCAGCATACCATACATAACTTTGAATAATTGAAACTTGAAGATCAAACTTTCATACTTCTAAAAAACTAAGGTTGAGAAAACCGGAATGATCATTCCTTGATAAAACAAGACTCATTAAAATTAAAAATCCTGAAACTCGTCGAGAAAAGATTAAACTTGAAATGCGGGTCGAGTCGTTTCAATGAAAAAAGAAAGTTTCGAAACTACAAGCTTGATAACGGTTTGATGTTTATACTTTATTGTCTTTGAATTTTCGTTCTTTGTTCCGAAATTCAAGATCCAAAAAAAGAGGTTTTGATATGTTTCAAATTTAAATTTTAAAAAAGACCCACTTTTGAATCTAGGGAATTTCGTGCCTTCAAGCAATCGTAAGACTCTGTCACCGTAGACGCTGGACATATCACCTACAAAAAAAAATTGTAAACTCCGGTCGAAAGAGGAAGAAGTTTATCATTCGTAACACTACTATTTGAAGCAGAAAGAAAGCTTTAAAGTTGACAAACCGAGTAAATATTGGTAAACGCAGTTGAAAAAAAAACCGATAAAGAATAATACACAGCATATCAAAAATCACTGATAAGAAAACCGGGCCCACAAGAAATTCTCCAAGCTTGATACTTATTACGAGTTTCAGGATCTGATAAGCTCCTTTTTTATCGAAGATCTTATAACTTCCGGTTTTTAGTCATAGTGTCTCCTAGAGAGACACCTACGCCATAAAAACTGTACCAACATAAAAATTTTTGAAATTTTTGTTTTAGAAAAAGACGTTCTTAGAAGTCATGGCCGAATGGATAAAAGACTTGGAAATTCATAGCAAAAAAAGCAGAATAAGCGAGAAACTGAATATAATAATAAGTTTTTGTTGGCTCTAAAACAGCCGAACTCGACTGTTTTTCAAAAACAAGCTGAAATTGGCTACTCACTATTTGTCTTACTTGTGAAAACGAAAACTTAACCTGAACCCAATGCAAGTTATTTGGAACTAATAGTCAATACTGAATGAATCAGACTTCATACTGTTTGAACAGTTGGATGACCATGGTCGCAAATTTTTTTTTCGAGTTGTTTCGTCTTATTTTGTTTAGAAGGCCTACCTGGAAAAGGTTCAAAAAATTCTTACACTATTAAGAACACCAAAGTGGTCCCTATCGGGGCAAATCAGAATCCCTTTGAGGTTCCCCTCTTTCCCCCATAGGGGCCACTAAAGCTTGCAAAAGTGGCCTCTATGGGGGATATCTAGTCGATAATTGTTATGAACTTTATGAGAAGAAGCAATGCGAAAAATTCATAAGAAAAAATCAACAGAGGATGCATAGATCAAGTTAGTCTTTTCAATTTTAAAATCTGTACAGTTTTCTCAGTTTATCACAGAAATCTTTTTTTGCGGAGTTTCGATTCCCGCGACAAATAGACCAGACTCTTGAGCTCGTCAAAAACTACGCTGTCGTAAAAATGTTTCAATGTTAAGTGGCTGTTCGAATCGCGACACAACACTATAGAGAAGCCGGGAAAAAAAAATGTCGACGGCGCATTTTGATTAATGAGAGGAGGCTTGGTCCGCAGAAGAAGTGTGGCTCACGGACCAATGCGTCAAGGTGTTACACAAGGTATGGGATGTGGCAAAACATAGGGGGCAAAAAAGACACGAGAGAAGAGCCTTGAGGCCGCGTTTGTTACAAATCCGCGCCATGCCATCGTTCTCCCGTCGACGTCGTTTTCATCCCGATTTCCGCGTTGTCTCTCACTCACCTTTTCGTTATTTTTGGCTCAAGAACTTTTTTTCTGTTGTTTATTTTCGTTTATATTATGTCAGAGCGTACTGAAGTTGATTTGCGAACGGATTATCACCGCTCTCAAGCCTCAAACTACCGTAACTCAATAAAAACCGCAAAAACAGTATATTGGAAAAGAAACTTGGGCAAACCAATCTTGAAGGCAAACTAAACTTCCTTAAAAAACATCACGTTTATTAAAAAAAAAAAAGAAATCCATCAAAAATTTTTTACTGAATTTTATAGTCAAAAGTTGCATGGTTAAACGGCTCGGAGTGAATTTTTTTTTTTCGGAGCGTGCCCGACTTATAACGACTTACGCGCAGAAAAATCGAAATGTATGCCAACGGTTTGGTAAACTTCTAATTGACTTTTAACCTTAGACAATGGTTTCCAGGAGTTTGGGTGAAAAGCAACCCACATAGGGGACAAAAAAGTGGTCCCTATAGGATTCTTTTAAAGTTTTGTTCAGATTCGGAAATTAAAAAAAAAGCGTTATCAGTTCATCCTCTGTTAATAATTTTCATTCAAATAAAATCAATTCATTGAGCTTTTTTCATTTAAATGCTTCTTCTCATAGAGTTCATAACAATAATCGACCAGCAGGTCCGATATAGGCCACTTTTGCAAGCTTTAGTGGCCCCTATTTAAGGGGAGGTAAAGAGGTCCCTAGAACTGCTCCTACACTCTGAAGTTCCTGAGGTGGAGGCCTTCTTAAGACATCCTATTTTCTATTCTCAAACAAAAGGAGCATGCTATCGCTCTCAAATTCATACTAATTTTCCTTTAATGAAGAAAAAGTCAACTTATTAGTCATAAAAAGTCCAAAAGCAGAGGCTCTTCCAATTGACTTCACCTGTCGGAAAAATGGCAACAAACAGGTGCAATATGTAACAAACTTGTCATGTTGGTGGCTACATACACACTCATATATTTGCGACACATGAGGATCCGACGACGCTTTCAGGAAAGCCGACCGCCTGACGCTTCTTTCCGTGTTCTTCCCCAGGGGCATTTCCTCATCGATCCGATCCGATCAGATTTCGTTGCATTTTTTTCTCGCCTCGTTCTCCTCGCCTCACCTGAAGCATTTCATTTTTTCCGAAATTTGCTGAGCAGACTAGACACTGTATCTTGATCTTCTTACATTATCTTCAGTTCGAAAATACAAAGTCATAGATTTCGCCAAAAGAGCCTTACTTTAGATCAACGTTTCCTCATACAAATTTTTCTCTGTCGCATTTTATTCGAGTTATAAAGTCCAAAAATATTTCAAATGTCTTCATTTTCTGTGCTGCTATGATAGCGTGCCGAAGATCCATAACTTGACTAAGAAGCAAAAAAAAAGCTGAAGTTTTTTCGACTAACTTCAGGCTGTTTTAAAACAAGTCTCAACTAAGTTTCAGCCAATTCTTAAAACAAATTTTATCTTCTTTTTGAGATATGTGATAATGCTTATTTCGTTCAAAAAGATAAAAAATTAACTTCTCACTATGAATCTGGTTCAATAAATATTGAAGCAAGCCCCCAATCTAAGGCTTCTCTTTTTCGAAACCTTTTTAGTTCACGTTATCTTCTATCGATTTCATATTTGTCGAAGCCTTTTTATTTTCGAAATTTTTAATCATCACTCATTCAATTTTTTTCAAAATATTTTTTTATTCCGTTAATTTTTAGATTTTTTTGAATATAAATCTTCAAGATTGTCTTTCGAACTTTGGCTCTAGCCTCAACCCACGCAAAAAAACCTTTCAAGATGGCTATTATCCTTCAAGACCTTTTTTGTTCTTCGGAACAAGAAAAATAATTGGAGTTCCACGTACCTTACTTGGCAATCTCTCACAACTATTATAAACTGAGGCCAACAATTTTGAGATCGGAATGATGATGTACATTATCCGTGAAAACTTTTTTGATAATCGTTTCCAATTTTATTCGATTTCGGTTGATCATTTTCTCTTCCTAAATTTTTTTGAGAATAAAAAAAAGGTCATCTGTATACAGTACATGTACTTCCCTTATTTATTTTTCTGAAATAATCATACCTATCTCTCAAGATTTTAGTCATATTTTTCGATTTTTTGTATTTGAAAAATGAACAAAAAATTTCAAATTTTTTCAAATAATTCCTTTTTTCAGGTTCGAACGACGAAGGAGAGAAATCGGGAGGGAACACCTGGAAAAAAGAAAAAAAAACTACGAAAACTACTAGGAGCCCTCGAAAATCATGACGATTTCCTATTCGGACACATTCATCCGGCTTCTTTTTCGGTGGAAAGGCTCATTATGGAAGGCGATTTGGAAACATTTACTTCTATATTTGTTAATCTACTATTCAATTAACGTCTTGTACAGGTGCGTATCGAACTCTTTTTTTCACTTTTTTTCTTCCGTTCTAGTATTCAAGTGATTTTTCTAGATTTTGGATGACCGCAGAACAACAAGCGATCTTTCTCAAATACGTAGTTTTATTTGATAATTGGACAAGAGAAATTCCGCTCACATTTCTCCTTGGTTTCTATGTCGCCATGATCGTACGAAGGTCGGTCGAATTTTTTCTTTCTTTTTTTTTAAACTGTTTTCTTCTTGTTATTGAATGAAACTGAAAAGCTTGAAAATTTTTCCAAGAGTTCCCTTCGAACTCAAAACTGCGCGTTTGGCGACCTCCCCGTCGGGGCAGGCCTGAGCGCAGTTCTGATTGAATCTGACCTTTCTTCTCTCACTGATTGAAAAATTCAGATGGTGGGACTGCTGCCAACTGATCAGTTGGCCTGACCATCTTCTCTACAATGTTTCTGCACTTATTCGTGGCCATGATGTGAGTCTTTTTCTGAATTTTTCAGCGTGATAATGAATTTTATTGTAAGATCTAGAAAGTCGAATATTTGTTTCCATGTTAAAAGTAGTTCACGCAAAATTTCCTTCTATCTATGACTCTCCAACTTCTAGTTATCTTTTTTTCTCTGAAGGCTATTTCGAGTTTCGCGAAATCACTTTGAAAATGACATTAAAAGACTATATAAACTTCTGCTAACCATGAATTTTTCAGGCCGAAACGCGAATAATCAGAAAAACCATCGCAAGATATGCAATATTAACGTCAGTATTAGCTTGGAGAAGTATATCACTACGGGTTTTGACGAGGTATTTTTTTTTTCAAAAGAACAACTTACGAAAACTTGAAACCTCTGACCGTTCTCATAACTCTCAGTTTAAAAACGAGAATTCCAGGGGAAATATAAAAAGAGATGTTTATTTTGGCGAGGTTGGCCGATGGTTGCACTTTGAGGTACCCGACAGACGACCACCTCGTGGACTCGGGACTGATGACGCGCGAGGAGCTGTTGTTGTTCCAGTCGATCACAGTGCAAGTCGACCCGCACCAGGTACCTCTTCCAATCACTTGCGCAAAGACTTTTTAGATACTATCAATATACCAAGAAAGGGTTTGTGAATAAACATGGCTTGAGAATTTAGCGGAAAGTTTCTCAGTCGTAATGATGCACGTACGTAGATTGAATTTCACAAAAATTGGAAAAAAGACCATGAGTTTTACAGATACCTCAAAACTATCAAAACCAATCAATCCTTGTTCAGATAGAAATTCTGGAAGCTGCTGATTCTCCAAAAATCTAATAAGTTAAAAAGAATCTTATTCTCTAGATACTTTAGATACAAACATAAAATTGGCGATGGCAGCTACTATGAGAGATATTATTCTTTGAAGTCAGATCGGTATTTTTTTACAGAAAGTTCCAAACTCCATGCACAGAAAATAATTTTTTTATTACACAAAAAGGTTTTTTTTTATGGCCTGTTGAATGTTCGATGAAACTCTCTTTGAGGTCTTCTTGCTCCAACTAACATAATCTCTGACTAAGAGGAAATATTTAGGAACTCTATTTATTTCTCTCTGTATTCAGTGTATCATCTTGCTACTTTTTTTTCAAATTGCTCATCCGGCGGTTAGACTTTCCTTGTTATAATGAAATGATTTACGAAAAACCGTGAAGGATTGCAGAAGTGGTGGGTGCCGCTAAACTGGATCCAGACGATGATGGTCCGCTGCTTCGAGAAGGGCACCTTGACGCACACCAACGAGCTCCGCGTCCTGCTCGACGCCCTCGAAAAGTACCGTAACGGCTTCTTTCAACTGTTCATCTACGACTGGATCGCGATTCCACTCGTTTACACGCAGGTGACCGTTCGCCCCCAATCATTTTGGCTGCTTTCATGACGTCGCAACAAATGCTAACGCGCAAGTTGGACGAGTTCCGCGACCGTATTGCCCGCATCTTTCTCTACGATTGGATTTGCATTCCGCTGGTGTACTGCCAGGTGGGTGGGGCTCTGCCTCCCAGCCCGTCGTCAGTCCAGCTCAAATCAATTCAAAATCCCTCTGTTGCTCTCCCCGGTGTCGTCCTTTGCAATGTGAAGATCATTTTATGATGATTGAGGCGCGATTCTAGTCGAAACTAGAAATAACTGAAGAGCTTGGATTTAAGTAAACATTTCAAAACAATAACGCATCTTATGTTATTAACTTGTTAGGGTTGATGTTTTAAATCCGAGACTTCGAAAATAATTTTCCAAAATCATTGCGGATTCAAAGTCAAAAACAGAAAAATACTTAGTGGATGGTACTGAAACTCGACGGAATATTTGAGAAACGTTTTTTTGAACTTAGATTACGCGAAATCTAACCATTTCCATTTTACTAATTAACAAACACTAAAACTAAAATAAGATACGATAAGAATAGCGAAAAGAACCGGTAGTTGAAATAGAATCGTAACATTAAGGATGAACACTCTGCAAAAAGGACGGGGGTACATTTTTGGAACAAGTATGAAGGTGATAAGAGAAATAAGGATTCCTTGAGGACTCCGAAGTGGTATCATAGGGGCAATCATAGGGGGTCTTTGAGGTCTACCTCCCTTACCCTTATAAGGGTTGACCTAAGGGCTATTTTGATCTTGTAAACCGGAAAAATTGTGAAACTAAAAAATCTTGCGGACCGAGAGATCGTATTCAACAAGCCTAACCATCTGATCATTAAATCACAAGAATAAGCTTATTCTTTTTCAACAAATTTTAATCTACACTAGCTATGAAAGTTCGGAACCACAAAATAAAATTTCTACTTTTGTTGTAGCAATGATTAGGTTACGGAGACGTAGGAAAAATCAAAAAGGAGTTAACATTTAATATCAAAGAGTGAACAGAAAATTACCAAAAAACAACAACAGCAGCGATTATCTGTGCGCAAAATGTCTCAAGGGGTTTATTTGTTCCAATTTGATCCCACTAACAATCTCTAAAAGTTTACTAATCAGTCCCATCGTCAGGTGTCGACCATATCCGTCTACGGCTATTTCGCCTTCGCTCTCATCGGCCGCCAGTTCCCCAGCCAGAACGAAAACCGAGAAGTCATTGATATGTGAGCCGACAATTTCTCTCTTCATTCTGTTTTATTCCTACTCTCAGGTACGTACCGGTATTCACGATCCTGCAATTCTTGTTCTACGTTGGGTGGCTGAAAGTTGGGGAGGATCTCATGTTTCCTTTCGGGGCCGATGACGAAGACTTCGAGTTCAATTATATTTTGGAGAGAAACTTGGAGGTTTGATAGGTCTCTGAACACATTTGAAGGGGGTTTCTCAGGTGGCTATGCTAATCGTGGATGATCTACACAATCAAGTTCCGCCAGTCTATGTTGAATCTCTCGACGACGACATTCAGGTGGTTATTTGTTTTGTTAATCTAACATATTTTCTTCTTCTTTCTGTAAATTCTCACAACAGTTTTATCAAAAAAGATACGAAGTTTTTTGCTCACAAATTCCTCGTATGGAACTCTACCTTTTTGAATCACTATGTAGTCAATGTTTAAGAAAGTATTTCAGTTACTTCACACTCACGCCTCGTCCCGACTACCGGATCATCCACAGAGGCAACACCTCAGAAAGTACAAATTCAAGCCAGATGCCATTCAAATTACCTACGGGGACAAGAGTTCGATCGATTTCATCAAAAATATCAAAATTAAACGAATTTTCAGCTGGTCCTAACTCGGTGGAAATGCCAACTTCCAAGTCGAGCGTACTGTCTTTCACTGATCTCGAAAACATGGCTAATGGGCCGCCACGAAAGCCCAAATTTTAGGTAAGTGTGTTTTTACAATTCTCTTCAGAGAGAATTTGATTTTAAATCGTACTAAGTTTTTTATATGTTTCCATTTTTTCATTTCAAATAAAAAAAGTGGAAAAACTTTGCAAAAAAACAAAATAGCTCAAAAAAAGATCTTCAAGAAAGTTGTAGAAATCATGTCAGTCCAATTTCAAAATTGTAAACTTTATTTTTCAAAAATCTCAATATTTGAAATGTTAATCTTGAATATGGACTAAAAAGATTCAGGTAGAAAATGAATAGGAAAAATGGCTTCAAAAAAATTAAAAAAATCAAATTTGGAAAAAGAAAATTTGGAAAAAAATTGGGCTTTTGAATGTTATTCATAAAAAAATGCTTTCAAATTATTGTTTTAATAGTATAAAAGATCTGGAATCATATTAAACTTAAAATATTCCTAGTAGTAACTTTCTTCAGATTCGTTAACATTTCTTTCTCACTGGTCAAGATTTTATCGAACATTTAAGAACTCCTTCAAAGAGATATTATTTTTCTAGTAAAATTGAAGCTTATAGAGGAAGCATTTAATAGGAAAAGAAACTGTTTTTTGATTCCCTTATTGATGAATTTGGTGTAAAATCGAAAAATCGCAGAGCTCATTATATTCTCTCGATGAAATTCAAATAGATTCCAGGTACCCTTCATCTCAGAAACGCAGCTGATCTCATCTCGCCGTCCGGGTTTTTCCAACAAAGGCACGTTACGAAACCTCGCGCATTCCTCTCGTTGTTTGAATGATTTGAAATTGAACGTCGTTGTATAAAAGTTAAACTTTTCTCCTTTTTTTTTCTCGTGTACGACGTTAAATTTGCACAATCGGAGCGGGTTTACGGGGCTGCTCCACGCATTCAGACGTGTTGACCTGCGCAGGCGCGGCGTCGAGCTTTAAAAGCGTCCGCGGGAATCGGCAGACGTCTTCTTCTTCTCGGCCAGATGATTGTCCTGTTGCTCTTGACGGTTTTCACTTCGGCGGTTAACGGCTGCGGCGCAGGTAGGAACTTTAAGAGCCGTAGGACGTAGTTGATCAGCATTTTCGAAATGGTCGAAAAAGTTTCAATCAGTAACTTTCTGCTAAAAAAGGCACAAAGATTGAGACCTTTTAAAATGAGCCTTTTCACTACTTCTAGAAATGGTTCTAACGTTGAGAAAAAAAAAAGTCCAAAGTCTGACTAAAACCAGATAAAAATAAAGAGTACAGAAAGGTTTTGAGAACAGAGCTAGAAAAACTTCCTTCTTTAGAAAATTCGTTAGAACCGGCCATTCATGAAGATAGTTTCATCTAGAAAGGAAATAAGGAAAAATTAAACGAATGAAACGGACAGAAACTCAGTTTCATTAGATTTTAAAACAGAAAAAAGTTTGTCAATATAAAAAAACAGCCTTCTCTTCACGAAACCGAAAATTATTCCTTAATTTCTCTTAAGGTGGTTCTGGAGACAACGAATACATCCAGAACCCGGTATTCGCTATGACGATAAGTCCGCCGATTGGCTGGACCTACTTCCCGACTACGGTAATCAGAACTTGGGTGTGTTGAAATAATGAAAAACCCACAATTCAGCCGTCGGTGGCGAACACGGCCATCTGGTATTTTGTCGGCCAGTCAAACGACACTCTCACCGCCAAGGATCGCGCTGACTCCGAAATCACAGCCGCGGTTGGTTCTGAAAACTGAAAATAATTCTAGCCGTTTGAAAAAGAAGCTAGCGTTTTTTATTCTCTTAACGCAATCTTTCTTTTATTGATTCTCTCCAATTTTCGAACATTCTAACCCATAATCGTTTTGAGATGCTGGAAGCGATCGTGGCAGCCAATTTGCCGGTCACAGGCGTCACCGTCAGCAACGATTATCAACCAATTGTGGTAGATCATTCGTTTTTATATTCAAATGAGAAATCATGAATGATAGGTGGAAAACCCAATCGGCTCAACGACTTGGACCGGCTCACTCTACGGAAAAGTCGAAGGGGGAGCTCTCACTCAAACTTCTCCTGGCACTACTGCTGGTTGGTTCTCGAAAAATAGTTTTTTTGGAATTGAAATTTTTAAAAAAAGCGAATGAATTGTCACAAAACGATATCGAAAAAATATTGAAATGCGAAAATTGGGCGTTAGTTGCTCTTTTCGGCCATTCGAATTCGAAACACCGGAAAATATGGAAAATATTAAATTTTTGAAGGGTTTCTCACTTTTTTTCCGTATTTAAAACCTGGCCTTCATTTTTTTCATACTTTTTGATTTCAAAATAGGAAATGATAAAACGAGTCAAGAAAAGATTTTTTTAAAGTTTTTCCAATTTGAAATTTTTTTCGGTTTTTTTCTCAATCTTAAAAAGGTTAATTTTTTTCTTTCACCTAAAAAAATGATCTGTCGACTTCAAAATGATCGAAAAAATAAAAATAACAACAATTGCCGGCCGAATGAGGATTCCAGGCTTAAAAATCGATTTTGAGAGAAGTCAAAATCTTTTATTGACTGAAAACAACTCAGGAACGACTGTACTCACCTACCAACCGTATACGCGTCAACTTCGAGTCACGGTGAACAACGCGGCGACGACGCGATTCTATTGGAACATCGTCAAGAACACGTTCCTCCAGAAGATGTCCATGAACTTCCACGCGCGGTTCGCCGGCGAAGTCACCATCTCCAAAGTCTAATTTCTTGCCAACCTTAACTTATTTTGCTCTAAAATGTACATAATCAAAACAACGCTGGCTTAGAAGAGAAAATGCTTAAAAATGGCTACTCCGTGTTGGGATTTTCTTTTCGCGCTGAATAATATTCCATGTCAAAATTAACCTTTTTTCGTCCAACTTCTCTGAAGCAGCAGTAAAAAGAATGAATTAAAAAACACTCAATAAACGAGTCCAATCAAAAGCTGACAAAGAAACAATTTATTATTTATACAAAGATATAATCTTTCTTCTCAATTCATATTTCATTTTCAATATATCAAATACTCTCATCTTCTATGTACAATGGCAAAAAACGAAAATTTCTTAAACACGAGGGAGGAATTCAAAACAAGAAGAAGAATGATAACAACAAAATACCCAATCGAAAAAAAAATTTAAAAAAGGAGACATCGTTAATTTGACCCCCATTTTTGACCTTATCGGGATTTTCCAGAGAAGATCAGGGTCAAACCATCGGTGATCAAGCTATAGGTACATCTTGAAATGTTCGAAGAAAAATGATAAATGATAAATTTTGCATCTTTCGACAAGAATCAGTTGATAAGCGGCAAGTAAAAAGCTCAAGTTTTTGAAAAGGCAAAAAAGTTGGACAAAAAGTGGAAGAAAGAGAGATTTAAAGCTACACGTAGGACACGTCGCTGTCGTTGCACACCAGGACGTCTTCACGTCTTTTTGAATCCAGTTTCTGAAAATTACCTTTTTTTTGGTTGTAATATCCAGAACTCCATCGAAGCTTTCTGATATCTCAAGAAAGCTCAACGTCAAAAAAAACAAGCATTATGAAAAGATTTCAGGAGAGATTCTTTTTTTTTATTCAAAAATACTCTTTTCAGTTGTTCAAACGGTGAAAATTCGGATTAAGTCTGTTCAAGTTATGAATGTCAAGCAGCTAACTCCGCCCCTGTGAATACAGTACCTTTTCTTGGCAATTATTTATCGCATACAACTTCGATCCATTAATACCGCTACTTTTTTGATTTTTTTTTTCCAACAGCTGGAAGAAGAAAAATGCAGCGCTTTCAAAGTATCTTCTTCTTCCTTTGCTCCAAAATCAAAGGCTCTAGCAAATAGCCAC
Organism: Caenorhabditis auriculariae; assembly: GCA_904845305.1. NCBI lineage: Eukaryota > Metazoa > Nematoda > Chromadorea > Rhabditida > Rhabditidae > Caenorhabditis > Caenorhabditis auriculariae. The sequence continues at coordinate 653,720 of CAJGYM010000025.1, forward strand.
TATGAGGAACCTTCACCCGAACCGTAGATTATTTTTGAGCAAATTTATAAAAAAAAACACTAATAAGTCCCCCTGCTTGCTTTGCGAAAAGAACGTAAATTTCTAACAAAAAAAAAACTCGAAAATCCCTACCACCATAAAAAAAAAACCAAGATGGAAGAACGTAAAACCGGAGAAGCTAACGGAAAAAGGGTGAGGAAACCTGGCATGCAACATGCTTGAGGTGGGCCGATTGCAGTAGTGAGTTTCTGTGTTTTTGGGTGGTGCAGTGGTTGAGGAACCATCAGAGCCGCGTCGATTCCACCTACAAAATTGCAGAAGCCTCATTCCGGTGCTTGGAAAGTTGTCTTGAGTACCAAGAGAATGAAATAAACCGAGTATTATGAGAGGAATGGCTTTTTTCAGAGCTTCCTCCATTTTTTTATTATTTTTGCGCCCCCAAATACCTCCTAAAACTTTTTAGAAGGAACCAAGGATTCTCAAACGAAGGAGAAAAATAAAAAGCGCAAAAACGGATGTCACGCGGTGATCTTTCGCCGCTACGAGTTCAATTGAATTGGCGGTGAAAGGGGACAAGAATTCCTCGAGGGCGCTTCAGGTTCAACAAAAAATTAGGCAGAAAAAAGGAATGCTTCGAAGCGGAAACCAATTTTTTCTACCACAACAACGGTGAACCAAGAAAGAAAAAACCGATTCACGTGCAGAAAGAGTTGAAGATGTTTGGTTTGAGGGAAATGTGACCTTTTTGAATTTATATGCATCAAACAACTACCATAACATTTAAAAAAAAAGTTTACCAGATTCTACCAAAAAGACCATAATAGAGACTTCAAATTTTTTTAAAGTGTTAATGAAGTTTTTGAAACGTGATCCTAATTGAAAAAAAAAATCAGAAATTAGTCCCTAATTCATCGAATGCTTTTTCAAACAATTTTCCTTAATATTAATTTTCCCCATCTAATTCCAAGACACAAGCAGTCTTAAATTCGAGGTCCGAGGGAACTCTTCAGGGTGATCTGTCCTATGTATCTTTATTCAAAAAAGCCTACAAGTGCTCACCTTTTTGGACGTCACATCATTCTCGTTGTGGAACTGATCGGCGTAGTCGTCGAAGACGTGCCGATGGCCGATGTGATTCAGATGATGATGACGATGATCGGCGGTGTCGACGCCGGCGTCCTCATCGTCCTCTTCATCTTCTTCGTCGTCGTTGTCGAAGTCTTCGCGAGTCGTCGACGACGACTCCAGAGGCGTTATCACGATTGAAGTCGTGTAACTCCGTCGCGGCTGCGACGTCTTCTCCGACGCGAGTCGTCGTCGCGATTCGGCTGGTCGCGCTTGAATCGGTGACTCGTCGGACCTCCGAGCGCTATGCGTTCGTTCCACTGTCGCTGAAAAACGAACTACTTGGCAAGACAAAAAAACTAAAAAAAAGGTTTTAAGATAAAAATTTAGAAAATGTTTTTCAATTGTGTTGCGCTCTTCTATTTCATAGTAAGCCTAAGAGAGCAAGAACGCTATTTCTAGAAAATTAAAAAAAACATTATATATAAAGAAATAGAAAAATTATTAAATAATCAGAAAAAAAAATGAGATTTGAGCGATAAATTGCTGAAAACTTCTGAACCTTTCACAACTGGGATGCAAGAGTTTGGCTGAGCCGGTTTCCGGGTGTTCTTCAGAATGTCGGGCGTCGGCGGCAAGAACATCTGGTCTTCGTCATCCTCGTCGTCCAGCTCCTCGTCGAGCTCATCTCCGTCCTCGACGTCAGACTCGTCGCCGGGAACTTCGATCTTGGGCGGCTCTTCGACGCTGTATCGACCGAAGAAGGTCTGCCAGTCCGTTTGGCGGTCAACCGCAAATAAATTCTTCAAAAATAGAAATTAATTGAGAAGGAAAGTACAGCAAGCTCACGTAGGCATTGCGGATCATCACTTCGACACACTTGTTCGTGTACTGAGTGTGAACAATCGCCGCCGCGTGATCGACGTCGGTCGGCGGCGTCCAAATCAAAGAAGGCGTTATCACTGTGGAAAGGTTTGAGGCCCCCATCAGATTCGTGTCTTGGAACCTTAAAAATTTTTGATCAAACCCAGAACATATTTTTATATCTACATTCAAAATATAACAAGGTCAAGACAATATAAATAGCCCCAATGATGAGAATAAAATATAGCCGATAGTTATTGTGTCGAGCACATGAAAGGCAAACTTGATAAAAAAATTATGAAAACTTCAAAAAGCAAGGTTTCTTCCAGCTCACATGATCAAGGTTAAACCTAAGAATATAAGAATATTTCTACATAAATAAACCTTCCAAAAACATTTAACTACTAATTTGTCAAATGTTTCAATGCTGCTCCAAGGGAATGAAGAGGTGTTGAAAGAAAAGAGTTTAAAAAGGTGTAAAAAAGTCTTTCGAAAAGACTCGTAAAAATCCCTAATGTCGTAAACTTTGTTGCTTGCAGACCAAACGCAATAATTGACAACTATTTCAATAATCGCGCAAAATGCACCACTACTCTGGTTTTTTTTTTGAATATAAACTAATTCAACCCCTTAGCATAATCTAGAAAGCGGTTCGCAAAAATTTAATAATCACCAAGACACGCGATTCAAATGGAGGAGGAGGAATTTGAGGGTCTCGTAGTTGCAGGGCGGCAGCCTCCGTAACAACGTCTTCAGTTCTTCCACGGGGTCCTCGTCTTCGTTCGTCTTTGTCGTGCAAGACTAAAGTCATTTTCATTTTTTTTTTCCAGCCAATTTCGATCAATATTACAGTTCCGACGCGGACAAAGTCATGGTAGAGTTCGTAGGTGAGGAGAGGCTCGGGAAGTTTCCTCAGGTAAAGTTTAACCACCGACGCGAGGTTCATCGGGTGGACGTGGTCCAGGGACACTTGATCTTCGACAGAACTACTGAAGAAAAAGTGGATGAAACTGGAAGATAAAATGAATAAATACCGTTCGAAAGCTTCACAAATCTCTTCAATTTTTGATTTCACTCCGCAGGTTCGGTAGATTCCCTGAAAACAAAAGCAATCTTTGATAACCGAACGAAATCCGGGCAAGGTTGAAGAGAGAGAGAGAAAACTTGAAAACTTTGACACAAATTATGGAATAAAAAGGATAAGATTTTGATAAAAGAGAGGTTTATTTTTCAATTTTTTGCTCAAGTCTCATTTTGCGGAAGCAGAGTCGCTCTATTGCATAATGTATTTTTTTGCGATAGTTTTATTTTTCGTAATCTTAATTTCTTTTTCATGATGATTTCAATTTCACTTTTTCTCGGAAAAAAATCTTCTCAAAAAAAAAATTTTTCTCAAGCTGTCATTTCTCTATTGACCTTCACGAGAAGGCCTCTTCTCTGCAGCTGATCGACGCTCCTCTCCAGAATCAGGGGGACACTCCGATGTTCTGCTTCGAGGTATTTCGTGAGGGCCACGCCAAAAATGCTGGTCCTTCGGTCGACGACCCGTGGCGTTTGCCCACAGGCGGCGGTTATCTACAACGAGGAGCCTTTTTCTGATGGCCTTCTATTCAAATCGAACCCTCGGGAAACAAGCTTTGTGCCATTGATAGCCGCACTTGGTGCACTGAACTGTGTACAGTATTGAGAGGGTTTCACAGGCGGCGCACTTCGACGGCTGCATCGTTCTTTGGAGTTTGTGCGACTGGGCAGCCAAAGAGAGTTCGCAGTCAAATATCCGCCCAGCTGCAAGTCGAAACATGAATAATGATCGTGGAGCGGCTTCATTTTCGACTCGATCAACAATTGATTCCCAGTGGCACTCCAGGAAAAATAGTTTCTGACGCTGATTCCAAATCTGGTCTCAAAAACTGCCCTCGAGATGAGCTTGGACGGATCACCTCTCAAGAAATTTTTTTGGGTAAAATCAGTAATTTTCAAACATGAATGAGTTTCATCTTCCAAGTGAAGTGAGTTTCATCGAAATCTTCGTTTTCACAGAGCTTCGTGGCAATTTTTTGATCAGACTTATGATCCGGTTGCAAAAAAAAAAAATAAATCTACTCCTTGGGGAAATTTCTTAACTTTCATAATCTTTATCAGTGGAAACTAACCATAACTCGTCTTTTTGTGCCTTTTCGTGTCCGGCAAGACGCTCTCGTCGTCTGGATTCAGAGCATTCCGCCTAAGTGATGTCAGCGACGTCGATCCATCGCATGAAGCGACGCCTTCGTCCACAGACCGGTCGGAACTGTTGAAATTTTCGGATTAGTTATATTTTCAAAAAACCTTCAAGTCATTTTATTGCCTGAATCAAAACCTTCAGTGAAATTACTCTACTCCCCCCTTTTTTTTTTTGGAAATTCACTAAAGATAGATTTGCGGATGATTTATACCTTCATGAAACTCTTGAGCCCTTTGAATGCGTCTTCTTATGTGAGATTCCCAGAATGAAATCCTCCAGTGAGCTATTTTTTGCACATCTTAACATTTCCTTTCAAAAATTACTTGAATCATCAAAATTTTGCTATGAAATAGAAATAAACAATAACTTTACGATAAAAAATTCCTGGGAGAGAGGCAAAATGGTTCAGAATTAGAGAAAAATTCGCACTGATCTACAAATTTTCTACACATCGTTTAGGAGACTTACTAAATTAAAATATTCGAAAATTGCAGCCACTGACCTGAAAAGAAGCATTGCTACAAAGTAAGTGGAGAAATGAAAGATCCAAGTAATCCAAGGCTTTTATACATTTACTAGAGTTAAAAAGTTCAAAAAATTCTCTCACGGGTAATTCCCATACAGTAATCACCTTGGGAAAAAGTTTCGTGTTTTTAATGAATATTCTTGCAGACGGACTCTTTTTATTGTCCCCGCAAATGAAACGTCTAAAAGTCCGTAATGTGCCACCGACATGACATTTTGCAATTGAGGCGACGTGTGAGAAGGAGCAAAAACCCTTCAAAAAAAAAAGACAAAAAAAGAAACTAATCAAACACGCACGGCGTATTGTCTGGAAAATTAAATTAAAGACGTGCCGTGGCGCTCAAAACGAATCAAAAAAGTTTGCTGATCTCCCAAAAAACTTCTTTTTCGTATATTCTAAAGGCGCCGCACAATTTTGAGATTGATCAAAAGCCAACTTTTTCCAATTATTTCTCGATGGCTAAAACGAATCTGTTCTTTCGAAATCATCATTTCATTTTAGCCGATTGAAAACGTTTTGGTCGCAAGTGGAATGGATCGAAGCGACACAACATTTTTTCGCGAGAGGAGCGCGCGCAAGTAGTTTTGGGTCAGACGCATCTCATCATCACTTCACAGTTGTTAGTCATTCTAGATGCTACCACTGGCTTTCAAATTATGACGAATTGAGCAAATTATAATAGCTTGGAAAACAGCATCAGAGTGTCAAAACGAAGTATTTTTTCAGAAAAACTTTGAAAAAAGTACAATTTCCCAAACATTTTTCTCTTTGAAATCGTTTGCCCTTCAAAGCCTTTTGCATCCTCGTTGCATTCTCTCAACTACTTTTCATAATCGACAATTTTTTTTTTGCTCTTTTTCCAACTTTTCTGGAACTGACATTCAGCTCTGAAGGAAAAAAGGGTAGAAGAGAAAAAAAGGACCTGCTTTCCTCAGGCAACAGAAAACAGACAGACATTGCTCCTCTGGTTGATCAGTCGAATAGAAGGAAAAGAAAGAGAAAAAGAGTTCCGTTTCTGTCGGGAATTAATTGGCGACCGCCCAAGGATGCATGTCAAACCGCAATTCGGCAACAACTCGAAATTCAATAGAGCCCGAGGGAAAGAGCCAGCCTTCCTTCCAACATTATGTCGGACGGGGGCAGGACGAAAAGTGTAAGTTGGTAAGAGAAGAAGAAGAGGAAGAACAAACGGGAAAGATGATATGAATGAGCAAACTGAGAAGCGTTCCAATCCAACATTTTCTCTCTATCCAACAGACGGTGTTGGTCATGAAATGAGTGTCTCGTTTCTTATTTCCCTATTCGCCAAGGTTTCTGAGGTCTTCATGTGAATCCTAGAATTTGGTGAAGATACAAGGACTCTCAATTCAATCTATAAATAATCCTACAAGTTTTTGAAATTTGTCAAAGTTGGTTAATGAGATTTTTTCAAATGTAAAGTTATCTAAAAGTATTTTGGTTACTGGTCAAGGTTTCAAAGGCGCAGAAGTCTCAGTGAAAACGCTTTTTTGAAATGTCTATTAATTTTTTAATCTGCAAAGATCTCGGCGAACTAATGAACGGGGAATTTCGTTAACAGCAAAATTTAGATTTTCCCGACAAAAACATGATGAAAATATTGAAAAAAAGCGGAAAAGAAGGAAAAGAATACCGTATCAAGCTGCTGGAGGAAGCGGCACGGGTCGGCAGGGTGTGCAGAAAGGCCATGTACTCAGCGCCCGGCTGATACTCGCGGGTGGCGTCCGACAGCTCGTGGAACGAGCCGGGAAGTCGCACCCACAGCGTTGCCAACGACTGCAAAAGAAGATTTATTTTGAACATCCTTGAAATTTCGCTCCAGCGAAACACTTGGATCTCTTTTTTAGTACTACGGTAACGCGCCTTGAACGTTTCTAAGAATTTCTAAAGATCATTTAAGATACGCTACTAAGTTGGTCACTAGAAAATCTCCGACACGTCCGGGATCGCATTACCAAGGTCCGAGATTGGTAACGCGAGCCGGACGTTTTTTAGCAAATTTTTGGGATTAATTTAAACTAAGTAATCGAAAAATTCTCAACTATATATTAAACTTCTGGCTTATTTTAACGGTAAAAAATATAAATCTACTGACAAAAAAAAAACCGAATTTGGTCGGAAAATGACGCAGGAAACCGAAAGCAGAGCGGTTTTTGCGTGCCAAAATGGAATCCTTAATTAAACTTTGCTTTTGGGCGCCGTCTGGTGGCACGCGTATTGTTGTTCTCCCGCCTCTGGAGGTAGAAGGAACGAAAAAAAAAAACAAGGAAATGAGCGAATAATTTAATTGGATAAAAATGACGTTGAGGAGAACGATATTCGTACCGAAAAATTGTTTTTTTTTTATTAGAGGCACGGTTTATGAAAAAGGAGACGTGAAAATTCGATGACAGGGAAGTCTAGTCAGAACAAAAAAGGTGAGAGAATCTCAGGTTGATTCATCTTAAGTACACTTTCTTGTTCTTTTCGTTAATACGACTTTTACCCACAAAACTAGGGGTTTTAAAAGAGAAGTATATTTATAAAAGTCGAAAAGATTCAATAACTATGAGCTCGGCGTTAACGATCTTTCATGAGCAAACTTCAAAATCAAAAATACGGTTGAAAGATCATGATCGCAAGTTTCACTTGTTGAAAAAGTCGGTGTCGAGGGTCAAAATCGACTCATCCTCCTATATATGGCCTCACAAGGCTCAACTAATTGAAAGCGTCGCAAACACGGGTGAATACAGATGAATTCCCCTCCCTCTCGTTCAAATTCATGTAGATTCTTCCAAAAAAAAAAACAATCTTATTGATTCCAAAACTACAAAGCTTCTTGCGATTCGAATTTGGATGAAGGGCTAAATTTCATAGTTGCCAATGAGTCCACGCTCAAGTCGTTTTAGGTAGGACATCCATAAGGCCTTTCGCCGTTGAATTCCGTTGAGCCATTCTACGTGCGGCAATAGGTTTTTACTTATCGATTGAAATTCTTCTTTCTAATGCTAATGCTAATTCTTCTTGCATAACTTCTTGTAATTTCCGAAGTGAAAAAAAATGAATATTGCATAAAAAACTCATATTGAGAGCAAAATGAGAAGATGAAAAGTTCAATCAGATCGAAAAAAAGAAAAGTCAAAGTCGGCTTCGAAATCAACGGAGAATCGACGACAGAAAAAACGAGACGAGACTCATCTACGTGGAATAAATTAGTATGAGCGTTTGCATGAGCTTGAGCGAAGGCATGAGTTTCAGAGAAGATTGACCTCAAATGGACTTGAAAGATCGAAAAGGCGCTCAAAATTTTTATATATTCGTTTTCAATATTCAGTAGAACTACTCCAACCGCAACGCGACCGCGACGCTTTGAAAAAAAACCACGAAAAAGCTTAAAATCCGTGAAACTCAATCACGTCTAATGAAAAAGAAAGTAGTGGGGAAAAGTATTTTGATGTCGCTAAAACAAATGGAATCTAATTTAATCAAAAATTCCACGTTTTGTAATAGATTCCCAAAGTTTTTTTTTCAAAATCCAGATAGCTTCTTGTTACTTTCAAGCCTCAAAGTTAGAAAAAAAAACGGTTCGAAAAAAATAATTCACGCTCAATCTTTGACTTAAATCATGAAATTTCGTCTTTTTATACTATGAAACACATCTTTTCGACTTTTTAACGCATCGATATTGTAAACAATGAAAATTCAACCGGAATTTCAAAAAAGCCGAAGAAAAAGTCATTTTGGATACATATAAATGTTTATTCCATCGTATTAAAAAAAAGAGAAAGGATATGATTTTTAGAAGTTTACACACTTTTTTTTAATGATGCGCCAGAGCGGTCTCTACAGGGTTAGGGGAAAAACGATCCCTATGGGGGCAAAATAGTGTTTCCTACAAGGTTAAATTCAGGTGATCCTTTTTAGGGTCTGACACATAAGTATCTAAAACTTAAGGTGTCTATAGGGGTTTTTAAATCTTTTCATAAATTGAAAGTTTGAAAGAAAAACTTGATCAACATATCCTCTGTTGATCTTTTTTCATTCAAATAACGTATCAAATTTTCCGATGGAAGTTTTTTCTCTCATGCGATGTACAAACGACTAGAGAGCTCACTTATCCCATAACTAAACCCGCTATAGAGGCTACTTTTGCTGCCCCGATAGGGAGAGGGATGGCCCCTAAAGAGAAACCTACAAGGCTCCTAAGGTAGCCCTATAAGGACCACTCTGGATTTTCTAAATTAAACGTCTATCGTCAAGTCTTTCATCTCAAAAATTTTGATACTATTTTCCGTCATCTGTGTTCTTGAACCATCAAAAAATAATGAACAAGAAGAAGAAGAAAACAAGGAAACGACCGTTTTGATTAAAAACAGGCTCAAGTACGGGAAGCTATGAATCACATAATGAGGACAATTACGTGGGTGGGTGAAGGGAGTTCGAAATGCCGACAGAAATAAAAGCCCATGAAATTGTCCTACTTTTCTATATCGAGTGAAGTTCATTCTATAAACTTTTCCAAGTGGAAGAAGCACGAAAGTTTTGGGGACTAAAAAAGTCTTGGAAGACTGCGTTAAAAATTCATGCGCGCCGATTGACGTCTTCTTCGGCTAAATGGCGTGTAAAAACAAAAGGAAACAAACGATAAATAAGATTTCTTCCAGAAATTTGGATGAAAAACTTGAGATTGTAACGAGTTCTTCTACAGAACAACCTTCTGATCTTACAGAAACATCAAATTTTTTCTTTCAATTTTTCTCGATAATTTTGACCTTTTTTAAATCATAAAGATATGTGCTCACCAAAAAAATTTAGACGAATTTACCTTCTTGACATTTCTTTTTAAATTTCGAAATATGAAAGCTTTTTTTCTTAATATCTTCTCCCAATCACACCAAAAAAACATGAAAAAAACATTTTTTTCCAACCATTCTTATTCAACTTATCGGGATATAAAAAGTAAAAAAATTTAAAAAAATCGCTTTTTTTAAAATTAAATAAAAAAACTATTTTTTTATTTTTAAAAATCTAAAAAAATATAAAAAAACCTTTTTCGAGAATCGTTCGATTCGAAACGGCTTTTTGAGTCTGATCAAGAAAAAGAAAAATGAAGAAAATATTTGCAGAAATTCAACGGCACCTCAAAAAACTCACACCAAGAAAAAGTATTCTTCAGAATTGAGAGAAAAAAAAGAAAAGAAAGGCCGCCTTGGCGTAATAATCATTTTTGATTTAGTCCACAGCGTTGGGAAGAATAAAGGAAAAAAATAGCGATGAATGCAAGAAAACGAGGTTTTGAAGGCTTTTTCGCACATGAATGGAATTCAATGGTCTCGAATTCATTATCAAACTGCGCCACGGGAATTTTATAACTTACAAAAATGTTTTGGAATTGTAAAGAATTTTTTATATTGAAAACACAAACTAAAACGAGAACTTTCTATCAATGTTTTTTTGAAAAAAATCTAAGACGGAAACCTCCCAGAAAAAAACCTCAAACTTTGGAAATTCCTTTTGTCCAAAATATCGGTTATTCCTACAAAGAACAAAAAATCTGTTTTTGTGTGTTTTCAAAAGAAAATTCGATAATCTTTCCTACAATCCCTCTCGCAAAACCTTTGAAGTGAGTACCGCCAAACCAGTCTCAAAAAAATTCGGGAAAAAGAAAAAAAATTATCACCAAGGTCTGTTACACTTTTTAACTGCGAAATAAAGAAGAGACAGCAAATTTCAATTTTTAAAAAAAAAGAAAGAGATAATCCAGTCCTGAACGCTATCTTTTTTCATCAACTGCGCTCCGTGGTCAACAATCAGTTTTTTATGCGGCATCATTTCTCCCAATTTCTTCAATTCAAAAGCATAGAGCTCCATGCTCCAGACTTTTCCTATTAACTCCGCAACATTTTCATTCAAAGAAAAAGAACGGAAAAAAATATAAATATGAAAAGAAAACGAACCTTGAAATAGTGGGCAGCGCAGGCCTTGGTCGTCTGCTCGCACTGGAAAATCAGCTCGCGAAGTCGTTCGATCACGTTCTCCTGAAAAAAAGAAAAGAAAAAACTTCTTTTTCTCCGTCATGACGTCAAGGAGAAGCTTCTCCTACGTCGTCGGCCCTTTTTTCCTCTTTTTCTTCTTCTTCTTCATCATCACTTTTCCCTCCTCCCATTTTCCGCGCCGAAAAACACGAAGCGACGCTCTACTGCAGAGACAAGCGTTAATAAGGCAATCTCTTCCATACGTTGCTCTTCTTCCTCTATGTATCCAAAAAAAAACTTTTTCTTTTAAGTTCCACGTCAGGTTCTATTCATTACACGCCTTTTCATGATACTATCAGTTTCATCAACGACTCCTATAAAGAAGGTAATTTTTGATAAGCAACGGTCCAGACTTTTAAAATTTTGCTCACGAAGGAATTTAATTTATTTTTTGTTTGGGACTTTCCAAAAAGTTGCCCTGAACAATTCTTGATCTACAGTACCGCTCAAAAGTCTATTAAGTTTTGGTTTTTTGGGGATATCTCAGCGAGTACTTATCCGATTTATATATAACTTTCAGGGATAATGTAAAATATACTTTTGAAACATATACGGTATACAAAGACATGTCCGCAATGACTGTGACGCGTTTTAGGCATTTTTTTATTGAATTCCATTTTTTTCTTTTTTTATGCTTTTTATTTTTTTATTTATTTTTTTATTAAATTTTTTTAAAATTAATAATGTTGCCATATGACTTTTTTTCATGTTTTTCAGACATGGGAAGAACCTTTGGAAAAAAAGAATTTGACTGATAACGACAAAAAGAGCAATCGTTGTGGGTCGTCAAAATGGACTGACCATGATGACGTTGGCAGGAATGTTCGGCGTGACAGAGGCGGGCATTTCTCAGTTCCTAAAGCGTCAGAAAGCTCAAGATGGCTCTACTAACAGCCAACGCACTGGAAGACCACGTGTCACTGATCGTAATGACGATAGGAACATTTTGAAGACGTCTAGAACCAATCCAAGACTCACCGCCCCTGCGATCAGACGGGAAGTTTTCTTGAATTCGCCATCTCCGCCATCCGTCTCGACCGTGAAACGACGTCTGAATGCTGCTGGAATCATGTGAAGACGTCCAGTGAAGAAACCGCTGATTTCTGAAAAGAATCGAGTCGCCAGGGTGAAGTGGGCGAAGGAGCATCTCAACTGGACCCGTCAAGACTGGAACAAGATTCTGTCGTCCGACGAAACGGTCCTCCACCATGTTTCACAAAGGGTAATTGGTATTTCATATGATATCTGGACCCAATTGGTCTACGAACTGATTGAATTCCGTCACTTCCGAAGAGGAGGAACTTGATTTCGTCGGACGACAGAATCTTGTTCCAGTCTTGACGGGTCCAGTTGAGATGCTCCTTCGCCCACTTCACCCTGGCGACTCGATTCTTTTCAGAAATCAGCGGTTTGTTCACTGGACGTCTTCCCATGATTCCAGCAGCATTCAGACGTTGTTTCACGGTCGAGACGGATGGCGGAGATGGCGAATTCAAGCAAACTTCCCGTCTGATCGCAGGGACGCTGAGTCTTGGATCGGTTCTAGACGTCTTCAAAATGTTTCTATCGTCATTACCATCAGTGACACGTGATCTTCCAGTGCGTTGGCTCTTAGTAGAGCCATCTTGAGCTTTCTGACGCTTTAGGAACTGAGAAATGCACGCCTCTGTCCCGCCGAACATTCCTGCCAACGACATCATGGTCAGTCCATTTTGACGACCCACAACGATGGCTCTTTTGTCGTTATCAGTCAAATCCTTTTTTTCAGAGGTTCTTCCTATGTCTGAAAACATGAAAAAAAATATATGGCAACATTATTACTTTTAAAAAATTTAATAGAAATAAATAAAAATAAAAGCATAAAAAACAAAAAAAATTGAATTCGAAAAAAAATTCCTAAAACGCGTCGCAGTGACTGCGGACATGTATTTGTATACCGTATATGTTTCAAAGTATATTTTACATAATCCCTGAAAGTTATATATAAATCGGATGAGTACTCGCTGAGATATCCTCAAAAAACCAAAACTTAATAGACTTTTGAGCGGTACTGTATCAAACGAAAATCTGAAAACCACAACCTGCACATCTTCCTATTTTTCGAAAAAAGGACACCCAAAGCCTTTAAGACTTCTTTTTTTACAGTAGAGAATACTGTAAAACGCGCTTAATTTTAAGAATCGTCTAATAAAAAAAATTTTTAGTTTCTTCAATTTTATAAAGATCAGAGACCTTTTTAGAAAAAAAAAACTATTTTTAATAAACTTTGAAGAATATATAGTTTTCTGCTGATGACAATTTGTATGAATTTTCGATTATTTTTCGAAAAGAGACGAAAATTCTTAAATAATTATCAAAAGGATTTGATCAATAGAGCGCGACAGCCATTGAAAACTCAAAAAAATTATTTATGAAAGATTGGAAAATTTTAAACCAGAAAAACGGGAAGAGATTGGGATGAAAGAAAAAACAGCGGAGGAGCAAAAAAAAAAGAAAAAGATTTGAAGAAGGGCTGAGAAGCGACGACGCGAAGGCAATCATCTGCGCATTCTGTGGCAGGACAACTTCTTTCTTGTCTTCACCTCGTCTCCACTCCCGCCCCGTCCGATTCGCTCATTATTATTATATCAAATCAGTGATTCAGGAGAAGTAGTGAGAACAAACTCGTGAAAAAGAAGATTCACGAAAAACGCCATTTTCGCGTTGGTTTCCGATTTCGTTATAACTTTCTAAGGCGCTGTTTTATCGACTAAAAAACCTATAATAATGAAGAGAAAAGGTAGCTTCCAACAATAAGAGTGATTTTGATAGCCAGTTAAGAATTTGATGAAACTCCGCAGAAGCGTAAAATGAGGCCACATGTTCCCAGTAAGAAAAAAAATGTCTCTACTCTCGTCTTGGAGCCAAGTTATGAAGCGACTTTGAAGCTTCATCTGTAGACTTCCCTAAATCACAAGATGGTTTTTTGTAATCTGAAATCAGGAAACCGAACATGTTTGCAAAATTTGATAGGGTTTTCAACTAGCCACCAAAAACCTTCTCCTTGTAAGCTACAAATTTATTTGAATAAAACTTCGAAAGTTGAAATTTTGTGCTTTAAAAATTTCTCTGCTCAGAAAAAGAACAAACCAAAAATTTTTAAATGAGAATAGAAAGAAGACAAAGAAAAACAAAAAAAACGCTCAAAAAAATGAAAGAGTTTGTCGAGATGTAATTTTTTTAACAGTTTGAAATTATAACTATTTGTGAAACGCGTACGATTCCAGAGCGCTCATTGAAATAATAAAAAAATCAATATTTTTTTACTGTGGTTTTATTATCTCTTCTCTTTGATTATCTGAGAGATCTGAAAATAAACCTCGAAGCCTTCATATTTTCAGACCATGAAAAAAGCCCCAATCCTCTATCCAAAAAAAAAATTCACCACCAAAAAAGACTCAAAAAAAGAGAAAGGAAAAGAGACCCCTCTAAAAACACAAAACTTGTGCGCATTGAATGCTTTTTCGCATGTGAAAATGACGCCATAAACATAAATATAAATAGGTATAGGAATTGTGTATGGCGAAAACTGACGGAAAATGGCAAGACAACCCTTTTCCTTATTAATCGAAATATATCCTACTAGCGGGCGGCTCATTACGTTTGGCGGAATAGCCTCAAAGCAGGAATGATCATGGATTTCATGTTTTTTTTTGGGAATAACGATGGTTTCATTCATTTCTCTAATTGCTCAAAAATCAAAATAAAATCCACAACTTCTTATAAAAAAGCGACAAACTGTAGCAAACAAAAAGAAAAAATTTCTTGAAAACCAGAAACAATAATACTCATGCCTCCCCGCTTGTTTTTATTTATCACAACTTCGAAACGTCTAACTCTGCCCTTCTCTTTAGTATATCCCTACCACCTCCACCGCAGAAAAAAAACAGAAATGGAGAAAAAAGTCCAGCATATCGTGTGTTTCGCAATGAAAATATTATAAAACTTATAGGTACACAAACAGAGAAAAAAAAAAGCTGAAAAGAAGCAAAAAGGGCGATGAAAAATCGTACGAATCACCATGAAAACATTTTCCTCGCCATTTGCTTGTTTCATTTCTCATTCACGTCTGCATTAGAATTTCAAAGAAGAAGAGAGAAACGTCAGTTTGTTTAAAAATACATTTTGGATGTTTGAAAAAAAAAGTGAAGAGAAGAAGAAGAAGAATGAAAATCGTTGCGGTTTCCAAGACGTTTTCATTAAAACGCATATATCTGACTCACGATCGGCTTGATTCATAGAAAAAAAGGGTCTTGGCACGATTATGAAGAAACAGTGCTCAGTAGGTAGAGAGCGCAGACAGGCCACGCCCCCTACTGTCTCAAGCTACCCGCGAGTTCATTTTTGAAAAATTTCGAGATCTCTTTGACCAAAATTTTTCGAAAAATTTCGAACTGAATGAATCTTTCAGATGAATTTTTACCTTAGCTTTGTCGATTTCCCGGCGCCGACGCCTAAGTTCCGCAGTCGTCGCGGCGACGTTCCGTTCAGCGTCTTCTTTCTGAAATTATAAGTCTCAGAAGCTAGGTAATAAAAAATTATACATCCTCATACAAAATTGATGAACAAATCATGATCTTCGTCCAAAAAGTTCGAGATTATAGCGGGCCTTCGATATATTCTACCCTATGCCCGATTTTTTGGTGAATATTTAGTAAGAATCTTTTTTATGGAAAGAAAACGGGTAAACTTAGAAAAGTTGTATATTAAACGGTGTACAAGAACACGCTCTTGCCAAAAAGTCCCGTCTTACAAGAAATTTACAGAGCAACCAAACCGATTTACACATCTTTTTAGCTACCCTAATATTTTCATGATCCAGCAGATAATCTTTTCTGAGGACCGACATTTTAA
This sequence comes from Caenorhabditis auriculariae, assembly GCA_904845305.1. NCBI lineage: Eukaryota > Metazoa > Nematoda > Chromadorea > Rhabditida > Rhabditidae > Caenorhabditis > Caenorhabditis auriculariae. Next base: position 669,324 of record CAJGYM010000025.1, read on the forward strand.
ACTCCGAAACGCACTTTCAAGGCAGCCGTTTCGACGGCGCGATTCCGTTTCTCGATGTCGCGACGACGTCGACTCGCTTCCCGTTCCGGCGGAGAACTCTCTGTCCGCATGCAACTATCCCGAGCTTTCCGCAGCGATTCTTCCCGTAACCTCAGGGCCATCTTTGCCTTGTCGTACGCCTCCTCGCTGTCGTTCTAGAACAACTTTCATCAGCATCTTTAAATTCTTAGAATACACGAGCTTGCAGAAACTCTAACGAGCGGACCGGTATTTTCAAATATTACAGGGAGAGAGAAGGAAACGATTCGTAAAATTTGAGAAGTGACAAAATTTCATGAAAAGAGCCTTATTCAGGAGTATTGCCAATCAAAGTTCTTTTCTGCGCTTTTGGAAATTTTCTCTAAAATTTCAAAAATTAAATTGATGTAACCGGCCAAAAAACTTGCACCTTGATGTAAATCTGGAGTCAAGGCTGCAAAAAATCCTAAACTTTCAAACGAACGTTCCAAAGTCTCAACCAAGCACAAAGGGATACAAAAAAACTCTAAAAGATCCTGTCTCGAAAACCGAATTTTTTTAGGAAGATTTTTTCACGTTTTTCAGTTAAGCTATCAGTAAAAAATCTAAATATCCCACCAATGCCTTTGCCGCTTTGGCCCACTCCTCAGCTAGTGTCTTTCTCGTTGACTCGTGTTCTTTTCTTCTGGACTCGAGAGCCTCAAACATCAGCTCATAGGATTTGAATCAACTGAAAAAAGAACTTCGACGACCCGATCCATAAGATGTTCCGTCGTGTCCTTCGTGTTGCACATAACCTCTTCTTCAGTATCGAAGGACCGCTCGAAAATATCTCGCAGCGGCATGAACGGCTATAAAATCAGTATTTGAAAGTGACGTGTGAATTGTTGATAGAATCAATGGGAAAAAGATCAAAAGCTGCTTTTTTTTTGCTTTTTCGTTAAAAAAAGACCTCCACATCTAACTCTTGCAGCCCAAAGAAACGAAGTTTCAATCTTTTTTTCACCTTGTTGAAGTCGCGTCTGGCGCTCTCGACGAGAAGTCGGACTCGTCGGGCGTGCTCCTGCTCAAGCTGGATCCGGCCACGGACGTACGCCGCCACGTCTTTGCAGTAGATGCTCCACGCCTTGGCTCGTTCAAACGCGATTTCGACGCCATCAGGCCGTGCGATCAACAGCTTGTCGATCTCCATGAGGTTCTCTTCTGAATTTATTATTCTTGTTTCATGAGTGTTTCCATTTGAAATATATATTCTTATCAGTCGACATAAAACTCATTCCCATTCATTGACCTAATTTGCAGGATCAACGAAAAAGGACTTTTCAAAACTTATCGCTGCAAAGTTTCAAACCGAGAAATTTTTTTTTCTTCCAATTTGTTTTATCAGCAAGTACAGAGCTCAACCAGCCTAGGAGGAAAAATTAAGCTGCAAAAACTTTGTGGAATGAAGTCAAAAAACAAATTTTCAAACCAGAGAGGTAGTGTTAACAGAACTAAAAGTAAGTTCTAGCCTCCGGATGTATCATAAACTTTCGTTTAGTAAGATTCCAAAGGCAGACTTCAAAAAGTTGAATTTCCTACGTATTTCTTAGAATTTTTTCAAGCTTTGACACATCTTATCAGGAACCTTTGCTGTCATCGACATCAGAGAAGAAAGTGGAGTGACGCCGCTGCAATGAGGCGGCAGCACTGCCGCGGGTCGACGGCACGTTGAAAGACTCCGTTGACGCCTAAAAAGTTCTCCAATTTATTCAATCATAACAGATATGAAGCAAAACTCAAGTTTAGTATACTCGAAAAACTAGGAAAAAAACATTGTTTTGGGGTGGAAAAAAAGAAGAACTACAACACGTTAATTTTGAACTCAGAGCTTCAAAAGGATTGAACAAGAAACCTCACAGAAGTCAAAGAAGAAAAAAAGCGTATAAAAAGCATAATTCGAAAAAAAATCACTCTTCCATCATAATTGTACTAATCAGTTTCTTTTTATACAGGTTATTGCTCTATAATTCAGAAAACATTTGTCTTCAAAGATCTAAATATATTTTTATCCGTTTTTTTCTTGAAATACTATTTAGGAGCTCGATACTCAGCTAGTCCATGTCTAGTGTCCAGTCTGTCCTAGTCTCCAGAACTAGTCCTTAAAAGGACCCTCCAGATTATAGAATTAATTTCAGATTCCTTATGTAAAAACCCAGTCAAGTAAAAAAATTTTTAATATTCAGAAAATCCCAAAAAAACGGGTTTAACACTTTCAATAAACTTTTTGAAACCGCAAAGAAATTTAATAAACCAAAGGACTGTACATTCTCTGAAAAGTGTTGAGAACGCTCCTGCAGCTCATTTTGAGGACCAATCAACAATTCCAACAAAACTTGAAAGCTTTGATGGAACGTGTTTCGAAAGAAAGGACAAAATCTGGCGAACCGAAGAACCCCGAAACGAATTTAAACGCAAAAGGAGCGACTTTTCTTCATTCGATTTCTGTTGCTCCCCTCAAAACTTAACCAACCACAAGTGTATAAACAGCTCTCGCGCGCGAAAAAAAAGGAGAATTTTTGCAATTTCACGACGCCGAATGAATCATTGTGTTTGGGGCCATGAGTTTCATGCACAGATTCGTAGTCACAGTCCCGCGCAGTGTATGTACAACTGCCGAATAAGGAAACAAAACAAAATTTCAGAGTAGAATTTTGTCTAAAGATTGATAGTAATCGACTTTTTGGTCGCTTGAGACGCTAAGGGGCGTGGCCTGTCTGCGCTCTCCGCCAACTACGCACTCTCTCTTCATGATCGTGTCAGGACTCTTTTTCAACGTTTCAAGCCAAAAATGACTCGCAAAATCGCATTTAGAACGGTTCAATGTGTTGCGAGCTCTGATTAGAACTATATTTTTAAACTTTGAACTCAAATAATTGCTAGTAATAAGCTATGTAGCTGCAATGCGCAAGCCATTTAAGGTCGGCCGCAAGGTGCAAACTAGGACTAGTAAGAGTTTTATATTAAAAAAAAATCATTCGAATATTTTTTAATGAAAAAAAAAATTGTTTCCGCTCTTAATTTAATCAAAGTGGAAAGAATGCAAATGACAGTTGACACGGGACCAAGATTCTCATTCCTAATCTTCTAAAGTGTTTTCGACTTTGCCTAGTGCAGCATTCTAAATCAAAAATTACCATTTTTTTAATATTAAAAAGCACTTGGAACACGAAAAAAATTTCTGAAACACAAAGTTTTTTTAAGTTTCTGTTTTTATATTGCTTTGAAAAAAGTCTCGTATGAAATGGGAACCCTTTCACAAATATTATCTAGCTTCACCTACATTTTGGAAGCAAAAAAGGAAAAATCTGTTTTTTGGAACGCGCATAAATACTTCACGAGTAGTTTTTTTTCTCACAAAACAAGTGGGCTATGCTATGCCTACCAAAAAGGTAACAAAATAAATATACCCATTTTCGAAAGAAAAGAAATCCATTTGAATGTACAAATTAAAGAAACCACAATTTCGATTGTTATCAGACTACTAAAATTCAATTTTCAGAAATTTAAGAGTAGAAAATCCACACAACAAAAAGCCATTTTGGCGGAAAAAAGCGTCACAATGAGAAAATAAAATATCTTAAGGATGAAAAAAAGAATGAAAAAAACTTGATTTAAAGCCGAAAACAACAGAACAATGGGTGTCTTCAAGAACTCAAATTTCTATTTTTTTGAGAAAAAAAGTTAAAAAAAGTAATACGATTTGAAAATTCTGAGAGAATCTGCGTGTTAAAGGGGCAAAAAGCTAAATTAAACTGAAAAAAAGGTACTTCAAAAAGATTTTTTTAAAAAAAATCGGGGCAAATTTTTTTACACTCTTAGAGAACTTTTTTTGTTTCACATTCAAAAAAATTGCGTTTTTTTCAACTTAATTTATGAATACTTTAATGCAAACTATAATAGTACAGAACATAATTTTTTTTTTTAATTCATGAAAATTTGAAGAGCTACGGCTTTGATAACTTTTCTGAACTGATAGCTGGAAAAAAGGCAGAAATGGCTCAGAACTCTGTAAACATCTTATCTCGAAAAAAAGGTCTAAGAACTCGTAACTTTCCAAGTAAAAAGATAATAAGCACTCTTGGCTCGTGAAATTGGGATTGACTCAAAAAAAAAATCATTACCCACGTCAAACGTATGATAATGAAGACGCCGAACAGATTTCGGTTCCGGCCAATTGCTTCAAAGTAAAGAGATCCAAGCAAAAAACAGGCCAAGCGAACGGATGAGGCAAAGGATTCCAGGCTCCGCCCACAAGGAAGGGGGGTGCAACTTCTTTTTTGTTAGCCATAAAAAAGGAGAAAAGAATAGAAGAACATTGAGGATGAAGCCAAGTACTCACGGGCTTCGAACGGCGCAAAAGCGAGGTCGACCGCTGAGATGACGTCACCGAGGGAACGTGGCGGGTCCTACAACGACAAAGATCATCATCTTTAATGAAAATTTATGAGAAATAATCCAAAAAAACTTTTTTTATTCATCAAGTATTGCCTCGGGGAAAAAACGCGTCATTTTATTTTTCTTATAAAGGGGTCTCTTAAGAGGTAATTTTTTTAATGAATATAATTGTATTCGGATGATTTATTCGTTGAAAAAAATCCAAGCCCTCATTGAAAAATTGAATAATGGTAAAATTCTGAAAAAAACTTTATACAGCTTCAAATCGCAACACCTGCTGTAGAAAAAAAAGTTTCAAACCCTTTTCAAAAAAAAAAACAACCAAACATTACCTACCCGATGAAAAAACAAATTTTCAACCACCGATCAAAAACACAAATAAATTTATTCCATTTGATTTTTTTTTCTTCTCTAAAATTAGTCGAAATCCCTGAAAGTCTCCTTGATGTCGACTTGAATTCAAAAAGTGGCTTCTAGGGAATATTAACAATTTTTTCAGGGCAGTATAGTCTGCTTCTCGCAGCTTGAAATGGGAAGACTTCTCTGCTCCCTCCTCGTCTCTCGGGGAATCTCTCCCATTGACGAGCTATTTTCAAATTTTCCTGACCTCGCCGGCGAGGGAACAAAGAGATACAGACACTCGAAAACTTTCAAGTCACGGCGGACGGATTAAGCTGTGACAAGATTTTTAAAAAAAATGTCGAAAAAGATTTCCGCATTTCCGAAAATTAAACGAACAGAATCGTGTTGAGGACGGTGGATTCGAGATGATCAATGACGGCGAAGACGTGGCTCGTGTCGACGGAACACGTGTCGAATTTAAGGTCTGCAAAAAGGGCTCACTTATGGGCATTTATAGAGGAAAGGATTGGAGGAATTGAGCAAGTGGTTTGCTTTTAACACGAAAAAAAAAAACCAAAGGGTTCGGCGCCACGGCGTTCGGCCCGAGGGCGGCAATTAAATTAAATTGTCCTACGGATCGAATTAGATTCAGTTCGTTTAAAAACGTTATGCTAAACTTAGAGCAGATGACTTTGAAAGTTTTGGTGCTCAATTTCGAAAAGATCAATGTTCATTTTCTTGAATTTTTTTTTCTATGAAAAAATTTAGTGGCCGTTTGAGAGCTTCCCGAAGGACTACTTGGAGAGGACACGAAAGTGGCCACTAAAACCACCACTGTAGAAGCCACTACTTTGCGTCTTAGTGGCCACTAAAGTAGTTTTAGTGGCCTAGTAGTACAAATTAAACTCCTAAAGAATCACAAAATTTAAGTCATTTAAGTAGTCACTAATTCGACCTCTATAGAGGTCGCTAAAACTTCAAGCCCTGAAGTAGCCACTAAAAATTTTCCCAGTCATTTTATTTTATTTTCCCGCCCAGGAAAAAAAAAGTTTGAACCAAAAGACCGAATGCTACACGTTGATTCGAAAATTCAGCTTTTCATCGACTTTTTTCTAACGTTACATAAAAAAAACTCGAAAACTTCTGAAGACTGTAAAGTCATTAATAAGTCGCAAAAAAAATTCAAATCTTCTTTATTCAGCTTAGAGTCAAAACATCTCTCTTCTCCAAAATTCGAAAAATTATGAAATTTTCCCTTTACATTCACCATTTTTCCCAATATATCGATACACTTTATTAGTTTATGAGAACGGAGGAAGAAAATTTGTTTGTTTAGAAAATTTCGCAAATCCTGAACAAAAAGAGAAAAAGAGAAAAAAAAGTAGTGCGGAAGTAATGGTGGAGAGGCGTGAAATTGATGGAAACGGAGCGAAAATTCGAAATTAGGAAAACTTTTTCCTTCCAGAAGGGGAAAGAATGGCTTTTTTAGAGCCTACTTCCGATACGGAAAGCCCTTCAATGGATTGGGAGCTTATTAATTGAAAATGAAGGTAAAAGCTATCGGTAGAACTGAGAGAAAAAGAAGGCTTTCTTGGGGTATTGCACACAAATAATTAACATCCAATTATAATACGAACCGCTGCAAATTCAAGACTACATTTTATAACCAACAAAGGAAAGAAAAAACATTTTTCTGAGAGTCCAAAATTTGCACGCAAAATTGGGAGCGTCTCCCATCGCGGAACTAAACCACATGGAGTAAATTCAATTTTAGGCAACTAAAAATTGCAGAACGACTTTGGTTTTTTCGAGTTCAAAAAAAGGAAGCGGTGAAATGGTGAATAACTTGCATGGTGCCATGAGAAAGAAGTAACAAAATTGCTCTTTGGCAATAACTTTCTAGCTGAGATAAACGTCCATTTAAGTTTATAATGTAACCGTGTGATCTGGAAAATTGGAATCGAATTGAAAATTTCTAGTTTTTTTCAAACTAGAGTCATTTATGAAAAAAATCCGGCCGTTAGGAAAAAGGTCTTGAAACGATAAGCTGAATCGTTTGGAAAAGAAATTAATTAAAAAAACTTCAGAATGTAATACGCCTACCTAAAATTTTCACATAACGGTCTCAAAAAAGGTATGAAAAATGAAACCTCTTGACAGGAGAAACATCAAAACAATGAAAACTCGAAATAGTAAAATGAAACTTTGTCGAGAGGATTTGAACCTTGGTCACAGATTTGATAGCGAGCAATTTTATCCATATAGCCAGTTTTTGGCAGAAAGTCACCGATGTCCTTATAACGAAGAAAAAAATTCGATTATTATTCTAGAAACTGAAATGAAGAGTTAACTAGAAACCCAGGTGACAAAATACAGAATACTCAAAAATCCCTCGAGATCGAGCAAGGACCTACGATATGATTTTATTGTTTCAAGTTCCCGTAGGTTTGAATAGTTTTCCGGATACCTTTAACAGACTGCACCAACTGCAGGGAATGGACGATCAGGGCGTTGGTTTTGAACTGCGGATGTTTGAACAAATCGCGCATGCTTTCGCTGACCATCTCCAGTGCCGCGTGTACGTTCACACACATTGACTCGCCATCTGCAAAAGAAGATTCTTTGATGGACGAAACAAGAAATCAAGGCGGAAACGTTAATAAAGTGTGTGTGTGTGTGCGGGGGAGCACAACATTTCAATCATTGAAAGCAAACATTTTTCGTCAGAATGGCTGATTTTTTTTTTCTTCGACATTTTGAGAATCATTTTATGGCCTCTGGCCTAGTGATTCACTAACGAATTTTTATGGGTTTGAATATTTAAAAAATATTCCAAATTCATATAAAACCCTTTCTTTAAATATATCAGAAGCTAGCTATAACATTTTGATGCCTTAAAAAAACAAGATTATGTTTTGAATTTTTCGATAAAGTTTTTTTAGAAGATCGGTTTTTATAAAAATCGATGCATAAGGTCATTTCTCATTTGATAAAAAGAAAAATTGAGGTTCATGAAAAAATGAAAAACTTTCCGAAAATCTTTTTTTTAATTAAGCATCTACAGAGCAATAACTTCATAATAAGACAAAAAGGTGTTTTTCTTCCAAGTTCAAATTCAGAATACAGACTCGAAGAAAATTTGTATATTTTTTACTATTTTTCTGAACTTCGCTGAAACATTTTTTATAAATAAAACGTGAATTCTTTCTTTTCTTGACGATACATTTGATCTCTTACAGTTTCAAGTTTACCCATGGCTCTCTACAAAATAGATAAAAAATTTTCAAAAAATTACCGAAATAGAACTGTTCGGCGAAAAAAAAAATTCTTAAAGATGACAAAATTAGGTCAGTTACAAAGAAATTGACAAAAAAAAGTTGTGAGAAACCTGCGAGTGATACGTTGACATCGAGAGCGGCTCTCAGACGATTGATGAACACTGAGAATCGGTCGATGTCCCGTCGGATCGCCGTCGGAATCTGAAACCTTTTTCTGAAAGAGTGTGTGTTTTTTGACACGGACAAAGTCCTTTAAACAAGGAGAGTCATTTTACTTTGCGGTTTGGAATTTCTAAAAATTGACCGAAACGCTTCTTGATGTACCAGATGGTGATCCTGGAACTTGCACAGCTATGGGTTTTCTTATCCTCCCAGTTTTTTCTCATTAAAGCATCGATAAAAAGGAACAGTCAGAAAAATTGATCAAAATTAGATGAAATTTTTTCTAGTGCACCTAAAAATGAAACGTCAAACTGCGAAACTCTTGATCAAACTTTAACTTCTTCACGATTTTTAACGAAGTTTTCACGAAGCTAGAGTTTAATTAAAAACCGCAGAAAAAGCTGCTACGACAAGGGCGATTTTACCTTTTCCGAAGGGTACTGTATGTGAGTCCGCATTTTGCGCGTGCATTTTGTGTGTTGGCACCTTTCAATCCATTTCTTTAAATATAGAACGAAACAGGAAAGAACGCGAAAACTGAAAGCGATGAGACCACACAGATTGTGCAAAGAGAACACGTTAAATGCGGACTTTCACGTACAGTACTCTTCGAAAAAGGAAACTTCGTCCTTGTCCTAGCAGGGAAAAAAATGAATTTGAAATCGATTGGAATAGACTTTCGAAAAACAAAATGTACTAAAAAAAAAGGACCCTGGTGTCAATGATGAACTCGGCGTCATTTGACGAGCAGACGCTGCTCGTCGAAGACATCGGCCGCCGCCAATTCTTCTAAAAATAACCAGAAATAGAGATGAACTCGAAATGAAAAAAAAAAAGTCCGAGAAAGACGCGACAAATATGCATTTCATTCGGGGTTTTCTTGGAAAAACAAAGCAATTTCGATGCGGCAGATGCAAGTTTCTCGGCCTCTTTCCCCGCTTCCAAAAACATTTCAGAAACGGCACTTTCGATTAGAATAGTTCATTGGTGGCAGGAGAGCGAGTCGGGGCAAATAATGATCTTGACACGATCAGCGGAGGCTTATAGATCTTTACACTAACCTGAGCTTTTCTTGGCTCAAAAAGGAAGTGAATAGCTTATATGTAGATTCAGTAATTTATTCTGGAGCAAGGGTGGAATTTATGAGTGTTCGAAGTAGTTTTTTAGAATTTTATCAGAGTATAAGCTAGCAGAATAGAAATTGAATAACTTTAATTATGTAGTTCATTGAAAAGACGCTTCCTAAGTTCTTTCTAAAAATTATGATATGCGATTAAAATTGAAAGCAGAAAGACGCGAGTCAAAGTGGCAGACTTGATTTCAAAAAGCGTCTGACTGTTTCAAAAAAATTCAGGATAAAAAAATCTATCTAATTCCAACCGCCACGATTTGAGACATGCAACACGCGATCTCAACTTTTGGATTGAAATGAGTAAAATTCTTAATAATGAATTTTTTTAAATTTTTTTCATTTCCAACATAAAAAAATAACCAAAACTCACCACCAAAAAAACGACCATGCTTAGGAGCGCCAGAGAGGTCCCACTAGGGGTTGGTAGAAAAAACAAACCCTATAAAAATTAATAAGTGGCTCTTAAATAACTTGAAAGTTAAAAGATATGTAGGAAGTACTTTTTGTTCCCTAGCCTAGAGGGGCTGTTATTTCTCTTATCTAAATAGATTAGGCAAGAAATGGTGTAAAAATCACTCCTTTTTTTCAGTATGGTTCTCGTTCTGCATCATATTCATCATTTTTGGTCTATTTTTTTCTTGACTTAAATCAAAAAAATGAATACACGAAATCAAAAAAAGACTCTAAATTTGAAATTTCTACGAATTGAAAAACCAATGAGAATGACCACAAAGCTTGAACAAAAGAAGAAAAAAATGAAAAAAAGCTATCTTCTTTCTGAATAAAATATCAGTTCTCATTAGAAATTCGTCACGATCAAAAAAACCCCCTAAAATTAGAATTCAAGATTTCTTCCAGAAGACAAAAATTGGGTGTCACGGTAAACACGCAAATATTATGAAAAGTCGCGAAAGGGTCAAAAATGAAAGACAAACCGAAAGAGAGAAAAAATGTTTGGGGTTAAACAAAGGGTGGAGAAAGTTTGGTTGGCTGTACGCCAGCCAAGCTGATCGCTATCGTTCCCGTTGGGCCTCGTCTTTTTTCCACACACGTTTTGAAAAATGTTGCAAAGCTTTTGAACCTTCGTCTGTGGATCGTAAGGTTATGTTCAACTGTGGCTCTTAAGTCGAATGTTCAGTAACAAGGAGATACGAAGAAAAAGTGCCACGTTATTGAGCTTTTCCTCGAATTTTTCAACCAGCTTACTCGTTTTACGCAAAAGCTTTATTAAACTTTAATCCGGCGGAAAAAGCAAAGAAATATTGCGAAAAATGTTTCAAGAAGGATCATTTAATTGAGGAAACGGGAAAAAAAAAATGTCAAGTGTAAGAAGGAAAAATCTAAAAAAATTTTTTAAAGGTGAAACATCCTTTTTGGATGGGTCAAACTTGGTGGAAAAATGTACTCTATGCAAGAATTCAAAAAGATTTTTTTCGTAAGTCTTGAGATACATTTTTTTCTTCAAAAAGTACAGAACTTTATGAAACTCTAGGATTCATAAAAAAACTATCGAATGACCTCATTTTTTTGCTTCACCCTATTGGGCCTATTTTGAGCATATTTTTTAAAGGGAAAATTTTACCTTACATTTTCCAATCAATCAAAAATCTCAACAGGTTGAGCTCAGGATTTCCGAAAAAAAAAATATTGAACAAAAAGAGATGGAAAGAAGTAGAAAAGGAAGATTGAGTGAGGTGCATGAAATATGAGGAAACGAAACCGTTTTTCGGTGTGTATGCCAGAAAATGGCCTACAACGAGCGGAAAACTAAGAGGCGTAGAAAACGGGACGGCGGCGAGACTGCGAGAGGAAGATCCGCCGTCAGAACAAAACGCGGCGGCGTGCACTGTCCGACGTCTTCTGACGGCGCCGTTCTTTTTTTTCTTCTCTTTTCATTCTTCATCCCGCAGAAAACGGACGCAAAGTAGAGCACTTCTTTTGCTACTTTTCTCTGCTGGGTGATTGGCGTGATTGGATTAATGGTATGGCCGAGAAGTGCATGATAAGATGAGTAAAAAACAGAACTTGAAAGGAGGAACCCATAGGCGAAGATTTGCCGTTGAGAGCTAACTTTTCTCAGATGTTCGGCGAAAATATTGAAAAACGGTGAAAAATTAAAAATTCGCCTGCCATTAAAAGAAAAATATTTTTTTTAAATGTTATCAAGTAAAAGAAGAGCAGAGGAACAACAATACACGGAATTTTCACATGAAAAGCTTGAATCGGAAGATTCTTCAATTTGTTCCGAAGGGTTTCTGGATTGACGTTAGAATCTAAATATGGAGTTAGTTTATTCCAAATAGAAATAGTTCTAGAAAATAAGTCATTAGAAAAATGACCAGCTTTTTGTAAGCAAAGAGGATTTCTCTATAATTAGGATTGAAAGAAGCATTTATTGCGAGCGAGGAAATGATCAGAGCCACATATGTTTTTTTTTAAGGAGATAAAATCAAAAATTTGACGGCGAAGGTTTGATATTAAATTGACTAAAATGGTGATTCAAACGAAAAAAAAGACGACCTTTCAAATCCAGATATTTCAGGACGCTCTTTTTTTGAATTTCAATTTTCTAAGCACCTGTAGCAGCAATATGTAATATGAAAGCGGTCCAACTAGAATTCTCCTATGAGGTTTTCAAAGTTGTTATATTGACATTTATCAAATTAAAAAGAAATTCGAAATAATAACTCTGAGAGAAATGTACAAATAGAGTTATTATTTTTCTTCAATTGAAAAAAAATCGAGTAGAGAAAAAAGAGTGCAAAAAATTCTTCGAAAAATTCTCAGATAGATTACGCGAGAAAGGTGGAAAAGTCTTTGAAAAAAAAAAACACTCAAAGTTCAAACGATTCTAAAAAAGATGTGAAAAGCTCCAAGCTCCTGTTTTAACCTTTGGATAAGGAACACTTCTCATTTTAGTGGTATTCAATCATTTTCCCCTTTCGAAGCTTTCTTTTGAAGTTAGATACTTTTTAAGCTTAACGCCTTTCTAACAAAGAAACTATGTGAAAGAAACTATGAAGCCTTCAAAAACATTTCTAAAAAACTTATTCCCAGCCCCAAAATCTTTCTCAATCTTCTCTTTTTTAAGCTTTTTGAGCACCAATTATTAAGCAGTGAAAGAGTGACGAAACCGCGAAATTTGAGCACCAGGAAACTTCCACCTCTGAAAAAAAAAAAGAAAAAATCCTAAATTCATCTAAAAAAAAAAATTTTCTTCTTGAGACCACGGTCAACCTAGAAGTATAAATGTGAAAAGCTCTGAAGAGATTTTTTGTACTAAAAAAAAAAAGAAAAAAGAAAGGATTTGACCAGCGAACACAAGACATAGAGACACAGAAACCGTGGCAGATCGCTAACAGGGCCGTTAATAGCCGCCGCCCGTCATCTTCTGCCACGACAACGACGACAGCTTCTGCCTCGAAAAACCAGAAGTCTTTTTTCGCTTTTCCTTCACCGCCGCCGTCGCCACCGCGTTCTTCGGAACAACCTTGACCCGAACCGGGTGGCTCATTACGGTTTGTCAAAATGTTATCTTATCGATTTCGTCGCGCTTTGCACTTTGTTAAGCTTGTTTCGAAGGAGATCGGTGACGACTTCCGAAGGGAATCATTCGAAATATTTCTTTCACTTCCTAGTTTATCGAAATAAAAGCAATGCGAAAGCGTAAATCCCCTAGTTTCTTCAAAACATTGCTCAACAGTGTCGGAATTTCTTTAAAACTACTGAATGAATATTTTGATAAGATCAGACCTTATCAATCAAATTATATGAAAAATCGACAATATTTAAAAGAAAGGCAGCAACATCACGCGCTAACATTTTTTGACACCTTTTTCAAATCCAAAATCATATGCTTCGCCTCCAACTTTCTCAACATTTGAATATGAAAAGTTTTTCTTTCTTTGTGATTCCGGGTAGAACAGCTGTTTTTTTCATCGGAAAATACAAAAAATTCGTTTTAGGCTGTTTCTTCAGAAAGAAGTTCCAAAGACACGAAATGGTTCAAAAAGTTTACAGACCAACTTAACTTTAATATATTCGAAAAACATCCAAAGAGTCAGAAGATTAAAAAAATTTGAAGTTCCAAAAACATAGATCTCGTAGGAAGTTTGGACAAAAAAATAATGTACACAGAAATTAGATTACAAATTGTCGAGCCAGATGTTTTTCGAAATACTTAATTTTAGCCAATTCCTGGCTGATTCAGGTTTCGTCTACTTTCAAAGTTTTTCAAATCATAGACTCTTTTTTTGCATTCTTAACCACCAGAATAAGCTTTTTTTAATCGACAAGATCGAAAACATACAAAAAAGACCCATGAGAATCCAGTACACAAGAGGAGCCAGAATAATCTGTTTATGTATCGAAGAGATTTTTATTTCATGTGAACGCTAGCTTCTGCCTCCGTTTTAAAAAATTCTCCACTGGAAATAACGGAAAAGTAACCCAGAAAACTTCTGCAAGGGTCTGAGATGTTCAAAAGAAGAAAAATTCAAAAAAAGAAGAGAAAACATCTCAACTTGGGGAAAAAGACTCTCGGTTTGCAGTTACATTAATCATCAGAACACAAGGAATAGAGAAGAAAAAAATTGTGCTGGAAGAGAAGAAACGGCGGAAAAAAACGCGGAAAAACCGCACGCCCTGTCAGGTCGGGGACAAGCTTCTGTTTATCCAGAATATGCTCCAAGGCGCCGATCCGTTCCTTTTCCCAGAAACAATGTCAAATAAATAAATTTGAATGATTTGTCCATGTAAGTCCTTTCTCTGCCCTGCAGTAGAGCCCACTCTTTTAAAAAACTGAGTTTACAAATCAAGTTCAGAAAAAGCAAGAAAACACAGAACTTAAGATTTTCGAGGCCGAGAAGCCCAAAAATCTTCCTGAATAAGTTCTCAAAACACAAGTTTAGCTACTCTCAAGAAGACCGTTTCTTGGAACCTCATTTTCCTCTGAAAAATATAGTCAAATTTTCCCGACTTGAAAATCGAGACGCGTAGATTGGCAAAGGTGAAGCGTTGCGGTCACGATGCGCCGTTTTGCCCGGGAGCTCGGCGTGAAGTTTGATCATAAAAAAAATTTGGTTTCTATTATTCTTATATATTTATTCGCTTAGCTGCATCATTTCAAACTTTAAATTTATAATTTATTCCAAAATGTTCGAAAAAAAGGAGGAAAAAGGTGGCTCGCGTTCAACCTGGAGCTCCCGACCAAAAAGCCGCTTCGCACACCCAACGCTTCACGCTTGCCAACCTACCAAACTCGCCTTTCACGTCGGGAAGGATTGACTATATATTCAGAGCAATTTTTCGCGATTAAATCGTTGGAATCTAAATGAAACGACGGCAATCCAATACTAAGTCTTAGATTTTCTGGCCAAATCTCTTCGAAGATATCCAAAAGAAAGCGGAAGTGGTGGTGGCGCAAAAAAAGGACAAAGCCGAGGAAAAGGACGAAAAGAAGGCGGTTGGAAAAGGACGAACGCTGGCGGCAAAATAGGTCGCAGCTGCACATTAAACACATTAAACGAACGAAGACGGCTCTTGCCGGGCCCGGCTCTGCGCAGGTTCGAGCCGTGTCAGTGTAAGAGTCGACGCGGCGGTCAACAAGTTGCGATCCGGTGACAAACCAGCAAAATTACAGCCGATTGGTTAATGGTTACATCTTTCAGTTACTTCTTCACTCAATTTGGAGACAAGGTCTCCCACATATTTACAAATTGGAAGTCTTTTTTTGGAAATAATGTTGAAATTGTTGCAAAAAGAAGCTGCAGAGTTAAAAATACGTAGTTTGCGGTAAAAACGCTTTGAAATAATTTCTTCAAGAGTTTTGCTGATACTAAAATACTAAGGAAAATCGCTTTGAATGAGAAGAAGCGAATAGGAAGAAGAACTTCGAAGGAAGTCAAGAAAAAGTTCAGACTTTGCCCACGTTTCAAACTTGAAAATGGTAGACATAGCTAAGAAAGTACAGAACTCATTCAGCCAGAAGATTTGGCTTACAATTATTTTTGGAAAATTGGGAATAAGGTCAACTTTTAACCTCGACGGGGGTAGCCACATTAACACAAGTTTTTTTGCCTCAGGAGGGTTAACTGTTATTTAGGAAAACTTGTGAGGAGGGATCGGCGATCTAAAAAAATGGTTTTCTCATTTATGATGGTAGATGAAAACTTCTGGAACTCATAATAATTTCCGAAATCCTAAATAGTCTTAAGGCAGTTAGCCTAGAAAAAAATTTAATTTAAAAAAATGATAATAATAAGAAACTTCTTTTCTCGCATTTTGTTTTTGAAGACTGTTTTTCTGAACCAAAATATAGCCTTCAGAAAAAACATCAAAAAAAGTTTTTTTCGGCTCAAAATTCAAGTTAAAAAAACTATTAATTCCCATTCTTTTACTTTTTTTAAACTCTATCAGACCTAGATGTGTTTATCAGTCTCTCCTTCGGAGCAGACTTGAAAAGGACTACTTCCAACTAGGGTAAAACTAAAAAGTTCCTCAGAAAGAGCTTCTAGGATCTTTAACAGATGTTTCATTCTAATTAAGCATCTTTTACATTTCCTCTCATAAAAAGATGCTGAAAAACAACTGAAAATATTTCAGGGGATTCAAAAAGAATCTCAAAAGACTTCTCTCCACCAGTTTAGGAGCTTATAGGAAAACTTTTTTAGCTCCTTCTGAGGGTCCTTAAAGGAATTTTCCCGTTTTGCCTATGGATGATATTGCGCAAAATGCCTTAGAAAACAGATTGACAGTGAAAAGAGGGCAAAATACGTGGAAAATAGGCACTAACCGGCGTGTTGACGGCAAGTAATCCGTCGACGCGGAAAACGCTTGCCGGACTTTCCCACTCTCAGCCAAAAGTCAACAAAACGTGGCTGAAGTGAGAGAGAAGGAGGGAGAGCAACTAAAAACGACGCCGGCACAAAAAATTCAGAGAGAAAAAGAGCGGTCGTACTCTCTTTTTTTTCTTGTTCTTTTCAGCGTGTTTGTAAATGGCGACTGGTCTCCGCGGCACGTTTTGGAATCAAATCAGTTGAGGTTTGATGGTTGGTTATGCATGCATGGGTTGGAAATAGGAACGGTTTGTTGAGGAACACGTTGTCCTGGAAATATCTAGACATTCAAATGCGTTCATGAGGAAAACAGGGAGAAGATTGGCTGGATTTGTGTGACTTTATTAAGCTCGTTTGCTTGGTTTAAACTTTAGAGTCCGTTGGGTCGCTGGTTCAAGTCCCATTGAGGTTTTTCAATATTGTCAAGATTAATAATGGTAAAAAAAAAAACTGAATCTCTACGTTGAAAAGTAGTTTGATGAATTATACCTTAAATTTTTTACTCCGTTACTAGTTTGGTTGGATACGAAAAAAAGAATCTAAAATAACTAGCTTTATTGGACCCGAAATTGCACTCAAGATGCGGCGGCTTCAGAGAAGAACTTCCAAGCGCCCAATTTGCTTTTAGGATGTTTCGAGTTTTAATCTGATAGGTTTTCTAACTATTGCTTAACGGAAAGCCCCAAATTTGGTTCTACTGTACTCATTTCCAAAAAAAAAATCACTTGCACCAAAAAGCCGAAGCGTGAGACGACAACAAAAAGGGTTTTATTTAGGGGTAAGCTAGGAACAAAACAACTCGGAAAATTCAAAAAAGCCTGTAAATTGACCGAACGTGAATAAAACAAAACGAGGAAAATCGAAACGTGTAATTTTCGCTTGAAACTTATTCAACCCAAAACGCGCTGAAAGACCATCGAAAAAAGAAACAAACGTATATTTCTTTCAAAAAGCTTTTCCCATTTTGAAAAAGGCTTATAAACATCGAAAAACTTTTAGAAAAATGTTATCAATCTTATCATATCTTTGAAGTTTTAAAAAAATTAAAAAAATATAATAATAGTCTTCATAAAACTCTAAATTTGAAAAATTCCAGGCCTTAGAAACAGATTGAAATACGCAGCTAACCCCTCACGTCTAATAAAAAAATTTCTCCTCACGACGTATTTTTTTCCCACGCTACTCGTCGAAATAGGGAGCCAACCGGTCCCAAGAACACCGTTCAAAGCACTTTTATGGACTCACTTTTGGTAGAGCAAAGAAAAAGAAACGAGCCATTTTTTTCTTGTCTTCCACTTGTTCTTTAAAAACCTGAACATTTAAATAATATAATCAATTTTGATTCAAAGTACGCAATGACCAGCAAAGAACAGATTATAAAAGCCATGAAAAATATCAACATTTATTATTATTCCCGGTTTCAATCGAATGCGATTATTTATAAAATCCACCGATAACTTGTGTCTATTTTTCAATGTTATTCGCTGAAAATTCAAATAACTTATTATATATATTTTTTTCTTTGGAGTGACAAGTTAGCGGTGAATGAGGTTTCGAGAAGTTCCGATTTAATGTTGGCAGAAAGGTGTCGCAGAAATGGCGCGTTTCGAACAGAGAGCTGTCCTGAGGTCGTACTCGGCTTCTGGTTCTCGTCGTCCATCGATTATGATCCAGGGCACCTAAAATGATCAAAAAATTCGAAGGAAAGCACAAAAAATTGGGAGAAGTCACAGAAATGAAGAAAAAAGGTTTCAAAAACTAAGGAAGCGTGGCTCACGAGGAAGTGTCAAAGAAGAAAAGCCCAGATTTCGGTCAAAATTCGGTTAAAGATAGTCCTTGATATGAGTACTCAAAAATAAAATTACGGCTAAGCACCATAGAGCACTGAAAAACAGACCGTCGAAAATCAGTTTTTGAGCTTTTTTGTCCATTTTCGGCAGGCTATTTTGACTTCTCTACGTCGTTATGACTCCGGTAAACGTGAATACATGCATTTTACACAAAAAGCATTATTTAAAGAAAGAAAATGCTGTACCCAGTCGAGATTAGGAGCGATTCTCTTTCTTTCGTTGTTCTGCTGCACGAGAAGCTTCACTCCGAGCTGGCTCTTTGCACAGCTGGCCATACTAAAAAACATTTTTTTTTTAAACATAACCTTGAATAATGGTTTATTCTATGTTTTCCTTCCTTGCAAGATATAAAACTTTTCTCGAATCGTTAGGAAAGGTACGAGGTGAAAAAGTTCACAGCATATTTTTAATAGATGGACATTTCTACGTTCAAAGCGATATTCTCTAAAAAAACATGCTACGTGCCTGAAGAAAGCAAAAGAGATCAAAAACAGAAAACAATGAAAAAGCGCATTCTAAAATGGGAACGATAATTGGAAGTTTAAAAAGAGTAAATGGAAAATCAAAAAGAAAATAATTTGAAAATCTTGTATTCATATGCATAGAAACAAACTTGGCTAAAAATTAATTCAGTTATCTTCCTATTCTTCTTGTCGAATGGCGGTTTTTCGCAGTTCCCTCATTTTTAAGACTCGATTTACCAGAATATCTATCAACATAAAAATACTTTTTTAATCGTTCTCATTTGTATTTGCGTGTTCAAAATGATTTTTGCGAAATTCAAAATTATCTCTGACCCTCCAAAACAGCATTTTAATTGCTTCAATATCCGATAAATAGTTCTCAGAAATCGCTAGTTTTGTTGGAGGTACAAAATTTTCAAAATTACGATTTTTTGCACAACTTACAAGCTGGAGTCGAGTTCTGGCCGTGGTTCGGCGTTTTCGATACACTCGGAAATAGCCGATCGGAAGGAGCTTCTTCCTTGTATACAGACAACTGAAAAAGAGTCCTTTCAACAGAAAACTTGCCAAAAACAGTTTTTCATGCAAAATGTCTATTATCAAAGTTCCCAAAACTTTTTCGAAAGAATATCTTTATTTTCTAATTTTCCAACAACTTGAAGTTGTCCCCATCGCTCAGCTGCTGTAAAATTCAAATTTTAAAGAGCCCTCTGAAACTTTCGAGGTCGTCGATCAGAAACAATTTAACGACGGCACGACGGTCAAAAATAGAAGTTTTCTTTGAGATCCAAAAGAAATAGTTGCTAAAACGACTGGTTTTTGAATTATTCCTGTTTTTGTTAAACTCTAAGATGGTAGGAAAAAAAAATCTTCTTGTAGTCCTCTTAAAAGTAAAAAACAACAGCAGCGTTAGTAGTTCACTGAGCAGAGATTTACTTTTTTTTTCTTGAAAAAAGTTTGATTTTTAAATGAATCGAAAAAAATATCTGTTTTTTTCTTCTTGGTCCTTTGTTCTCTGAGAGGCAAAACTCTGACTCATATCCATTCGAATTAAATAGAACACTCCGTTTAGATTCCTATTCAAAGATATTTTTATTGAAAGGAAAAAAATGTCATGTTTATTGGAGTTAAAATGAGTACACACGTTTCAAACGCCCATTCTGAAATTTTCTATTCAATATTGTGTCAACTCTCGAACAAGATTGCAACAATTGGGCGAGATTTTATGAATTTGGTCGGGTCAGCTTTTCTGGCCAAACCCAATATATCAATACCTTGCATTCGGCCTCAAAAGTTGGTAAAGCCTTACCGACGGGCAGGTAGAGCTGAGGAATCTCCAGAGCCGAGATGACGCACGACTGGAGCTGGTTGAGCAAACATTCGCGGTCGCCGTGCTGACACTCGCATCTGAACGAGAATTCGTTGGGATTTCTCGAGTCTGATTAGGAATCTTCAAAACTTCAATAGCGTCAAAACGAGACGCTTTAACAACATCCTCAAACTGGCCAAAACAATGGCGAATACTTTACCAATCGTCAGCTCAATTATCTCGAACGAACTCCGTTCTGAAGACTTTTCCTTAAAGCCTAGTTGCCTTTCGAAAAATGTTTGGGCTAAAGCTTCCATCTCACGAAGCTTTTCTCATTCAAAATCGGACATGATGATTTTTTATATTGCTGAACAAGAGTTGATCCAGAATCTAATTATTTTAAATGAGGTAGGCGATAGAAACTATTTATTGATTCCTGTGCTACTTTGAAGGATTTGGAAAAAAATATGCATCAGTAAGAAGTGAAAAGCCGATGGAAAAATAGAATATTCCATTCAAAACTGCGAAGAAAAAAAAGAAAATGAGAACTTTCTTAAAAAAACTGTATCCGTCATTTATTTTTTTCCTCGAAACAACGGGTCTTCTCATATAATTTTTTTAACAATTTCTCAGGTTACTCCGTAAAAAATTTTTTTTCTCCAACACCAAGAAAGTATATTCAATTAACGGTTCTTTCTTCAAACTACCTGTACAGTCCATTTTCCAGGTAGCATTCCGATTGAACTCCCGAAGGATGGTACTTCAAAATCAATGATCCAGTTCCTTCTAACGCTTTTGCTGTCGGTAAAAGATGCTCTTTCAGGAATCTGCAAATTTAACTTCAATACTTAAAAGCTTAAATACATATCCATGAGGGACCTTTTCCAGGAAAGTTTACAGCTTTCCCGTCATAAACTTCTATCTTTTACGACATTTTGAGATTCTGAAACTGTAACAAAACGCCAACGCTCTTTCCTTTATTATTCCGGGTGCCTTTCTCAATTCTTTTTTTAAAGGAAAAGCACCAAAAAAAGTTTCTTTGTTCCCTATTCAATGAAATTTTCTTCAGAAAAATTTTTCGGCTATGAAAGGAATAGTTTTTTTATTGAAATTCTCTCACAATTTGAATAAAAAAAGAATAAAGAATGACTTTTTCATTGGAAAGCAGTGAACCAAGGAATCAAAAATGTTTAATTAATTGTTCTTCCCGGTCGAAAAAAACAATTTCAATGCAAGGAAAAAAAGAATTCCAGACTTCTTATGCTTGAAAAATTTGTTCAGCTTTTTATTATTTATGAGAGCAAATCAAACCAAAAAAATAAATAAAAATGTTTTCGAAATGGCAACGAATAATTGATCATTCAAAAACATCAAAAGATTTTTTTGGTCTTCCGTTCTTTTCGATGAGATTTCAGTTTTTTTGGAAAAACTGAAAATAAAAGGCAAAATGTAGATCTGAAAGCAAACTCTTACTTTGAAATGGGTATTAACTAGAAAATTCTAATAATTCTCCTAGTTTGAAAATCACAGTTTGAGCTGTTAGGTGAGAAACTAGAAAAAAAAACATTGTCTAAAATATTTGAAAAATAAAGATGAAGGAGAAACGACGAAAAAAATGAACTTTCAAATGTTCGAATTCCTTAGAAAAGGTATACATTTCTCCCATCCAAAACTTCAAACACAATGATCGCTCGTGGAATGGCTCTGAGAACCTAAAGCTAGTCGCTCAAATGCTTTGCCATGACCCCGTTTTTGGTCGGAAAAGCCTCAAAAGCTGACTGTCTCGACCCATTCAACGGGCGGCCGAAGATTTTCGAAATTGAGAAAATAAATTGGTGGGACATTATAAAGACAACTGGAGTAGAACATGATGGAAAACCTGGTGGTGTCGGGACAAAGCGACTCGCCGAAGACTTCCAGCATAACCGGCGGATCGGCGACGTCGGCCACGCCGAACATGCGTCGGTAGGCTTCGAGTAGTGGCGAGTCCGACGCAACGGTTCCTATAGCCGCGAAGGTCAGGAAGACCGCCACGCGTATCATTGTCGCACACTTATAATGAGGATGGGACTCAACTGAAAAACAACCGTTGGGACCGACGTTTATCACTCTGAATGACGCGTCCAATATCCGCTGATCAATCTGATTTGCGCACAAATATTGAGTCATTTCGCGTGGTTCCAAGACATTCTCACTGTTTACTTGTTTACTATGCGTAATTTCGAGTATTGCACAAGTTGATTCACAAAAACTTGTCGAGATGTCTGAAAGAGCAGGGAGAGGGAAAAAAAGTTTAAAAGTTCCGACGTGACGTATTTTTGAGACCTCATTTTTTGCCTAGTACTGGTGAAACCTTTTTGGAAAGAATGTAACAAAAATATAGGCCAATGAATATTCATCAAAAATGTTTGACAAAATTTAAAAAAAGTTCACTTCACATTGTTCACACGATGTAGTGAAAATAATATTTTTTTCAAGACCAAAAAAATTATAAGGCTTGTTGTTTCTTGATACTGAAAGTAATGAGAAAGTTTGCAATTAAAAAAAATAAAGCTATTTAAAAAAATTTGAAAAAAATTTAAATGTAACTGGGAGCTCTGAAGAGACGGTGCCTCGTCTGTTGCAGGAAAAACCGTTTGCAGCATTTCCGGTACCCCGGGGCAGACTCCGCCCACCGCTCTTTTTTTTTCTCGTCTGTCGCCTCCATCAAACATTTTGCATGGAGATTTTAACGGAATCTCGTAAAACTGCGCTGATCGTCAATTGATTGCTGGGAAGGAAGGCCAGACGAAGCGGAGCCCTTCCGCGCCCCACTGATAACACACCATCAGCGACCATTTATCAACTGGAATCCGGCCTTCAGAAGTTCGGTCAAGTATTTCCCCAAATCTTTTTCTGTTGACCTTTTTTTGGGCTTGATTGAAAGAACAAAAACTTTAGCATTTTTTATTTAGCTTCTTTCCTTTTTTTCTGATAATACCTAGGCATTGAGCTCGAGCTTTGAAACTGTGCGCATTCTTGAAATTTTGATACAATTCCCAGAAAAAATTAGCATCAGAAAGTTAATCCTTTCTAAAATGCCTATTGGATCTTTCTTAACGTCCTCGGAAATTTTCAAATCTCGATTAATACATTTTTTTGTAATATTTAATTCCATGATTCGCCGAAAAGTTTTTGTAAAATGGTTTTTCAGATATTTGAAATTTTTTCGTGCGATTTTCGCTACACTTCGTTGACATTGGCGCTTACTTGAACACGATAGTAATAATAAGTTCGAAATGAAAATCGAAAAATATTTTTCCCGACCTTCGGAAATAAACAAATACTACTACAAAGAAAAAAAATGAACCAACATTTTCTCCCTTCTTCCATCGCAGTTTCCCAACGGATTGTGGCGGCATTGATATTGATCTGAAATTGAAATTTCTGAGTAATCAAGTAATATTTTGAGGTCAACTACAGAGATAACGAGAAGACTTCTTCCGGAAGCTCTTGATAGGTGTAAACAAAAAAACGCACAAAACAGGAGACGAATTCCATAAATTTTCACGTGATAATTCAAATTATAAAGAAAAAAATTGTATGTTAATACCGAGCACGCCTTTTTAAGGCGGCCTGTCGTATTATAGTAGTTTAGATAGATTTTTCGGTATTAAATTCAAAACTTGTGTACTTCTTGTGACATAACTTATCTTGAAACTTCGAGAAATAGGTCCTTAACGAATTGCAAAAAAAAAAAAATGTCCTGGCTCTGAAACTGACGGCGCAATATTAACGATTCGTGGAGCTTTTTTTCTTATTAAATCAGTCAAAACCTTCCGTAAATTAATTTTCACGACGTTTTCATTGGAGAAACGAAACGTGCTTCAAAACGAAAAATCGTGTTCATCGGAGAAACGAAACATGCTTTAAAACGAAAAATCGTATTCATCGCGCCAAAATTGCTCCAAAACAGTACTTATTTTTGTTTTAGAGCAATTTTTTGCGTTTCGATGCAATTTTCGTTTTGTCCGATGTAAAATAAAATTTAAAAAAAAATTTTGATTGCAACCGGTTGCATACAGTGCGCGATTTATATGAGTATGCAAGTTAGCGCCGTTCTGTATATGCACCAAAGACGTCATACTTTACGAAAATTGTGGGCGGGGCGTCGTAAAAAAAAAATTCAAACTACGTCAAAGGAACTAGATAATAACTTTTTATTATTAACTGATTAAATTAAAAACTATAGTTTCCGAAATAGAGTGATTCTTTTCATGTGGCGAAACAGATTTCAAAATTTTGAAAAATTAGGACTTTTAGAAAAATCTTCAACTCTTTTGAGAAAAAAGTTAAAGATTTGAAACTGGTTTAGAAAAGTGCGCAATTTAAAGCTCCACAAGATGTACCCATAGAGAGGCGGATCACATAAATGCAAGAAATAGAAAAAAGTAAAAACCCAATGAAAAAAGTGAAGAAATTCAATTTTTGCATCAGAAACCATGAGAAGGGCGCAATAATGCGCCACGGATAATATGCCGCTGGGACCCAAAATTTCGCATTTTTTTTTCATTGCGCGGAACACCGTGTGCTGTGATATACTCGCATGCTGAGCAGGTGTCTCGACGGGTATACCCGTATTAAACCCATGTTTCTGAGGTTATTTTAGTCTCAGTTGGGCTGACACGGGGGAACAACGGGTGTAGGAGAAATACGTAACCCAGCTGTGCTAAAGCGGGGTCTCAGTTGGGCTAAAAATTAAACCTCTGAATTCAAACTGTTTTTTGCAATGCAAATTTCTCTCTTCATCAAAAACCAATACGTATTGTTTTTATTCAGCATTATAGATCGAAAAATACGAGATTAAGAGTACCGAGAATGGATTAAATATTTGCAGCAGTGAGTTAGCAATTGTTTTCCATTAATAAGTTGATCATCCTGCCTTGTGTAGATATCTAGTCCGTACTGACCTTCTTCCGGGAACTCGATTTGAATAGACACCTGTAATATCCATTTTTCAATTTCTGTCTTCCCCAACGATTTGAACTCACAACATCTCCTCTCAGAGTAGTTCGAGTACAGTTTTGCAGAGCTCTGTCTTCTGTTCGGTTACGATGTAATGAGGCAACAAACTCAGAGAGTGGACGAGTCATCCTGAGACGAAAATTTCATTTTTAAAATGAATTTTTTTATTCTGCTCACAGAGATGAACATTGAAAAATATTTTTATATTATATCTAATAAAAAGAACATTAGGTACGAAGTTCGAAGAGACCAGTTTTTTTACCTAGGAGGCAAAAAAATTATTATAGTTCTAAATCATCGATTGGGGAAAGTTATCACGAAAATTTCTTCATTCTAATACCTGAATCGAATTTCCGCATGTCGCCCAGTGTTAATGATTGCTTCCGGATGAGAAGCTGCCAAAAGTCCGAAAAGTCGCGTCGCTTTTGCCGGACCCCATTCACCTGCAATTTTCCTGTGTGGTAGTTGGAAACTTTTTGGAATTAAAAGTAAAGAAATAAATATACCTGATGCGCACTCAGGCAACGGCACCATGATGACTTGCAAAGATTCGCAAATAACCTTGAAATTTGATATTTTTATTACTTATAAACCATTATAGATTCACTTTGAACTTGCAAACACTCTTGAATTTGATGGGTTGGCCTGTCAAATAAGCTCCTGAAGTGACCGAATTGGCAAAAATGTCTAAAAGCAGCGGTCGTGTGGAAGGCGCGTGTACTCGGAACGTGACAATCTGAAGTTGCTCATTTTTCACAAATTTACTAGCTGGAGTAGTGAATTATATAAACGAATGTTAACTTATTATGGGGATTGCGCTATTTAAGTAACATTTGATTTTATTTTTCTACTTCTAAACGTTTTATCGGAATATTTCAAAACGAAAAAAAGTCAAGATCAACCTTTTTTTTCAAAAGCTATTTTTCAGTTAGGATTTAGTCTTACGTCGTCTGTGACGGATTGCATGACGAATCTTTTCAGTGACAGTCCATTGATCGTAGTTTCTTCAGAATCGAAAAATTTCAAGTTATAATGAAAAATGAGCGAATCGCCATTTGACGGGAGGCGAATAGAAACTGTAGCTGCGCCCGTTCGATCTGTCTGGAAAAAAATTTTCAAGTCAAGTCTATTACAAAATCAAGTTATTAGGGTGGCAGGAAAGAAATGCGTGTTTTTGATGTAAATTTAATTTTATCATAAAAACAAGGTTCCCAGAAATCTATTCGAACTGTAATTCCCATCTGTATTAGCACCTTGTCAACAATGCTCACGCAGAGAATGGATACTCTCTCTGACAAACTGGGCCGCCTACGAGTCAAAGAAGTTGCACCCCCAAATTTGGACTTTATCGGAGTTTTTCAATTTTTTTTTGGCTGTTTAGCGATCCAATGATTCGGACAGATGATAAATGCGAAGAGCCATGTCTGAGCATTGTAGCGGAAAAGCAGAAATTTGCAGAACAATTTTTCTGATTTTGGGCTAACACATTTTCGCAAAAAAGCGAAAAAGCGATATTGTGAACCCATTTTTCATTTCTCCTTTTTGCACTCCGTTGCGTAATAAAACTGTTTTCTCTTGCAGCTATGGGTGTGTATTAACTGAAGAGCCAGTTTCACAGGCGTCTGTTGTAGATCCAGTCTAATGGCCTTTTAAAATCGCCTTTATCGTCGATTTTTCCGTGTTTTTTGATTTCAAAGGTCTTTTCGCCTAGTGAATAGCGCTAAAGCAATTCAAAATGTTAACTATCAGAAAAAAGCATCAATGGTGATCATAATATTGAAAGGTGCCAAGCTTCTGAATTTGATTTGTACTTTTTTTGAAATAACGCGAAAAACTAGGTCCGCGAATATAGTTTTTTTGAAAGAAAGTTTTTCAGAGCTATTTTTTTCTTATAGAAAGGCGGAATGAAAGTCAGCAAACTATATATCCAATGGCGCACAAGGACAAGCCCTTTTCGACAAAAAATACCGTTCTAAATAATATTGCTTCTTGGATGAATTAGAAGCCGACAAAAACGAGCCGCATTTCTTTCATGCCACCCTAATATTTGCTTCCTTGAAAAAATCGTTATATGAACATAGCGTTTTGACTTTCAACATTCGTTTTTGAGCAATATTGAATCAGGTGAAGAATGACTTTTCGATTTTATTATTTTTATGGGATTGACAGACTTTCTATTTGTAACCTATTACTTTCGAAAGTAAAAAGCCGAAAGCTTTCGGCCGCTCTCTGTTCTGTTTTTGAAAAAACCTAGTTTTATTGTTTCCCGGAGTCCCGATTCTTGACTTTTTTTTTAAAAGTGTCTGGCACGCTTCCTAGATGAGCCTTCAGAAGTTTGAATTCTCAGTTAACACACAACATAAAATCGTAAATAGCCACTTTCTTGATTTTAAAATTTTTTTTTTGTTCAAACTATTAAATAGTTTGTTTTCTTCGTAACTGACACCTTTTGGCCGATGCCTGCTCTTTTTTTGAAAGCAATCAAGTTTTATCGTTCTCTGAAGCCCCGATTCTGACCTTTATTCAATTCTAGCACGTTTTAATAGTTTAGATTCACTGAAAAAGAGAAAAAATCGAATTCTCAGTTGATGTTTGTGACGTTTGTGAAGTCAATGATGGATGAGTACCGCTGAGCAAAGACTCACGTAAATGGTGCTTTCAAGGCGCGGGTCTGTGAAGGCGAGGTCGTACTTGAAAAAGAGCGATCTCACGAAAGGAATTCTCTCGAACTGATCGAGGCTGAGAGGGTGCGGCAAGAGCTGCCAAGCCTGCTCCGACGGGTAGAACTCGTAGATGAATTCCTGCACTTTTCGGTTCGAAACGAACGATTTGGTTCGAACCTCAGGATCGGTCATGAAGTAGTGATCGTCGTACTCGTACCGAAGATTTCCATCTGATTTCGCCTCGTGAGTTCCATCTTTAGCGTTCCTTCAAATGATTACTTCTCAAATCAATCACAGTTTAAGCAAAATATGATATTCAAGAAACAGCTTCTGGCGCAACTCACACCAAATGTCTTGCGCCCCAATTGCACTGGACAAAACGCCACGAGCCATCCAGAAATACAGCGTTCCACGTGTTTCTAAAAACTATTGTGATGAAAGAAGAAAGAATGGGAATACAGCTTTAAATTGAATTAATATTGGAAACTTGCCTGAAACGATGGTCGTCGAACGAATAACCGGGCTGATAGCCTGCTGATTTCGAAAAGCCTTTTATGACAACGCAATGTAGCCCAGCGTAACTGTAAAAGTGATCATTGAAAATAACTAAAAATTTTGGATTTTGATGAAAATTCGCTGCATCGTGTTCTAAAATTTCCCGATTCGATAAACCTAAATATGGTTTTTAGTTGAAACTTTTTGAGGATAATCACTGATGTTACTATCAAATTACAGATCGATGAAAAATTTTTTTTTGATGAAAAAGTTATGTCAAAACTAAAATCTAAGGCACTTTGGCAATTCTTTTCAATCAATATCCTCTAGGAAAAGGTCAAAAGAAAAATCAGAAGGAGAATCGAACTACGCGGACGTGTCGGAGCATTTATAGTGACCCCTTTAGTAGCGTCAGCCCTCTGAAATGATCCCTTGAATTTCTCAGCAAGTCCGGAGCGCGCCAGGTTTTCATTACAGAGGTCCCACAACCTGACTGGAAGGCAAAAATTGTAAATTCTTTCTCAGAGTCTAAAAAAAGGTCTCAGTACATCCGAGCAAAGTTGCATCAAACTTTCAAACTGCGCCTTTTTCCCTCTCTCGTGGAAAATTTTATTCAAGCTAAAATTCTAGTGTGGCCACGAACCTGCAGAGCCTCTTGAAAAGTACATGATAGCTCTCGGTTCCGTACTTGATACCGCGGAGAAGGCCCATCGGAGTGTCGCTCTGGACCGACTCGTCGAAGATCATCGTGTTCAAGTTTTTAATCGTGATCCAGCGATAGATGGCCCTGGAAAGCTGGTTAGAAGTTGGATTCCTTGTCTGGAACCTGGCAATGTCGACATCGGAACGAGCTCCACTGCTCAAAGTCCTTATCAAGTCGGTGAATGAGGCGACTTCGTGCCTTGCGCAGTGCATCGCCACCTCGTCGACCGACTGCAAAGCTGTTTTCCGTCCCTTCGCTGCCTTGGCTTTCTCACCGAGAAGAACTCTGTAGACGTGTAGATCTCTTGCTTGCTGCAGGTGGGCGGCATGGGCGGCGGTGGTGTCGACGGATACTGGTCACTACAGTACTCCTGAAATCAGATTTTTTGAAATTTTCATAAGGAGTTCCACTCACGGAACGAGAAGCTTTGAAGAGGTCGAGCATTTCTTTGGCTTGACGATCGACCAGCTCGGCCGTTTGATGCCTTTCCCTCTCCTGAAAAGATTCGACTCCGAAACTTGAATTTATATGCTCAGATTGTTTGGAAACTATTGAATCGACAATAACGAACCCGTCTCTTTGTATGAAGAGTTTCCAGTTTTTTCTCCCTTTTGATTGTGAGCTGTCTGATAAGGTCGTCCTTGCTCTTGGCTGCCGCCTGCCCCTTCTCGAACTTTTTCGCGAAGTCAGCCAAGGCTTTCTCCCATTCTTCCTTGAAAGATACTCCGTTGAAACAGCCTTCTCGGAAGAAGAACAGACCCGCGTCTCGTTTTCAAACTGTTCGCTCTCCTCGGCACGTCGGTGTTGAAACGTCTCGTAAAGTTGGTCCTCGTCTCTTCTGTGCAGAAGTTCGAGTCGCGTTTGCGCGTCATAGTCCTGAAATATTAATTATAGAAAAAAACGTTCAAAAAAACATTCAAAGTCTTCTTTTTAGGGATAAAATAGAGAAAAAAACCATTTGCCTTCAGGGGAATGACATCTCTAACTAGTAAGACCTTTTTTTACTCGCAATTGTCAAAATACAAACTCTAAGGCGTTATAGACTTCAAATCAGCGAGAAGGCTAAAAGAAGTTCAAAATACAGATCATAAAATAAAATTTCTTTCAAACTACCACTCATAAAAAAATTTGAAACTGAACTCCAAAAAAGGTCATTTCAGTGGAAAGTTCCTCAAAATTGCTACAAAACTTTATTTATTCGATGATTACAAGTCTGTTAGTGGTCAACTTCCCTCTGGACCTTTAAAAAGTGCGAGCTTGTAGGAAATGGGAAACCTTACACAAAAACGGTTTTGTCAGGAAATTCTCAATAAGCTTCCTTATCTTATCATATTTTTTAAAATTGTTGAAAATCGTATGAGACACAAGAGACATCAATGCAAGGCTTTTTGAACAACTCACAACGACGTAATGAGCGCCTTCGTGGTTGATCTTTGGGTAAGGCTTGGCGACCTGAGTTGCCTTCATCGCATGGGCGATTTTCATGTCATTGAGACCGGCATCTCTGAAATCGCCGTTATGCCCATTGAGGAAGCGACGGTCGACACCTTCTGTAGTTTTCACTTTTGTTGTTGTTGTTAGTTTCGACGGTCGTCCGGGTGCCGGTGAGCGGCAGATCGTGAGGACCGGCGATCGGAACATGATTTGCACAATAGACTTCCTGAAATCGCGCACACAATCGTGGAGTACTCGAACAGGCCATTCAAAACTCGTTCCCAGAGTCTTATGGCCTAGATGAGGCTCACCTTATCATTGATGTCGTTCCGATTGTTGCAGTACGTCTTCAAGGCGAGGCGAGTTCCGCAAATGTAACACTTGAAGCATCCTGAAATGAAGTCAGTCCAAAAATGCATAATAAGTTATAAGACCTTGATGGAAATAAGCCGAGTCTTTCAGAGGACCGACTTTGTCCGTCGGATACACCTGTTTCCCACACCGATTGCACAGCTGTTTAGGGTTCATCCTGAAAAATTAAGGCGTCTGAAGATAGGAAAATCTTTATTTTTTCTTGAGAAAGAAAAGCAGATTTTTTATAGTTTGTTCAACAGACAATCCATCACGCAATTTTCCAAAAAAATTAGCAAAACTGTGGGCAAAAAGAAGATATTCAGCTTCAAAAAAATATGAAGCTATTTTAAACTTTTATCTTCCAAACTAGCGGTGAATGGAGCTACATGAAGCTGTACAGAGTTAAAAATTTCAAAAATATAAGTCTGAAACTTAGAAATCCATTTTACGTTTATTAGGGAGCTTTTTCAGGCCTTTTTGGAGAAGCTTGACTGAATCGTACCAAAGGCCTCCTGACTGCAGAACAAGAAAAAAAGACATCTCGCAATAGATTTTTTAGAATAACAATTTCTTTTTTTGTTCTGGAATAGAAGATCTTAAAGTGAAAAATTAGCCTAGTTTTATCAAAGTTTCAACCAGGGGCTTCTTGTTGAATTAAATTTAAATTTTTCAAAAGCTTGAAAAAAACTGCAAAAAGTACCCAGTGGATGTTGAAGCAAGGTGACGGACCTCTGTTTTGCAATTTTCAGTCGGAACGCAGTGGTAATCTGGAATTCGAACACTTGGATGTTGAATAAAAATGTGAAGAATGTATTTCTGACGATTTTCCGACTCACACAAGCATCGAGGATCATAGTAAAACGATACTGAAATCCAAAACAGGCAAGGGAAAAAAAAATTAAGAAATGGTTTTCACAAAAATCAAATAATGATGATTGTGTTTTTATAAAAAAATAATTTTTATTTCAGAAGCTACAAAAAAAGGAAATTGCGGCTGCTTTGAAAAAAACAGAAACAAAAACCCCAAAGAAGTTCAATTATTTTAACATTTTGCATTCTTCCGTCAAAATGGTAGTAAAAGAAATGAAAAATTATGAAAAATTGAAAGTTTTATCAATATTCATGCATAACGAGATAAGTTGATAGTATGCTCGAGATTCTTTAATAAATGGCTAATTTCTTCCTGATTCTTGAATAGTATCCCGTTTTAACTAGTTCGTACCCAGTGAATGCTAAAAATATTGTAAAATAGTAAGATTGGAATTCCACAACGCGACTCTCGGGCCAAACAAACGTCTTAAAGTTCTCTGAGTCATGTTTCTACGATAGTTTTTTTTTCTCGTAAACTTCACCTTTTTATGGACGTTGCCACTCTGATTGAGTTTTCTGTGAGAACCATTTATTAGAGAAACTAGCCCAGTTACCAGAAATTAATGCTTTTTCTAATTTGGTTCAATTTTAAATATTTATGGAAAAATAAAACAGTATGATAAAGTTTATAATTCGCAAAAAAAAATTGAAAAGAAAAGGTTACACAAATTTAAAGTTGAGCCTAGACGAATAGAACTTACTTTTAGTCTATTAATCACAGAAGGGGGGTTTTTACCCTTCCAGAAACATTAAAACTGAAATTCCTATTTATCCTAGTATTTAAATCACTAAATGAAGAAAGTCATGCAATATTCTAAAAAAATAAAAGTTCTGAGGAGTCTTCATAAAAATTAGTATATATAAAAAAACATGATTCTCGAATAAAAATATGCAAAAAAGAGCAAGTCGTCGAACAAATAACTGTTGTCCACGTATTTCGTGGAAGAAGACACGACAAGGGGCTGAGAAAGCTGCAAGATCTGAACCGGTTGCGGCCTGGAGTAATTAGCCTCAGCACGACCCCGTTCACTACCCTTTCCCTTCTTTTTTCTCTACTCTAACCTTTCCTTTTTGCAAAGCTTCAAGTTGGGATTAGCTAGTAATGAAAACGGAAGGACGAGATATGAGTATTACAACAGATGGTTATGATGAGATCCTTCGCGAAAAAACTAGAGATGAACAGGGAAGACAGATGGAAAAAAAGAGGTTTCATTTATCCACAGTGCGTTTTGGAATGCCATTGCATTTGGGCGTAGAAAAAAAAGGAACCGGTCGGACCTCTATTGGCGCATCATGCCGAACTTTTTTAGACGTCTCTGGCTTTAAGCGTTCATTCATATTCTTCGGAACAACTTCAAAAGCTTTTATGATGAACACGCGCTACATACGTCTTTTTCTGCAATCGTTTGGGCCATCAAACTGTCTTCTGCCCTAGTCACAGCATAATCTTCTTTTTCAAATGCCGAATCAAACGGAATAGTTGAAATGAAGCAATGAGAATAATTCCGTTTAAACTTGTCAGCTTATTTTTTTATTGTTTATTTTGACAAACTAGGACAGGCGGAAATTTTGTTGAAAAGAAGGAATGTGAATGGTTTCGGGAGACGACATAGCTAGATGAGTTCGGGATCGGCATATCTGTCGAAAAATCATTTCGCGTTGCACTTTTTCGTGTTTCAGGAAGACACAATAGTCCATTTAACGCTGGCTGAGATAATATCCAAGGAAATCCTTCCCATTAATAGCGAGGTCAGTGTGAAAAAAGAAGACGTTTTGACGTCGTTATAGTCAAATTTGAACCGAACTGATTGGGTTATAAAATTTAAAGAGTTTGCAGTCGTTACGATGGTCAAATGGGTTATAAATTTGCCCTATGGAATCTTATATGACTCAAGTGATTTAAAAATTTTTTTGAAGAATGAAAAAGCAGGTTTAAAAAATAGGAGTGAAAACAGCGAAAGCAAAAAAAAAAGCAGCGAATACGGAAAAGGAGGAATTGGGTGGAGGGGCGAGGAAAACCGGGTTCTCGAGAATTTCCTGCCAATCCAAATTTTTAATTGAGAAAGGCAGCAGCAAATCGGGCATGGCATAAAGAAAAAAAGGTAGGAAGAAATTCGCGACACGAAACACTTGAGATGAGCAACAAGTGGAAGACATTCAACGCCTACTAAACTTTGAGCGATTTAAAAAAAGTACTATGAAAATGAAGCTCTAATATAAAGCTTGTGTGGATGTTTCAATTGAGAATTCATTTCCTGCAAGGTAAATAACTTCGAGAAAATCTTGCAGCGCCATTTTATCAACCACTAGTATGGTCAGTACGTTGAATTCCTCAGACTTTTTCCAAGAATTATTTTTTTTGACTGAAAAAACGTTACAGTGGGAGAGAAAATTTTGAAAAAAAAAAATTGTGGTCGGCCCAAAATTATCCCTTCAATTGGAGGACGATATTCGACGGTGAATCAATAAAAATTGGCCAACGAATATGGAGGAAAATCGGAAAGCGCAGAGTGAGAAAAAGTTGTTTGATCATAGCGGAACCGAACCGACATGAGACTCGTCAGAGCCTCGGCCAAATCGAGAGAGACTGAGACGTCGAGAGTCGCCGATTTGGGCGCCTTGATCGACTTTCCCTTTGCATAGTTGAAGCTTTAATAACTTTTGCTGAACTTTACTGGAGGGAAAAAGTCTCTCTGTGACTGCCCATTTTCCTCGGTGCTGTATACTTTTTCATCCGAAAGCTTACTGGGAAGTTTTGAAAAAAAGTTAAGAAAAAAAAGCAGTTAAAACATTTCTTTTTTTCTAAGAACTTGTCACGGCCTGGCAGCCAGAGAAATGAACTTATAAAAAAAAATAAGAGGATTGGAAATGATTTTTCTGCTAATTAAGTCTTTTTTTTTGTTTACGGTGGCTCATTTTCAACGATTCAACTTCTTTCCGTTTCTTGACAAACATTTCTTGAAAGATCAAAACAGGAGAAATACTTGACCACCGTTTGGACCCATCTTTTTCTCGTATTCTGATCCAGACTCCAAAAAGCAAAAAAAAAGAGAAAAGGTCGTTAATCATTAAATATCGCTCGAGCTAGAAGATAAATTCAATATTGAGTCGGGAGAAAAGATAATTTTAATGCCGATTTAAAGTTATTCGGCGAATTTTAAACTAGCCAATCAAAAAAATAGATAACAAAATGTTGGAGAATCAAAGGTAATTTTGAATTTCGCGGGGCATAAACTAGCTCAAGTAAGATACCGAGTGCAGAATTCTTTCGAAAATTGACAAGAAGAGGATGAGAAACTATGGAGAATGGTTTTATGATACTCCCCTCCGAGGATAGGATGATTCACACGGGGGCGACGTTATGACGATTCTCAGGAAGAATGCAGACAGGTGACCTTTCAAAGAGAAACACCCGTGTGCATACATACACGGAGAACCAGCAGGTAACCTCAGCCACCTTTAATGACAGCGACGAGCGCGTGTTGCCAGTCCCAGCCGAATAATCGATTTTTCGACCTTGGCCGATCCGAGGAGATCGTTCCAAGGGAGTTTTCTTTTGTGTTCCAAGGAATTTTTTTTTGAAAATCAGTTGACTTTCATAAAATCAATCACTGTCAGCTCAAAAGGATAGTCGTTTTTTTTTTGGAACTTTAGAACTTTCGGAAAATGAGCCAGAATGCTCTTTTTTCTATCAAATAAAGATCTTCACCTTCACTCTGCACGATTTCTCCGTTTTCTAGAAAAGAGAGTATCTAAAAATGGATAGCGTCCAGTGAACTTCGAGGATCCTCCCGAAGTTCGAAGCGTCTTTTTTTTCATCTTTTAGGATCTAACTAGGGAACGTTTTTTACCCCCCGGTTGAAATTTTGCTGAAACTTTGCTGAAGTGTACTCTAGGACCCCCTGATTCCAGAACAAGAAGAGCATTTCACGCTTTTTCAAGTTTAGACACTTCAAAAGTTCAAAATAGCGCTTTTGTGTCATAATTTGAGTATTTTGCGGACTTTGAAGCAGGATTGGGAAATAAAAAAAAAGCGGACTCGGAAAAAAGATCTATTGCGAGAAATTTTAAATAAAAAACGTTCCCTGATTAACCTTTCTTATCATTTTCATTAATTTTTCAAAGATTGCTCTAACTGTGTTTGAAGTTCGAACCAGTAAAAAGAACATGTAAGAATATTCCTGTCAAAATCTACTTATTATGGTTCTGTTTCTTTTCTCACACAAAAATTTTTTTTTCTTCACAGGTGGGGTTAGTTAATCCACCTAGTGGTCTTATTCCCTCCCTGCAACCTCACCATACCATCCCGATGTTGCGAAAATAAATTGATTGGATTGAATTGAATTGAAAAAGAGTTCTCTTTTTTTTCGTTTCAATCTTCCTTTGGCTTCTTTTAATGAACTTTCTGAATAATTATTATAACGGAAAACTACTACTGCAACCATTTGAAAAACTATTTGAATAAAGGTTCTTCAATCCGCGTGATATGAGTAAAAACATTTATTGTACTTGAAACTCCCGAGCATCGGAGTTTTGATCAAGTTGAAAAAAATTTGACACAAGAAAAAAAGTGAGCTCTACGCTTAGAATCGGTCTCGTTTTATAAATACCCGTCATTAACTAAATAGTGCTTAGAAATTAGGAGGCAATGAAGTTATAAAGTGAGGATTTATCCAGCAAACGGTAGGAATTTTCGTTTCTAAAATCTGAGGCAATTTTAAAAAAAAATAAATCGTCGAGTTTGAAAGCAGAAAATGGCAAAAAAAAATATACCGGTTGACAAGAAAGACAAAATATTAAACATACTAGGGTACACAGATCACGTTTTGAGCAACTCGAGACAAAATCGGGGGTATGTTATCTGCATTCCCTCCGTTTTGGATCCAGTTCTCCTCCAAATGCCTGAAAACCAAGATTGTATCATTTCAAAACCTTCATTATGTTACCTAAATGTTATCGATTCGCAATCGCTGTTTTCAACGGCGGAAATTCCCTGCACCGAGAGCAACAACAGCGTTTTCTTTATCTGGAATGTAGCGAAAGGTAAAAAGAATTCGACAGTACAGAAATAAATAAAAAAATTACAAAAATAATACAAAAGTCAATTTAATCTTTCCTATTTTTCTCTTCTAAAGTTCTACCTGACAAAGGAGGTCACACTTTGCGGATTGGAATTTCTTAGAAACGTCTAGAAAAAAAATCCTGAAATTCTTAAACTACTCAATTTTATGGTTTTTGAGAAATGATGGCTCAAAGCCTTAAAGTAGCTTATTTTGACTTTTTCGATAAGCTTTTTTTTTGAATTTGAGGTTTCCTTTCTCGAAAACTAATAAGTTTTGCCGATTTAACTCTTCAGGAAGTTTATCTGTCACATCAAGAATTCCCTGTTCTGGCCAATTTTTATGAAAATTAAAACCTTGTTTTTTTTTTAACTACTGTTATCGAGGAGTACTTTAGTGACAAAGGGATAAGTGTATGATCTTTTTGCTGTATATCACCCTTATTTTATTTTGTTTTGCGTATCTTAAGGATTTCCCTTTCTTTGTATTAGGTTTTCAAATAAGAAATTAGCCTCAAAAAAGTTCGTTTTAACAAAAGAACGTGGGAGATAGGTCGTTGATGCAAATGGCGAATACTTTTTGCATAAATTTATTTTATTCTTCTTTCTTTTCTAATTTAACGAACTTTTATCACAGAAAATTCATTCCCTTTTCACCAATCTAATATAAATAAGCGCCATAGCAAACATCTTCTCCTTCTACAGCGTTGAAAGAAAAATTCGGAATCGAACTAACAATAAAAGAAGAGTGATCCGCAAAGGCGTGAAGGACCAAAACGGCGTCCCACGTCAGCTTTTGGATGTCGGTCACGGCTGCTCCGCGCACTACTAACCCGTCGTCGACTTGGGACGCGAGAGCTGAATTTTGATATGATCCTCTATGATTTGAAGTCGAAAAAAGAAAAGCTCGTGTTTTTTCCTTAGAATTATCTTACTCGTGTTGAGGCGATTGTGGAAGTCTGCGCGGTTGGTGTTTTCATCGATCCGAATCGAGTTCCAAATGCGATTGGAACTCTGTGACTCGAGAATCACCTCGTTGAGGTCGACGACGAAATCTCCGGATCGTTTTCCTGCAGCGATCAATACCACAGGGGACTCGTCATTCTCAAGGAACGCCTGGAAAAAAAATTTAACATTAAAAAAAGTAGATCGAGTAGTGAATAATTACGTTTTTACACTTTTTCAAAAATGAAGATTTTAAAAAAACAGTCAAAAAAATTAAAAAAATGGCTTTTTCATGATTTTTTTAAGGCTTATTCGCCTTTATCTACGCCATAAAAAGATTCAAGATAAATTTTAAAAGTGCAAAAAAAAAAAATTCAAAACGGTCAGAACTCACTTTTCTCCCTATGTAACTGATAATGGCTCTCTGCTCTTTTTTCAATCCGCTATACTTCTCCGTGATCATTTTCTTCGCCCGGTTGATGAATTCCTTATAGTATTGCTGGAACTTACTATATTTATTGAATTAAGCAAAAGTTTGAAGAAGAACGGAGACCTCTCTTCGAAGAAAAAAAACTTTTTGCTTGCGAATGAGCTTATGAACCCAAAAATGAGAAAAAAAATTCGTATTTTTCATTCAATGCTAGCCAATGACAGAAAAAATCAAGTTATTATTGAAACAGAAACCTCATTGACAGTTTTCGAATGGAAATTTTTGACAGAAGTAGGAGTAGAAGGTGGAGTTAGGTAAAACCAAGCCAAACAAGCAACTGCGATCGTCACTGCGAAAAAGAAAAATTTTTCTTTTGGGAGGTTCCTGCAAAACTTGACTTTTAATGGATTTAATACTTTTAATTTAATATTTCATTTTGATTTCAAGCAAAAAAAATTCAGTAGAAGATCTTTGAGATTCCAATTAACTGATCAGACAAAAACTAACAATTCTGAAGTTTCATCCGTTTTTGTAATAACGTTAATATTTCTCTTCGGTGAAGCCGTGGGAGGTCTTCGGCGGCCCTGCGAAATCATTTCATTTGAAGATTCACAAAAGCAAAAAAAAAACTCGAACAGTTGAGTGATCTACAATATCGGCTGGGTCTTGAAATTCAATTGTTTGATTGAGTTCCACATCCTGAAAAAAAAAGGATTTTACTAGTTCAACTCCCCATTGTTAGACACCTCATCTCCGGAGGAAACTGAAAGATCTCTCGAATTGACCGAATTTGAAAACGAAGACTGAAAATTCATAGTTTTGTTTGATGATGCAAATTAAACTAACTTCTCTTGAGCGTCTGGAACCAGGATCTCCTTCCCCTAAAGATGACTTTTTATTTTTTGTTGGCATCTGAAATGTGAAAATAAAATAATTATACTCTAAAAGGATCATGATGAAATTTAAGATTTTCAAGCCAAAATCCAAAAACTTCAAGAATTAAGTGAAAATTGAAAAGAAACGAATATCCTAATTGTTTCATGTTTTATCGAATAGCACTATAATATATATTTTTTTCAAAAATTTTTGTTCGTCGCAAAAGCTCAAACAAGCAACGACAAACTTTATTATTTCACAAAGGCCCGATTAAGAAGTAGAAAAATCAAAAATATATTTTGCAAGCATTGTGTATTGTCCTTAAAAATCTCTTCATGCCCTTCTTAGCTCAATAAAACTGTTTAAAAAAAGCTTTTGCACCATATGATAAAAAAAGAAATTATCAACAAAAATAATCAAGAAATTTCTGCTATATATAAAAAAATACGCGGGAGGATAAAGCGCGCGCTTTTTGTTTATCTGTACTGTAGCGTTCCGCTCTGCAAACACGCCGACGCAATCGAATTTTTGAATAAGTTGAAAAACAGGTAATTTAAAATTTAAAATGTTCTTGGCGTGTTCATCGGACAAAACGAAAATAGCTTCGAAACGCAAAAAAATTGCTCCAAAACAAAAGTTAGTACTGTTTTGGAGCAACTTTGGCGCGCCGATGAACACGTTTTTCGTTTTTGA
This sequence comes from Caenorhabditis auriculariae, assembly GCA_904845305.1. NCBI lineage: Eukaryota > Metazoa > Nematoda > Chromadorea > Rhabditida > Rhabditidae > Caenorhabditis > Caenorhabditis auriculariae. The sequence continues at coordinate 708,678 of CAJGYM010000025.1, forward strand.
AGCATGTTCCGTTTCTACGATGAACACGCCATCTCCATATTTTTATTTTTTTTAAGCAATTTTCAAAATTTGATGTAGAAGAATTATTTTGAAACACTTTGAAGCATTATTTATTAAATTTTTCTAATTATCAGCAGGTGTTGAAAAATTTAAGTTCGTAAAAAAAACTTCGAGGGCATAATTTTTCACATCAGAACGAGGTCGATCACCCAAAGCCGCGCTGCAAAAAGCCCTACTTGGAAGCATCGCAATTTCGGTTCGGGTCCCGGCGAAACGAAACATGCTTTTTGGCGTGTGACCTCTAAGGCGTTTCTTATTTATCAACGGTCTCGCTGGATCCTATTTTTTTAATTAAATTAATTTTAAAAAAAGTAAAGTCCAAACTAAAGCTCTCAGAATTTGAAAAAGCACCAAAAAATCACTACTACTATAGGGTCCCGAGTTGCTGAAAATTTATTGTTCAAAAATGTTCAAATCCTGACTGTAGTGTCTGATTTTTTTCCATGTCAGTAAAAAATAGTTTTCATCACGAAAAGGCCTGTGCCTCCTACTATCTCAAATTTAATTTTCGAGACTTCAAAGGTCAATAATTGTTCTTTTCTATTTAATTTATGCATATGTTCCTTATCCTTTATTAAAAAGTTTTTGGAAAGTAACTAAAACATTGCAGGGGATTTATGGGACTTCAAAGGAACTTTTCCGCCTCACCTATGAAGTTTTGTGTTGATGAACCAGGTGCTTCGAACTTCTTTTTTTCATTATCTCGTTCTTCTTTCCTTAGTTTTTATCAGTTCGTTTCGAAGATGACCATTTTTCAGAACAATATTTTCCGTTAGCCTGCGAGTCCTGTAAACAAAACACGTCATTTTTTCCTTAAAGCATCAAAGACCGCGTGTTTCTGTGTTTCTCTGCTCTGAATGTTCTCGTGTTTGTCAGTGTCTGGTAGGCGAGAGAGTTCTGGATATTGGACTCAAAACATTTTTGCATTCATTTCTGCTTTCTGAAGTTAGTGTGGTTTTATTCGTTTCCATTCTTTCACAGTGTTTCATGAGACGTCTTTTAATATTTTTAAAACTTCATCAAGGGCCTCTTGAGATCTTCTTGGAAATAAGAAATAGTAGGATTTATTCGTGATTTTGAATCTAGCACAATATCATCAATTGAGGAGATGTTTTGGGTACGCAATTCAGAAAATTACTTTTTATTCGATTTGCGTTTCGATTTTTAAAATTTGCTTTTTTTCCATTGGAAGATTTTTTAGATGCAAAAGCACGAAGAAGAGGTTATCGAGCACATTGGAGAGCTAGGTGACTCCGTGAAAGCGAAGCTACGGACTCATGCCCCGGTGGTGGATGATACTTTGACTGACATAGTGAGTTTTCATTTTGAACTTAATTTTTCTTCAATTTCTAACAAAGTTTTAAAAATGATTTTCTATTAGACAGAGGATGTGGACGAGATAGAAGAGGATAATACGGACAAAGTTCACATCGGGGAATTGGGCAGGAACGTGAAGAGCGAACTGCGAGCATCTCCTTACGTGTAAGCTTAACCCCCTATTTTTTTGAAAATCAATTGTTTTTCAGCAATGTTGTCCCGGGAGGCCCTGAAAGTTTCGGGTTAGTTTCCCGATGTTTGTTTGGAAAGACAGATTCTTATCGTATTCTCAATTAAAGATTAATTATTTTTACGCAAAAATATAAGTTTGGCGGTGGTTTGAGGCAAAAACCATCTAGTTTACAAAATTTCTCAATAGTTTAAGAACACCCGAAATGATAGGAAAGCTGTTGAACGCCTTGACTTGCCGAATAAAACTAACTTGGAAACTGGATTGGAAAAGTTGCTGCTCATGATGGATTTTTGAAAGCAGTTGAAAAAATGAAAGAAAATTGTACCTTGTAAATAACGATGTATGACATGCGCATCTCCATAATTTCTGCCGATTTTTGTTTTGACTATCTATTTATTTCAGAAAAGAAGTTCTCAACTTTTGGAATGACCATTATCACAAGCTGATAATGGTCGTGATAGTTCTGGCCGCCTATTGGGCTAATGAACGGTTCAACGAAATCGCGGCGCAGACTTATTCAGAGGACCAGACTCTCGCTTCTCGCCAGGTATTTTATCTGTTTTGCGAGTTCCTTCATCTTCAAATTTGAGGGATTCTACAAAGAGTACATCAAGGAGGCGAAGGCTCTCGTCGGAAACTACAAAAACTTGCCGCAAATCAAGAGTGATCTCATCAATTCGATCGGCAGTAAGGTTGGTTTTCCAGAAAATGATTTGGTTATTAATTTCTCATTTCAGATATTTTTGGAAGATGACGACAAACCGACTGTCCTGTTGGCCGCTGGACCAAAGTCCGCTCAGTTTATCTACGACATTGGCGAAATGATGATGCGGGCTCAGAATTCTGCTTTGAAGCCGAATACGATCCAAGTGAACGGGGTCGGAATCGAGCCACAAAAGTTCAACGCGACTATTCAGCAAGGTTTTTTTCTTCAATTGCAAGGAAAAGCATTGTTCAGTATAGAATATTTTGATATATTTCAACTGCTTCCTTTGCCATTATTTCTTCTGGCTGGTTCGGTAATTGCATGTCGTTGATTTGCATTAGAAAAAAAAACATTTCATTTTCTTAGTACCTTACGGCTTAGAAAAAAACAGAGCTTTTTTTGAGCTTTCCCTATATCAGTGTCACTTTGAAAAATGGTGGACTAAACAAGTCCCATTGAAAACAGACCAAGTTTATCAAAATATTTCTTTGCGCAAAGATCGTATAACGGAAATCACTAAATTCTTTGAAAAAGGGATATTCAAAAATCCGTTTGAATTTCGGTGTCATTTCCAGCGCTGCAAGCCCAGGTGAATACTGGTTTGGGAGTTCACGTTGCGACGATCCCAGACATTGAGAAGCTTTCTTGGGAATCCGTTCAGGTCATCGATTCCTTCGCAGATCCTTCGGACTACAAAGTGGGTTCATCCATCGCTGATCAGCTGTTTCATTCCATTTTCAGGTGAAAAGAGTGTTCATGTTGCTGTCGACTGCAGAACTCGCCGACGTGAACGTCGATAACTGTGAGCAGTCTGTTCTCAGGTTCTTTTTCTTCCCTAAATTCAAACAATTTCCTAATGAAATTCAGCCTTTTGAACAAGTACTGGACGACAAACGGCGCAACTACTGAAGAAGTGACTCCCGTCTTCTTGCACATTGCCCAAAACATCGTTTGTGTTGTATAATTTTTTTTCTTCTCGATATAGCTCAGATATTTTATACCGGTACCTTAACGCGTTTTTTTTTGAACGTGTTTTATAAGGCGAGCAAAGGAAACTTTTTATGTATTATAGTGTTGATATGAAGATTTAAATAAATCTATGATTCTACTCGATCCCCCAAAAAGGAGCAAACTCGCTCCATATAATCTTTAAGCGTGTCCTGGACTTAGTTTATACTCAAAAACGCTTCTTGTGAGATGATTTCATTAATTATTTTTCACCAACTTCATAATTTGGAGGATCGGATGCAATATTTCATTCAAAACAACTTCGGAGATAACGAAGGAAAGGTATATGATGATGAGGTGATTCTGGGAAAAGTCTGAATACAATAAAACGGAATTTTCGAGTAAATCGATAACAATATACACCGTACCTGCTTCACAGAACTAATTGATTCATACATATGTATTTGTACTTGCCCTTCTATACCGGAAGATAACGGGGACTAAAAAACGTGGTTGTTTCGTTGAACGTCTTGGGTGGGGTCTACAGTCTCTAAGAAGGCAGTTTTGAAAATTTCCTCTGACCTTGATGGTTCATTTTTTTTTTACTACTTCACTGCCCGCCTTTCCTATTTTCAATTACGTGAGCCGATTACAAGTTGGCGGTCGTAGAAGTTATGCTTCATCCTCAAGCCGTCAGTGTTGAGTCAAATAAAACTGAAGGCTTGTTGGGACAAAGCTGCATTTGTGCTGAATAGTGTGCTTGGATAGTCGCCGGACACTCCCGGTATGGCGTGCGGATAGACCGATCCAGTCGAAGTCTGCATTCCTGGCAGCGAGGTCGGGAAGTAGAACGCGTTGTAGTTCACAGCTGCAATCGAAAGATTCCACTGTGGGTCCACTTAAAAAGGTAATGTTTACAAATTAACTGCAAGCCCATCAAAACAAAAAACTATGCCTTCTTTGAATGAAATCAGTTGAAAATTTCTCAACTCTCATCTGCTTTTTCATTTTTATCTACAAAAAAAAATTTAAAAAAAGAAATAAGTTTTTCCTATTTTTTTTATAACAAGAGTTCATTCATTAGTTTCCAGAGTCAGCTACTTTTCGAAAGACGGAAGTAATTTTTCAACGCCAACCTGTAGGATTGAGTGCCGAAGCTGTTGACGATACGTCGTGAAGAGGCAACAATCCGAGGATGTCAACTGGAATTTCGTTCTGCAGAACTCTATCCAGATCCGGTTTGGCGCCGGTTGGGGAAATCACATCTCCGGATATCACGAGAGAAGAAGACGGCAGTATGTCCTGATAAATTATCGAATTTTGATATTCAACAACGTTATGGTCTGAATATTGTCTAGAACTAAGACTTTTTCTAATTTTAAAACTAGATAGTCTTTTCGGATCTATCCAAAATTGAAGCAAGATTCTCAGAAGGAAAATTTTTCGTGAAAAATCAGAAGAATTCGGTTTAAATTTTGGATTATCATTGGAGCACATTTTCGCCGCACACTAGCGCCTCTTACGGCTCTTCTGTTCTTTTATTCGTCTAATTTTTAAAATTCTCTTTTGTCTGTGACTATTTTATGATTATTCACTAAGAATAACTGACGAGATAAACGCGAGCTCGGTGGCGGTACATTGACTAACTCGCAAAAAAATGTCGCTTTTTTTCTAGGCGCGATCCCGCATTTCTCTCGGCGCGACCTCGCATTTTTCTCGGCGCCATCTCGCATTTATCTTGCATTTCGGAAATTTTCAAATTGCGAGAGAAAAGCGAGCTCGCGCCTAGAAAAGTGCGAGCTGGCGCCCAGAAAAATGCGAGACCGGCGCGAGAAAAAATGCGAGATGTTTGCGAGCTCGTCAATGTACCGCCAGTGTCTCGCATTTATCTCGGCAGTTATTCTTAGTGTTACCATCGCGGTTATCTATTATGCTATATACACCATTTTTGTCGGCGATCTTGCTCAAAATTATGATAGAATAAAGGAGTAGCTCTTTCTTCAAAAATGAGTTTGACTCTTCCAAAGCGAATCAAAGAGGCTTTTTAAACAGATATTGTAATTTATCGCTGAAATGAGAGCAAACTTCAGCCTCGACGTCTGCGGCGGCTTCTCCATGAGTTTGCGTTGAGACGTCGCTCCGTTGTCGTTGCAGAGAAGAGCAAATCACCTTTAAATGTAACTTTGCGGGAGAAAAATAGGAAATTGAAGCACCTCTGGAGAGCTTTCATCCGCAAACAGCTCTACGAGAAGCGGGTCTAGAGGAATTCCGAACATCCTCGCTAACTGGACGTTTTCGCCAATCAAAGAGCTCAGTTTCTGAATGCAAAATTTAGAAGTTACAGTGCTGATAAAAAAAAAAGACTATTTCCTTGGGCAAAGTCGGTATGATGGATAATGACCGCCAAAAGGGGGGCTCAAAAAAAAGCAGCAGGAAGGAGAGAGTCCCTTTTTTTTTCTAAAATTCAAAGGATCAAGAAATGGTGGAAAAAGAGGAGGCAGCGAAAACGGTGCATACAAAAAAAAGTAGCAGAAAAGGATTTTTATCACCCGAAAAGGAAAATTCCTATGGAGCCTTTTCCGTCGATCATTCCGACTTCGCCTATTTCAAAGTTTCAAAACAATGATGAGCTCTCAGTTTTTGACTTTCTTTCACAAAATCGTCCAGAACTTACTGCCAATGGAGGGAAAAGCAGCAGTAGATTTCCAAAGCGGCTGGTTACTGTTTGCAACGACGGCGCATTGTCTCTGATCATCTGAGAGAGATCATGAATTTATGAATTCTTGCTAAGGTGTTTACGTTGAACAAGGCGTTTTGTACGCGATCTCGTAGTTTTGCAATCGCCTGGGAAGATTGTAAAGACAGGCCTCGCGCGTCTGAAAATCCAAACCTCATCTAAGTGGGCGTTTCCATTCATGAAGGGAACTTCCTTAAAATTGAGCTCCCAATTCTCATCAATTAGATAACGGAGGGAATAGCCTCATAAACTCGCCCTTTGCACATTTTTCTTTTTGATTTTAACATTCTTCAACTTCTCTTTCCTTGATTTTGTATCACCGTCCGAAAAAGGTCAATCTACATTTCACTGGGGGATTTTTTGGAAATTGCTTCATTTCTGTTTGAAATAATAAGTGAAAGTCTAAAGTTTAAATATCCACGGCTCGCTATTTTTTGAAAACTAAGGCTAATAGTCAAAATTGTATTCAAAGTGACTCTACAAAAACCAAAAAAAAAAAGACGGTCGGAAAATAAAAAAAGATAACTAAATTTCGGAAATACTATTGAATTTCGCGGAAATACTCTGAACACGGCATATAGCCTGTTCAGATTATAATTGTCATTTTGTCGCACAAGCTCCGCCCCTAATGGCGCGAGAAACCATTCAGAGAGCGAGCCATATATAGAGCCTTTTTAAATGCCGTCACTGTACTATAAATTCAAAATCTGAACAAACCCTGAAGCTCCCTTAGTATATTTAATTTTCAACCAAAAAAATTTAGAGAAAAAAATGATGAGCATTTTTCAAAAAATTTGAAGATTCTTAGCTAAACTATCCCTTTTTTCGAATTCACCTGGATCAAGAACAATGAGGGCGGTGAGAATGGTCATCTCCGGGCCGGTCAAAGACAACTTTTTCGTAGGAAACACCAAGTCGTCAATGATTCTCCCAGCGAGGTTGTTGCCCACGAGACTGTAAACGATTCATTGTTCCAAGCATTCCGCTTTCCAGTTAACTTTGTGTCGAGCAAATGTCGGGCCGGCTGTCTGGCCACTGTACTCCGGTTGCATAAACACAGCACGTCGCCATCCGAAATCTTCAATTTAAACTTTTTTTTATCAACCTTTTCCAAGTTTTTGTCAAAAACCTGGGCAGTTCGAGTGGCAATGCTGAAGACGGTGAACGGACCAATGATGGTTTTGAGAAGAGCCAGCTGCAAAAGACGATTGATTATCAAAAAACATCATAACGTAGAACGATGTAATCTTGAACTTTTTAGATCAAAATGCTTGAAAAAGTTCAAGCAAGCAATGATAATTCTCCTTTCAAAAAAAAAAAAACTTTAGAAATAGCATTATTCCTTGAAAACGAGTTTTTTTTTAAATATAAAATAGTGCCGGTTTGGGCGCATTTTTTCAAAACGGTTCTCATATACTCGTAGAAATTCTTTTCCGCTAATTTTGAACTATTATGACACGTTCGAATTTATAAAACTTTTTAAAAAAATGGAATTTGAAAGACAAGAGCTAAAATATAGGTATGATTGTCTAAAAATGTTTATAGCTGAACTAGTTCAAATGTAGTTCAAAAAAAAAAATAGGTATACTTCATAGTTTTACAACTTTCAGAAGTAAATCCGAAAGAGCTAAAATGGTGAAATAGCTGTCTTTAAAATCAGACTTTTAGCAGATCGAGCCCAAATAGGGTTCACAGAAGAGAAAAAAGGCGAATCTATAAATTTATACCTTCTCAGTGATATCATCGAGTTGGATAATCTCGAAGAGCGACTCGATCCATTGGACGGCACTCAAAACATACCGTCTGAAGCAAGATTATGGAGCATTTTGATAAATTCGTAGTTACCGTAGTGCCGCGATGAGTTGCTCGACAGAAGCCGTCCGACCAGTTGCGTATTCGATCTGATGAGACTCAGTTTTGAGAAAGAAGCTTTGATGGAGATGTACCTGGAAAGACTCCTCGTTGCGAATGAACTGGTTGAGGAAGAGAGTGGAGACGTCAAAATCGGGATCCTGCTTGACGACGCTGATGCCGATTGGCAGCGAGGAGGCGCCTGGCTTCCCGCCACTCGCCTTCATCTCCACTTCGTTCAACAGGCTCAACAGGACGTCCTCTTGACTCAGAGAACTGGAAAACGCCTCGAATTACTTTTATATCTGCATTATTCATAATTGATGCCGTTCAAAGGGATTTCAGCAAAAAAAATATATTCGTTAGAGAGTGAAAAAAAAACAAGGGAAATTTTGAAGAGCCAGAGATCGTTTTACACAGGCTATCTAAAACCCAGTTGAAGCAATAAACACTACTCTGATCCTTATATTTCATAAAACTAGAAGCCGCTGAGATGATTTTCTATTGCCTTTTTTGAAACTCAATAAATAATTTTTTTCCACTCCCAGAACATTCTATAAGAGAAAAAGCGAGAAATGAATTTTAAGTCCTTGAAAGCTACTAGATGATTCAAGTTCAATCGTCATCAGAGCTGTGCATTGGGCCGAGGTTGATGGCCGAATCGGACCACAATCGCAATCGCAAACGTTTTATCTCATTTCATGAACTAAATCCCACAATTTTCCTAAATAACACATTTTCGATCACTCACTCCGTTAAAATTTCGAGAAAAAAGTGCAAAATTTTGACCGCTTCGCGACCGCGTTGCAACAATATGGTCAGCCCGGCTGGCCCAGAGCACAACTCTGATCGTCATATTTTGAGAATAAAATCTATAAAAGTCAGTTATTTTTACTTCTGAAAGCTGGACTTTCTGATGTTTTCATCTTCATTTCGAGTCCATTCGATAGTTCGAAAACGAACTTTTTGACTTTTGAATATTGGTTTTTATGAAAATGCGGAGAGATTCAAAGGCTTACGCAGACTCGCAGTCTGGCGACGGCAGCAGAGAATCGTCGCGCTTCATCTTCTTCTTGCGTGGATTTTTCTGCTTCCCGATTACGTCGCGATCCGGTCGAATTGCTGGAAAATGCCGCAATTTTTGTTTGAACTTTCGACAGGCCTACCGTCGGGCTCCATTCCTACAGTGATACATCTCTGAAATCGACAGAATCGGCAGGCGTTTCGTTGGTCTGAAATCTACTTCTCCTTCAGTGATTTCACCTTTTTTATATATACCTTTGTCGATGGAGCACTTTTCCTGAAATCGACATGTGTAGCTTTGCGCTGAGCGGATCGTTCGCCGGAAAAATCCTTTGCACCCTGAAACCCTTGTTTACATGTTTATATTTTTATTTGAAAATGTTTTTAAAAGTTATATCAAAGAGGATTTGAGAAAAAAAAACTGCAGAGATACTTTACCATTTTTCACGTTACGACTATAAGTCTTCTCACAAGAATGAGATCGGACCCTTGAAAAAAAAATTTCAGATTCAAATTGAAGAATTCAATAAATTCTTGAATCTCGTGTTTCTTTGGAAAGTCTCGCCATCTTCAAATGGGCAACAATTTGCCCGGTTTGTGGCAAGAGGGAGCGGTTAGAGAAAAGACACGCAGGAGTTGGAAGGAAACGAGATAGAAAGTACGATCGACGGGTAAAAGAAGAAATAAAATACTACATTTCAACGTCAGTTACATATTTCTACTACTAAATCAATAATACCCATCAACAGTACTTACCTCGTTGGTATCAAACTTTTCAAATTTCTAGGAGTACATTAGACCCTTATCTGAGAAAAAACAATTCAGGAACTTTCTCCGCGTTCATCAATTTTATGTTCAGATATATTTTTTGAGACTCTTCCTCAAATAGTAAAGTACATTCACACACTGTTCTGCTAATCGTCTAAAGACCCTCATGATGTACTGTTTCAAGCCAGCAGTTAATGACCTCAGGAGGATTCAAACGCGTTTGTTGATTCCCGAGTTATTGAGGCTACTGTAACGTCAAAAAGAAGCTACATTATCCAATTCTTCCAATATCCCCTCAACATGGAGGCTATCAATGTGTTTCTTTTAAGTGAAATGAAACGCTACCGTAACACGCCATCACGCCGTAGTGTTTGCCGGCGGAGCGGTCGCCACACACCATGCATTGCCCGTCTCCCGCACCACCTCCGACGCCTTCCAAGTCACTAAAATCATCTTTCCTCGGACTAGCGACTTCCATTCATTTTGTTAGGCTTTTCTCAGAATAAAAAAAATTTTAGGCGTTTCTCAGAAGAAACCCAGTTTCGATGGAATAGGTGGAGCTTCGCTTACTTAAAGGTAAAAATTGTTTTTGAACCGAGTCCAACAAGAAGATAAAACTTTGTTCAAAGTAATTTCGCAAGATGCAAAACCTTCGATAGTGTGAAAGGGGTTCAAAAGTGAACAATGCATTAGACTGACCCTTCCATGTCGTCGTCGTCCATTTGCGGAGATCCGGCGACGTTTAGTGGATATCCGATGTTGGAGGAGGCAGTCGACGGAAACATCCACGGCGTGGCCGTTTTACCTAAAAAAAAAATATACTATTCACTGTGCCGAAGAAAAGATTTTAATGTTGGTTGGAAAATCGAAATAAAAGAAGTCTTCTGTACGAAAAATGCGATGTCGCACAAAACTCGAACAAAAAGCAAAAAAAAAACTTTTTCAACTCATAGCCAGATTTCCAGAAGAAGTTGATAAGGAAGGAAATTTCAGAATAATTACTTTTCAGAGCGAAAATTCGAGACTGAAAAAAGCCAAATGCAAAAACATCGAACGATCGGATGTGAATAAACGTGAAAGTTCAGATCCTCAAAAATCGACTCAGAAAATTTTTAAACAATGCCGCGGACATCTGAGAACTAAAGCATAGGGTTTGATTGCTTCGAAACAGTAATATCCGTTTGTTTCAAAGAACTTTCGGAGCATTTCATAAAATTTACTTTTATTTTAGCCGTAAATCCTCATAAAATTTTATGTTCAAACGAAAATTCAAAAGAAAAAAAAAGTGAATAAACTGTAGAGAATTTACTACTGTGACGCGACATTTTTTTTTTTCCGATTCCCACGTTTTTTTTTTTGGAAGCTAATTAACATTAATTTGACCTGCGAAGCGAATATCCAAGGGTTTTCTCTAGGGCTGCTAAGTATTCTTTGAATATTTGAATATTTATTTATTTCACTCTGATACATAAAAAATATATTCTTAAAAGACTTCTTCAACCTAATTCGCCGCGTTTCCTCAAAATTCGCAACTTAGCTTTAAACAAGGCTTTACATTCGAAATCCACTCCCGTAGTTCAAAGTGCCTATTACTGAACCTTTCTCAAGGTTAGTGCACAATAAAAACTTAACACAGCGGAATTGCTCGATTTTCAACGATGACCTTTTGGGCACCGTAAAAGTCTCTCACGATCACTAGCATGTTCAGAGTTTTTGAGCGTTAAAATCAAGACGTTCACGCCGTCAAACCAATCCAATTAAGCTAATCAACAAACTTCGATATGGACTGGAAGATTTGTTTTTTACTGTTTCGTTAACTGTTGGTCTTTCAAGAAACTCAAGAGCTTCAGAAGGGCTTCCCATTCGTATCGTACTGTCGCTACTTAAAGCAAAAAACACTGCAATATCTACGTCGAAAATTTTCTTTCGTTCATTGTTTTCCATAAAATGATTTCTCAAGTCGGTGGTACTAAGATCCCAGCCAAAGAAATTTTAGAGCTCAAAAAATTTTCAAATTTTGTTCCGGTCCCTATACTAAGACGTTACCACTTGCGAGCTAGTCGCTTAAATTCCAAACTTTGATGCGATGGAATATTTTGATTTCTCCTGGTTTTTTCGAACTTGTTGATATATATTAGGTCAGTATTTGTGAACACAAAACTAAAAAAAAAGTTTGAATCAACTCCACTCAAGTTTTTGTCCTAAAGTGATTTTAAAGTTTTGGTTCCCACGTGTGTTAGGCCTTCAACAGAAAGCGATATATCAAGTTAATATTTGATTCTTCCGTATGTTATTGAACTAGAAACGAAACATCATAAAAAAAAACCAGTAAGCATCAAAAGTCCGGCACTTCAAACGGTTAGTTAGAAAACTTTTTAACATCGAAAGATCAACACGGAATTACAATTCAGATGTCGAACTTCATCCTAAAATCCAAAAGAAAAGTTGATAAGAACGATATCGACAGAGTCTTATTCAAAAAAGAGTGAAGCGAATGGCCGTAGCGGAGAAAAAGAAAAACGACCTGAGGGGCGTTGAATTGGAAACATTTCGCGTGAGCGTTCTCTTTGAGCGTTTCTTTTTCTATGTGTGTTTGTGTAGTTTTCTCTCTGTGTTTTTCTTTCCTCTAGCCACCTGGCCCTCTCATTCGTCTCACTGGAATGACGAACAAACGAAGAGAGAAAATAAGAACGGAGTTGCGAATCGGAGACGTTTCTTCAATGCGCCAGGGGTTCGCCACTTTTCGACTATTAATTGATTGGAAAAAAAGATCATAACTAACTTGTAAGGAGGGTTGCTCAGGTTTTCAGTGAAAGTTTATTCACGCTCAAATTCACTTCTTCTTGTTTCATACTCCGTTTAAACTGAAATTCAAGACTTTTTTTTGTAGTGATCAGCTGGTTTTTTTTTTCTCGAGATATTGAGTCAGGCGAGAACAAAATTTGTCACATGTTCAAAAAATCCTTTCCAAGGTTTCCAATTCATCGTACATCTCAACTGTAGAATACGGTTACTCCAACTGATAAATAGTATTAACGACACGGCTTGAAAATCAAAGTGCTTCGAAGGAAGTGGAAAAAAAAAAGAAAAATGTTGCGTTAGAACCTCTTATTGCTATCGACGATCGATTTGGAGAGCGCTGGGGCGCGGCGTTTGCCTAGAGTCTAGTCGAATGTGGGAAATCGAGTGCCCTCGCATGTGACTGGCCGCACTGGGGGTGCAACATCTTGTCTTCTCTCTCACTTTTTTGCGGCTTCTCTCCCAGGCTTTTGGCACGAAAAAAATTATTTATTTGTATGGGAAAATTTCCTAAAACCCGTGTCGGACAAAGTCATTTAGCCGTTTTGTATTTGTAGTGTGCTCCTAGTTTATCGGCATTTGAGAGTTCGCTCCATTGAAAAAACTCTTTGAATGGACTTTCTGACTCGTGGTCTTGAAAATTTTGAACGACGTTTTTTTTATAAAAAAAAAACTAGCTCCGCCCCAAAAGAAATTTCCAGCTAATCTTGAAAAAAAATTTTTATGGTTCCACTTTAAAGGGACATTTTTTTCTTCTTGCGATCAAGTGATTTTTTTGTCACAAAAAAACAGCTGGTGAGCAAATTTCTGAAAAAAATTAAGAAATTTTTCTGTTATGAATCGCGACATGAAGCATTTAAAAACTCTCAGAATTTTTTTCGTGTTAAAAGAGCAATTTTTTTGTACTTTTTTTTTACTGTTAACCTGATCTCGAGCGTTTGGAACTATGTACAAGGCAAAAAGATATTGTTGAAATGAAAATTGCGTCAATCGAGAAGCGGAATTGTAGATAATTGGTCGAGAGACCCGGATATGACTTGAGGTGCTGAGCCCTGAAAATAAGCTGTGAATGAAAAAACGGGCTGTAAAATGAAAAAGAACCTGCAGCTCTTCGGGGATCGAGTACAAGGGCGAACTGACGATTGAACGCGAGACGGAGACTCGACGGATCATCGGAGCCGAGGAAACAGAACGCAACCTGGAAAAGGTGCAAGGTCGCGGGTCTGCTCGCTGATAAAAACCTTGGAGATTGGACTGAGCTTGCCCCTTGGCCTCGATTTTGCTGCTGGCTTTGGCGTCGGTGGGAAGGAAGGACCGGACGTTCTTCCGGAGTCGACTTGAAAATTAGAATTATTGGAGTAGAAGCGCATGGGGAATACGGTCAAAGCCGTGCTACAGCCGACCCATAAAGATGTCATTAAGATTTCGAACTCGTTTTTGAAGCTTGTTTTTAATGACTAAAACTATTCTGCCCTGTCCGAGGGTTCAGGCGAATCAAAATTTTTCAAACTAGTGTTAACCATCTCTATTGGCTTTTCTTATAGAAAAAATTCCGGTTGAGAGTTTGGAGCGGAAGAAAATTTTTTGGGATTCGCACCTCACTGAAAAAACTGAATTATGAAAAATTTTGCTGGTAAATTCTACTTTTTTCCTCATCTTAAAGAGGTCGTATTCGACTTTTATAGAATCTCCCTTCATCCCGAAAAAGTTCTTAAAGAGCTTCTGAAATTAACTTAAGTCTATTTCCTTAACACTAGTTCTCAGCTTCAATATCCGATTCAAATCCACTTCTCACCGAGTTTTTCTTATCTATTTATCTAAGAGTCAATTTATATGAAATTACGCTACGTTTTTCCTAAAACTTAAGATCCAACTGAACTCTTTAGGGTCGACATTAATCATTTATTATCCCATAAATTGGAATTATTGTCAATCTAATCCGGGAATATACTTATTCCTCTAACCTGAGTGAGCGGACGATAGCGACGCCGCCAATTGCGGACGGTGACGATGTTGGCGAGAACGACGGCGCGAGAGGCGGTCATCGGATGGCTGAGGAGGGAGTCGGTCGACGAGGAGCTCCTCTGTTCGCTGTCGACGTCCTCATCGCTGCGCCTCTTGTCCGAGTCGCGAAACACGACGAGAATCGCCCAGACCGGCAACACGAACTCTATCAAGTCGTAGGGACCCTTCAGCAGCGAATATCGCATTTGGTCGTGCATCTTCAAGGGTTTCTGTTTCTAAACAGAGCTTTCTTTCTCAAAACTCACAAAAACTTGACTGCAGTTTTTTTCATTGGCAGCCAGGATATATATCCCGATGTGATATGCTAGGTCCACGAGAGTCGCGGTCTCGAAAGTCCAAAACAAGCTGAATCTGAGGAAATACTTCAATACAGAATCAAAAATTCATACATAAAAACGTGGAAGCGTTGTTTGTTCTGGATTTGCGACGGTGCTGAAATCCGGTCCATACGGCTGCAACCGAATTTTTTTAGTTATTCCGAAATTATCCGAGAGCCAAGAATATAGCGGGGATACTAACCAACCGTAAAATTAAATAGAAAGAGCCGACCATGAGCTGGACTATGATGCACTCTCCCGCAGAGAACCATATCCAAAAAGACGCTGAACAGAGAAAAACCCGTGGACGTGATTTTGATTAGAAAAAAACAATAGTTTTTCTTACCTTTGCAATCCAGATTGAACTCTATCGACAGCAAGAATCCCATGATCAGGAAAGCAGTAAAATAAGAAAACAACAAGAAAAGCGCAACAAAGCACAGCCTGAAATTAGATCAGAATATACTTTCTTGATAAGATAGACTTCCTAAATAAACCAAGGTAAGTTTTGAAAAAAATAATGAAAGCTGAAAAACATTTAAGAAAAGTTAATCGGAACGAAGGTCTTAACTTGAACTAATCGCTCTCATTTCGAGACTTCAACCTAGAGTTCCCGGGCTTCAGTTACAGCATCCGCTGCATTCTGAGCTCGTCAAGGCGCAACTGAATGGAACGAGAACGAGAGGAAGGATCGTAAAAGTCATGCCTTCAACTTTTTTAAGTACACTTTCGGACTGCTGGTTTCAATAGGACTCAAAAGGTCCTTATTAACCTCCTAGTCGATTACATCTACGACTAAAGCAACAAAATTGAGGATTGATTGAATTCGAAGGAAACTTGAACAAAAAAGACCGTTTTCCGGCAGTCGAACTCCAATGCATCATCTGAGAGGCGACATCAAGATAGAAGTAACAAACGATGAGCAGAAGAACTGCCCGAGTGTACATCAGGAAGAGGGTGAGTTGAGACGTCCAACCAACAAGCCATTCGAAAGATCTGAATCTCCCACAAACAGTCTTAAAAGGCATCATCATTTACGCTGCATGAATCCGAAGATGTAAATATCATACCCAGCGATGCAGTGAATCGTCAGCAAGTAGTAGAGCAGGAGTCTGAGATGAGAGGCAGGAGCCATCGAGTGCAGCTTCATGATCCGCACCAAACACAGAAGGGATGTCAAGGCTCCCAGCACACCGATCAGTCCTGATCTCACGCAAGCTGCAAATATCGAACTTGGCAGGGGAGATGTGAAAGTCGGAAGATTGATATTTTGTTAAAAGTATGCAGAGAGGTTTCGTGACCTTTTTAAAACAGATTAATTGAAAATAAATGAACAAAAAACTTTAGCTGCAGCTTAAGAGGTTGCTCCTGAACTAGTTGGAGAGCACACTGAAGTGACCCCTAAAACGAGCTCTATGGAAGCCACTACCTAGCATCTTACTATATAGCATCTACACTATAGTGGTCACTGCAGTAGTTTTTAGTGGTCTAGTAGTACCACTTACATTCCTAAAGAGGAAGCCAAATCACCTAAGGAGGCGCTAATTCGACCACTATAGTAACCACAAAAACGGCGGAACCCTAAAGTGGCCACTAAAGTTTTTCACACAACTTGTCTTGTTTTAGAGACGTGACGTCTCAGATTTGGTCATCTAGTACTAAAGAATACCTAGCCTTCCATATAATATTTTTCGAATTGCCATATTTTCAAAACAAGAAAGTTGTACTTTCAATCTTCTCTAATATGTAATCAGGAGGTTCCAAAGTTCCGTCAAACTATCAACCCTCCACTTTTCAATATCCTTGTGAATAATTTCATGAAACATGATGTGACACAGTCAAGTTTTCCTGCTCTAAACTATTTCAGAAGCTTTCAAGTTTCTCCAAACGCTCAGAAAGAAACAAAAAAAAAATATGACTCATATATAAACATTATGATAAATAAAAATGAACCAAACCTACGACATCAGGATTTCCGATGCAGTTGGCACCAAAAACATCTGTTTCGTTGGCGCCCCTCGTTTCATTCGCCATAGCTTCAACCATACATGAGCAAGTCTAAAAATTAAAAAGAAAATGATCAACGAAAACTATAAACAAAAATAATTAACTTTCTAAACCGAGCCTCATGTTTTGAAACTAGCTTTCCCAAAATACAAACAAAATGTAAAAAAGGGAGAAGAGTGATGATATTTCACATTATTATTTTGAGAGGAAGGAATGGCGGACACGTTGCGCCCATTAAGAGCATCAATACAGGCTAATTTCTCAAAAACTCAAAAAAGCGGACTATTTCAAACTGACAATTCGATAAGAAAACGCGGACCGGCTGATAAAAACGCCAAAGCAGACCCAATCATACCCCTCAAGTTGAAGGTATCAACTTCTGCTCTCATTTCTTCAAACTAGCATAACGAAACACTTATTAATTTATTTTTACTAGTAAGGCGAGAATAAGTTATTTGAATTAGAAAGGAAAAGTATGCTGTTATAATTTTCTGACACGATAAACGAAGAGATCATGAAGATTACATAGAAATTTGACAAAGCAAAAAAGAGGATACAGAAAATACGAAAAAGAAATAGAAGTTACTCCCGTTTGATTTTAAAGGATCTGAAAGTGATAAAGTGAGGTACGAAAGTGGAAAAAGCGATGTAGGAGAGGAGAATGATCATGGCAGTGACGTCATCCGTTTGTAGGGTGTTCTGGACGGCTCCATTGACAGCGCCCGTCATCACGTTGGCCAACAGGAAGAAGAGAAGTCCGTTGGAGTTGAGCGACTTGGTGAGACACGGCTCGACGTTGAAAAACGGGTCGTCGTTTGAACCTTGAGAAGTATCGTTTGACGAGCACACGAAGATGACTCAGACTTTCAAGGGAACTTTTTCTATCAATGTTGATTTTTTGATTAAACTGATCTCATGGTCAAAGTCTTAATAGAAGCTTGTGAAGCGTCAGAACTCGAAAAAAAACTTATCATAATAAAATTTTGAAATGAAATGGTTCTGAAGCAAATTTCAGGCAATATTCGTAAAAAGTTCAACTGGAGGTTCCCTTGTTGGTACATTTTTTAAAGTCTTCACATTTTTTTTTGAGTGAGTTGTTTTCAAAATTCTACGATTCATTAAATCCAATATCAAAATTTTTATCTTGTCTTTCTGGTTCACAAGTACCCTAATTCAAAAACTTACCAGTGGTGAATTGGGGTAAGTTCGCCGACCACGCCAATAACGTGAACATGTGCACGATAAGGCAGCCGATGAATCCAACCATCAAGACGAAAAACTGTAAACTTCGGATCTTTAAACGGATAACTGAAGGCAGAGTATTTGAAATTAACTTGTTTCGAAATTTTTTTCGAGGAAAACATTTGAAAAAAGGTTAGACAAGAAAATTTAAACTCAAAAAATATGGGATAAATTGAATATGAAAATTGAAGGAAATAGGTAAAAATTTTTTTGTTACGTTCAGGCGAGTGCCATTTCGAGTTTTAAAAAATAGATTTTTTTTTCCGCGACATCTTTTTCTCACCATCCAGATCAAAAAAATTATAGAAACAGTCCGTAAATACGAGAGCGCCAACAAAAAGGGAGACAGACAAAATAGAATTTATCAAGTCGAGCTGACTGATGTATATAAAGATATTCTCGAAATTTCTATTGCAAGTCTCAAACAGAAATGATTTGAAATATCATTTAAATTACAGTGTTCCCTCTTTTTTTAATATCGTACATCTTCTCGGTACCGAAATAACCAAAAAAAAATTTCAGAAGACATCTAAAATTTCATTAGCTCGCCTCAAAAGTTTAATAACTAATTAAAATATCCTAACCGGTTTGATCAGCCGTCCTGAGTGAAACATAGCAGTGAAAATTTTGAAAAAAAACCTGGGAAAATATGTAAGTCATATTGACGACACGTCGGGAAGGTGGTCCGACAAAAACTTCCGAAGCTTTTTGTAGGCCATAAGAGACGGCGATGAACAAGGCAATATGCAGGCATCTTTGCAGCCAAGACTTCACTCTTATTCTTGAAAGAAGCCCAAAATCAAGACCAAGGACTACTTTTGAGAAAAACCCTGTGTTGGCCAGAAAACGACCGAGAGAAAGCCCAGTGTAGAAAATGACGAGATATCCGGCCAGAGACACGATCCCTTCGGCATTCGCTTCGAACAAATTCGTTCTTTTATTTTCATCAGTGATGATCCAACGCTGAAATGTTGGGTTAATATTAGGGCGATCTTAGGAAAGGAGAGTTAGGGTTTTCAATTTAAATATCAATCTAAAGCAAGGCCTTGGGAGTTCTTCCGAATGAAAATTGGTGACAGGCCACCTGAGATGGATGAAACAGTTTCAAAAAAAAAAGTCGAAGAGGAAAATTTTTAAGCGAAATTTATTCGACCGAAAAAATAGATACCTGTTGAACTAGACTGCTTGGGATATGAAAACATAACTATTGGTAATTAGGCTACAAGAGTTTGGAAGACTTCAAAGAACCCAGAAAAATACTTCTTTATTTTTATAATATTTTATAGGTTTGGGGCGTGTCGTAGCGCAACGGGTTGTGTGCCTGTCTACGGTCCACAGGGTCACAAGTTCGATCCCCGACCCAACCAAGGGGTTTAAGAAATGTTGGTAGTGGGAAACCACGGCTTCATAATCCCCAGCCGTCACGCCCAGGGACGGATATGTCACCAGAGCCAGTGCACTGATATCAGGATAGGACCTCGGCTAATTGAGAAGAAGGCGAAGAAGATAGGTATATGAACTACCACAATAGCTATATGTTTAACCACTCCAATATGAGTTGATTTTTATAGTCAGCAATATTGAAAAAGTTCCACTCTCGTTGAAAACCGAGCGCAAAGAAAAATTAGGAGCATTAATTTATTATCTTAAAAAAAACCATGCGCAACAAAATGAAAATTTTTAATTTTCTTTTGAATTTAAGGAAAATTACTTACGATGGTTGCTAATCAGACGCAACATTATATGTCAATAATTTTTAGACTTCAACTATCAAGAAAAAAAAGACAGCAAATAGTGGAGTCTATCGGAATGGTTTGAAGAAAAAAAACTCGTTTACCGTATATTTAAATGAAAATTCAAAATTTTTCAGGATACTTTCAAAACATTTGGTACTAAAATAATAAAAAAACGGGATACTCACCTCGTAGCCCAACCCCACAAGAATGAACTGATGGAAGAGCAAGCACAAAATCGCATTCAGAAAGGGATATCGGCAGGGCAAAATGGCGTAGAGAACCTTCAAATAAAATAGTTCATAAGGTAAAAGAACAAAAACTGACGCGAACACAAGCCAAGGTGAAGAAAAAGTTCCAGTGGACACCGTACTCGGTGACATTTTGATGATAGTTGAGGACGCTGAGGACGATCGTCCTTGCCAAGCCGAACATGAAGAGGAAAAGCGTCGAGGAAGACAACCATTGGTATCTGGCCGTTTTTGGAAGGCTGAAATGTTGATGAATATCGTTCAAAATTCCATGTGTGTAGGTGTTTTTTCTTTTTTTCGAAAAATCAACCAAAGCCCGATACGAAGTTTAATTGATTAAAGACCTCGAAAATCGTAGAATCGTCTATAATTCCGAAATAATATAAAACAGCTTGCTCTTCAGGTTAACTAATAAGTTTTACGTCCCTTCATCGCTGTCAGAACCAAGAAAACAATTCTACTTCTCAAGTTTGGAACTGCTACAGATTCAAGAATCATTTTTCGAAGCGGTAACCTTTTTCGATTGTAAAACTTCAAGCTGCTGCCGATTCCGGCTTGAAGAATGACTGCGGACACTCCAAGATCCATCAACGAGTGCCCATACTTCTCTGAACAATACAGCGTATAGAAAAAAACTCAACAGGAAAATTATTCGGGATTTCCAACAAACTTGACCTAACAATCTTCGAACGTCTTCGATAAAAGTTACTATTAATCGTTATTTTGGCCAATATTTGTTATAGAATATATTGTACATTTTCAAAGTTCTCGTTCATCAAAAAACCATGCAAGAAAAGAATATTTCTTGACTGTGCAAATGATATCTCCAAAAAATTTTTACGCAGTAAGCGAATACCAGCTTTCTCGATTCGAACATTCAATGAGTGTTTGAGTGAATTTATATATAAATCCAGATTGCAAGATACAATTACCTATTGAAAAAAGAGCATATTTTTTTGATTGAGTCACGACCTTTTAATTGAGGCAAAAAAATCTTTCTCTTCGCTCAATTGAGAATGTGAAAAATTCAAAGAGCCATAAAAGGCTTGTTCGATCTCGGTCTTGCGAGACCAAATCCTTTTTTCGAGACAATTCAGAGACGCGAATTTCGATTTTCACAAATTTTAATTTTTAATTTTATTTTCCTTTCACACCCAGCCTGATAAAAACTTGTTTGTTATTCAGTTCCGCCCTTAGACGCACACAAAACAATTAAAACCTAACTCTGCAATGATTTTCCTCAAAGTTTACCTGTTTTCGAAAATCTACGAGGAAAAACAGAAAAATCGACAGCTAATATGGCGGAGCATATCGTCACGGAAGAAAGCGCTCTGAAACAATTTATTCATCCGGAAATGCAATAAGCTCACCTGGCATAGGTGAAAAACATCGTCGGGTGTTGATGTTCATCTACAATCCGGTTCATGATCTGCTGAAAAGCACAACGAATGAGATTTGAGATGGCTGATGAACCTTGAAAGATGGCCTGTTGGTTTTGAAGACAGCCTCACAGATGATGAAGAGCAGGAGAGTGCACACACAGACGGTGAGAATCGAGACGACGATTGCCAGATGGGAGGACCAGACCGTCATGGTCAACATCGAGGGGAAAACGACAAAGACGAGGTCCACCAAAAACTTGCACCTGAATTCGAAATTAGGAAGCCATTCAGAAGAAGAACTGACCAAAAAGCCGAGATGCTCTTGTCAAATCGCCGTCCCAAGAAAACCCACGGTAGTCCGACGTTGCGCAACATCAACGACAAAATCGTGATCGCTTGCACTTGGAACAACTACAAAGTCGCAAAATTATATTTTTTCCCGTTGTATTCCGACCTCCTTCTGTGAACATCCCTCAAGAGTGTGCACGTCGTTTTCCATTCTGAACATTCTTAGTGAAATTCAAAATACCTCAGTCCGATAGTTCCTGGATTCAACAACACAGAGGCATCGAAATATCAAAACAACAGCTCTAATACTAAAATTATTCATTTCGGAACGTACAAGCAACAGCAGGAAAGAGGAAAAATATTCGATTCACGAACGGCAGTGTAGAGGTCCGACTAATGAGAGCCGCCAAAAATTTTAAAGCTTTCTAAGTTCCTGAAACTCGAAAAAAAGAGAAGTTGCATGCAGCACCATTGGAGGAGTCCGACGTGAACCGATCAAACCAATAATTATGGAACATAGATTAGCAACAAGGAAGAAATAAATAAGATGGGAAGTGGGAAGAAAGTTTTTCTATTCGACACGGAGAATAATGTGGATGCCGGAGTTCGTGTCGACGACGTCGCTCATTTCTCCGACGTCGAGTCCGAAAGCTGCGTCTTCGAAAGGTTTTTGCATTTGCCGTCGCTCGAATCGCTAGAACAACAGGAAAGTTTCGAAAAGCCTATCAAAGTTACGAAAAATTTTTGAAAAAAAAATTTTCTGTTTTAACTTTTTACACTTCTTCCCTACATTTATGCCGTCTTTAAAATGGTTGTACGAAATAAAACTACTTCTTTATAAAGCTGTCAAATTCGGAATAAATCCAATGCGAATTCATCAGCTTATGTCATTTTCTCAATTCTACAGAAACGAACAAGTGCATTACCGGCTTCACAGTAACTAAAAACAATTTGGAAAAAGTCATTAAGAAAAAATTGCGGAAGTGAACTGCAGTAGCTTCGAATCTTTGTTTCAGTCAACTTAGGAACGCTTAAGATATTTCTAGGCATTTTTTGAATCTCACGGTATTTTTTGAATCCGTTCTTTGACTGGCCCAATCCAGCCTATGGTTAAATGTTCAAAAAAGGAAACCCCGAGATCGCCGCCACGTTTCGCCGAACTGCAGTCGCTGAACTCTTTCGCAATCGACCGGAATTTGGCTTCCAAGTCGGGCGCGCTTCGGATGTCACTGATAAAATCTGCAAAACAGATTTTTTACCTCACCATCTTCCTTCGTGAAAGCCTCAATTGCCTTTCATTCATTTATTAAAACCATATATGTCAGTTTTTTAAAACTCTTATTGTGCCTGTTCTTGTTATGTCTATAAAAAGAAGCAAATTCACTTCAAATAACCTCATTTTTTCTGGTTAAAAAATCAAAAATACATTCTAAATCAGAGTTAAATTATAAAATTGACTTCGCAAAAACCAGAGTATTTACAGATTCTACAAAGAAAAATCGTTTTAATAAAAAATGTACTTTTCCAAATGTTCCACAGCTATATAACTTTTGTCAAAGTTCTGTAAAAGGATTAAAACCTAAAAAAAGGAAACCTTGGATAATGCTGATGGCGTCTTCTTTGCTGCGAGAGATGTGGTCGGATCTCCAACTGGATGGATTTCGGCTGCCGGCGTGCTTCACTAAGATGTGTAGGGCACGGACCGCAGTCAATTCGCTTCCCTGGAAACGAGAAAAAATACAAAGAATCAACAATTCGAGACGACTTTAGTGAAAGCCGAGGCGGAAGGACGGTCCCACTGACTGCGTCCAGTCGCCGTGTTGAAGTAGTACTCTCGGTCTGAACATAAAGTGCATGAGATTGAACTCATCTCGGTTTTTTAAAAGGTGATTCTCAAAACTTTGAAAAAAGCAAAAATGAAAGTTTTGAGGTTTTGCTAGAAATCAGATGGAACACACTTTGAAGTATAGCTGATTCACGGCAGGCTTGAGCCATCGAAAAAAGGGTCCTGACACGATAATAAAAGAGATAGTGCATGGTTGGTGAAGAGCGCAGACACGCCACGCCCCCTCAGCGTGCCAAGTTAGCCGTGAATCGGCTATAACTTTGATGGATTCGACCGGAACATTAACGTCGAAAAAACGCTAAGAACTGACTATTGGAACGGCTCATCCGCTTCTCCCAACCCGTGGGTAGCGGCTCCATTTGGTCGTTTGTAATTCCTTCGGACATTAGCTGGAAACGCTGTTTTCGTTTAGAAAATACTGGGAAACGCGAGAATCCTTTACTGAATTTTTCTGCCGTGTAAAATATTTTTCTACTAAACAAAGTAAATTTTTTTTTCGGAGACTTTCAAATAATCTCGATAGCCCTCCAAATTTCATTCAATCCTCCAACAAAAGCAACAAAAAACTTTGAAAACGATATTCAATTTTTTGTAAGTTGTCTGAGATTTCATACAATCAAAGATTTTCGGTTGCTTCAAAAGGAGTCTAACCAATTCAAATGGAAATATTTTCTTTATGAAGAAGTAAAGTCCGATGAAAACGTTCTTATTATCATACGAGAACTAGAAAAGAAGTTGAAAAATTTATTATGCAACAAAATGAACAAATGTACCAGAGTGAGTTGAACAAGAATTGGAAGCTGTCTCGGCAAAAGAACAATATGAACCGTGGTTTTTCAAGGAATTCGTGACCCGTTGATTCTAGTGCAGCACTCACTGGGCGGAACCGCCCAATTGTAGACGTAGGAAGGTCGAGTTCTGGAAAATCAAAAAAATGTATTCAGAAAAATCGGTATTGAGTTCTTACTGGTACTGTTTGGGACAAAGAACACCGTGGCTCTTCAGCGAATCGAACATGGCCAACATCTCCCCCGGCGACTTTTTGTGCGTCACGAGGTACTCGTTATTGCATCCGCGCGAGGTCCACTCCGTATCGAACCTCGGATCGTGCACATACCGCACTTTCAATCCTTGAATGCATACACTGTCAGTAAAAATTAGGACTAAACATCAACGAAAAGTGTCATATTTCACTGTTGTTTTTTTTATGGGTGTCAGAGCTTCGGAAATTTCAGAATAGCTTTCCAACTTTTCTTAAAATTCAATAACTGGTCAACAGACGCGGTTCAAAAGCCATTGCTGTCCTGTAGACTCAGCAATCAAAAAAATTCCGCGTGATTTTTTTCGAAAAAACTAGATGAAGAACCTGCAAGCCAGGCTCCGACGGAAACATCTTCGTTCTTGTAAGTTCGCAGAAGTTGCGAATTCGTCGATATGAATTTCGCCAATGTGTGAGAGAGCACGTAACCACCACCAAGCTGCAATTCAGAAACAATATCAAAAATTTAATATAAAAGCTCAACATTACTTGCTGAGCTAACTTCATTTAAGAAACCACTCAGACATTTAGAGAAGTTCCAAGTGGAAAATGGTTTTAGTAGGAAATAAGTATCCAAACTATTAGGTGAAAATTATGAGTTTAAAAAGACCTGATAAGGCAGATAACGGTCGCAGAGCATCCACTCCGGCTCACTCCACTTTCCTTTGCGTCGCGGCTTGGCGCGTCCGTCCAAGAATCCCCAGTAGAGCATCGGATGTTGTACCTCACGAAGAGCTCCTAGCAGGCCTTTGATTCGTACGAAAGAATCCGCGTCAGTCTCGAAAACAAGATAATCTTCCCCCTTCTTCTCGCCTCACTTTGAAGACAAAGTCAAAATCATAATTTTTGAGGGCGTATTCAAACGTGGGGAGTGTTTTCTGCGCCAGATTCTCGTATGAATCTTCTAAATTGGGTAGAAAGGCAATGTCTCTATAGGTGTCGTTTTCCTTTTGAAGTTCAACCTCATCCTCGCCGGCAACGGACTTCGTTCCAACTGAGAAGAAGTAGGTGAAAGTAGAAGGCCCCTGGAAACATTTGTGAATAAGCCATATAAATAATTTTTGGCTGTACCTTTCGCCCCAGTTTTAGCCAAGTATTACGAATCAAATTCCTAGTTTCGACATCCTTTCGCGAGGACATGACAGCGGCGACGAGGAACGTTTTTTGCAAAGCGACACGTTCTGCTTCCGTAAAATCTGAAGAGAAACAAGGTTAAAAAAAAGTTCAATAGTGAACTGAAGGTTTAATACGTGTCTGTAAGAAAATCCCTTGTTTCATAAGAAAATCCACAGCAAATGGTTTGAAAACATATTAATGAAGGACGGGGAAACCTCGGCTGAGCTTCTTCTCATGGTTGCTCTGATGATCTTTCGAAGAGCCGTTAGAGAATCCCCGCCAAGCAATCAGAAAGGTGAAGAAAATAGAGAAGCTCAACCCGACCAGTGAGAAAAGCTGAAAAAATTTGAAATTGAAGGAGTAAGAATGAAAATTACTTTCAGAAATTTGAATTGAAAGATCATCTCGTCATCCTTTTACGTCGAACCTTGAAATTTGAATCTAGAATGAAGAAGTGGAAATTTGAATCTAGAATGAAGAAGTGGCAAAGATGTTAAAGGGCCGCCTTATATACCCATCAACTCTCAAAACCTAGATTTCTGGGACACCCAAAAACTCCACACCAAAATTAAGATACCTTTATTTACAACATATTAATTAGCAACCTAATATTCTCCAACACGACTTTCAAATATTCATCATAGCTATTTCTCCAAATAATGTGCTCCATCCGCTTGCAATCATCCGCAATGCTCTCAGTTGCCTTTGTGAAATTTTCAAGCAGATTCCAATTTTTTATAATCATGTTCAGTGAAGGATGGTCGAGTCGCTGTCCGAAAAGTGTAGCACTGTGAATACAACTTTCTTGGGGTATGACCTAAAAACATTCAATAGTTTTTCCGAAAAGATATATTCATACGCTTACCATAAAATCTATAATAATCAGTTGATGCTTGTCATTAAGCCCATAGTTTCCAGAATTAAGATCGCACAAACATAAAAGCTTCCTAATCAAGTCCAAGAGCATTTGATGTTCGTCTGTAAACGGACATGCGGATCGGTGGGCCCGTTTGAAGAATCCTTGAACTAAAACAAAGTAGCGTAATAACATGGTCAAATAAAATCGAAATACCTCTCTTTGTGGCGATATGTAAAGCGAGTGCTGATGTGTAGCACCTCGAATAAGCACTCGGAATGAAATGTGCATCGGCACCAATTCCCATAAATTGCAAAAGCCGATAGACGAATATTTCTCGCTTATCGACGCGTGAATGAGCAGAACCACGACCCCCCATAAAGGTATGATTTTTGACAAAATAATCGGCATTAGCTACGTGAACGATAAATCCACCCTATAAAATAACAGAGAAAACCATGCAAGAAATAGATTTAATAACCTGAGCCCCAGTGTCCGGTTTTGGAGAAAATGTAATCGAAAGAGCTTCATTAGCGAAATAATTTCTGAAGTAGGATGCCACAGCCTGGAAATTGCAATTATTGACTCAATAAAGTGCCGTCAAAAATACTCACTATTTTTATGTTCTCTTCAACTCCAATGATGAAACGGTCAAACACCGTCGATAACTCCACGAACTTATTAGCAAAAGAAGGATACGTATCGAAGAAATCACAATTTTCAAGGGCGATTAAAATTTTAGATCCTCGTTTAGCAAATTTAGCCTTTAAATGATCGGGCTTCTTCTGCGTAACACTTTCGGCAAAAACTAAGCATGCTGCCCAATTGTGCAGTCCACTGTGTTTCTGAAATGCACTATTAGTCATGGGCTTATATTTAATTTCGTGCAACAACAATTTTAAATAAAACTGTTATAAAATTCACTAGCTGTAGAAGAATTGCTTAACACTTTTTTGAATCTCAAAAAAGTCATGAGCTTATATTTACTATGTGCAATAACAATTTTAAATAAAACTAGGATAATAAAAAGTATTAACAGTAAATTCTAATATTAAAAATTCAACTTACAACAACAATTTCTTCGCCAAACTTGATGTCTTGAAGAGGACGCTCAACATCAGGTAGCTCATCACCACGGAATTTGATTTGTTGAAATTTGGGTGGAATACTCGTCACATTCTCAATTTCCTTCACCAGGTCATCGACATGAATCTGAAATTAACACGAAATCAATTATTATCAACCATAAAAGTGAAAACCTGTGGATCTAACTCAATCCTCTTGAATATTTTATCATTATCTTCGCCGATCAAACGTATCGTAGTCTTGACCATCTCTAAAACCAAATAATTAATGTAATAAGTAAAGAAATGATAATCACAGATGTGAAATCACGAAATCAATGCAAACTACGGAAGAAAAGTAAGTCTCTTTTTCTATTCACAAAGGTGGCATGCCGGAAAGTGCGCGCTGTGCGCACTCTTTTCTCGTGCGCACGTAAGGAAAATGCGCACTCTTTTTTCCAATTTTGTACAGGAAATCGCGCTCTCTTTCTAACATCAGGAAAATGCGCACGGTTATCAAATTCCGCTCTTTTCTAGAGAGAAGTCCACATAAACCATCTCACTTTTTCTCTTTGTCATGAAGAAATCTTTCAGCTAAAGATGAATTGAACATCTTTTGATTATTTGATAATTTATGGAGAATATTTCTTATCAGGGAATGGTCTGCGGTCACTTCGGAATGAGACCAGGTGTAGTTTTGCAAAAAAGTGAGATGCTCTTTTTGAGACCAAGCTGATTCCAAGCTTGGTCTCAAAAAGCTGCCGCGAAAATCTGCTAAAAAGTGAGATGCTCTCAAAATATACAGATCTTTTCCATCTGATAACATTAAACAATACAGGGTGGAGGAATAATTACTGCGACAAAAGTTTGTAGCATTAGCTCTCGCCGACCCGAGCTCATTTTTGTTCCAGTCATTATTCCTACCTTCATCAAGCCTTCTTCTATAATATGATGACCGCCGTGCCACGTTGACTTTCGGAAAAGTCGTTTCTGCCTTTTGGGCGTTTATGGCAAGGCAGGCAGGCTTGGCTATGAAGGCCTAAAGCCCCCTAGGCCTTGATTTTTTTTAATTTCGAAGAAAAAGCTCGGGCCAGAGATTCAAGAAACTTTTTTATTTCATTAAAAACATTTTCACCGAAAAATTATTTTTACATGTTGAATCACATTTTTTAATAACTCAATGAAGAAAAATGAGCAAAAACCCCGCTTTTCTCGTTAAAACGGCTAAAAATCCGAAATCAAGAAAACTTCAGCTTTTTGGGCCGGGCCGAACCACCAAAAAATGTTTTCAGTGATTTTTACCGCCAAGTACAACACTGGAAAAAAAAAATCTTGACTCAAAGTTACTTCATTACGCATCAAGGCCGTTAGCGAGGGAGTTTATTGCGACGTTCAGCAAATTATTCGATAAGGTCGCCCTGAAGCTCAATTTGAACGTATTTTCAAGGTTTCAATTCTCGAAATTGATAACGATTCACGTCTATGTAAGCCTGTCAATTAACAGAAGTCAAAAAAAATTGAAGGAATTTTTTCCGAAAAATAGACATGTGTCTCTACTTGGCACGCTGTTTGGATGCTCTTCATAGACGAATCGAGAAAGGGTATCGCGAGACCCTCTGAGGCATATCGCAGGGTCTGAAGCCTATCGATGGTAACCCGAGTATACCTCTGAGGACTTTGAGCAAAATGAGATAGACTTGAGGGAGACTCTAAAGTACCTCCGAGATAGCTCAGATATAGCTAAAAGGTATGCTGAAGGTTTCTCCTTCGTTCTTTTCCAATTTTCAATCTTCTTCTCCAATTCAACCGTTTTGCGCTGTTTTTTTTTCTGATTATAGAGTGTAGAAGAATTGAAAAAACAAGAGCGAAAAAAGTTTCGCGTCAAAAGGGATCGAACCTAGCATAGCGTCAGCGCCATTCAGCAGAGCACTCTCCCCTAGGTCCATCTACCATGTAAGCCTCAATTTCTAACTCGATGTTCACCGCGCACACAGCTGTCAGCGTGCCAAGTTAGCCGTGAATCGGCTATAACTTTGATGGATTCGACCGGAACATTAACGTTGAAAAAACGCTAAGAACTGACTATTGGAACGGCTCATCCGCTTCTCCCAACCCGTGGGTAGCGGCTCCATTTGGTCGTTTGTAATTCCTTCGGACATTATCTGGAAACGTTGTTTTCGTTTAGAAAATACTGGGAAACGCGAGAATCCTTTACTGAATTTTTCTGCCGTGTAAATTATTTTTCCACTAAATAAAGTAAATTTTTTTTCGGAGACTTTAAATAATCTCAATAGCCCTCCAAATTTCATTCAATATTTCTAGGCATTTTTTGAATCTCACGGTATTTTTTGAATCCGTTCTTTGACTGGCCCAATCCAGCCTATGGTTAAATGTTCAAAAAAGGAAACCCCGAGATCGCCGCCACGTTTCGCCGAACTGCAGTCGCTGAACTCTTTCGCAATCGACCGGAATTTGGCTTCCAAGTCGGGCGCGCTTCGGATGTCACTGATAAAATCTGCAAAACAGATTTTTTACCTCACCATCTTCCTTCGTGAAAGCCTCAATTGCCTTTCATTCATTTATTAAAACCATATATGTCAGTTTTTTTAAAAACTCTTATTGTGCCTGTTCTTGTTATGTCTATAAAAAGAAGCAAATTCACTTCAAATAACCTCATTTTTTTCTGGTTAAAAAAATCAAAAAAATACATTCTAAATCAGAGTTAAATTATAAAATTGACTTCGCAAAAACCAGAGTATTTACAGATTCTACAAAGAAAAAAATCGTTTTTAATAAAAAAATGTACTTTTTCCAAATGTTCCACAGCTATATAACTTTTTGTCAAAGTTCTGTAAAAGGATTAAAAACCTAAAAAAAAGGAAACCTTGGATAATGCTGATGGCGTCTTCTTTGCTGCGAGAGATGTGGTCGGATCTCCAACTGGATGGATTTCGGCTGCCGGCGTGCTTCACTAAGATGTGTAGGGCACGGACCGCAGTCAATTCGCTTCCCTGGAAACGAGAAAAAATACAAAGAATCAACAATTCGAGACGACTTTAGTGAAAGCCGAGGCGGAAGGACGGTCCCACTGACTGCGTCCAGTCGCCGTGTTGAAGTAGTACTCTCGGTCTGAACATAAAGTGCATGAGATTGAACTCATCTCGGTTTTTTAAAAGGTGATTCTCAAAACTTTGAAAAAAGCAAAAATGAAAGTTTTGAGGTTTTGCTAGAAATCAGATGGAACACACTTTGAAGTATAGCTGATTCACGGCAGGCTTGAGCCATCGAAAAAAGGGTCCTGACACGATAATAAAAGAGATAGTGCATGGTTGGTGAAGAGCGCAGACACGCCACGCCCCCTCAGCGTGCCAAGTTAGCCGTGAATCGGCTATAACTTTGATGGATTCGACCGGAACATTAACGTCGAAAAAAAACGCTAAGAACTGACTATTGGAACGGCTCATCCGCTTCTCCCAACCCGTGGGTAGCGGCTCCATTTGGTCGTTTGTAATTCCTTCGGACATTAGCTGGAAACGCTGTTTTTCGTTTAGAAAAATACTGGGAAACGCGAGAATCCTTTACTGAATTTTTTTCTGCCGTGTAAAATATTTTTTTCTACTAAACAAAGTAAAATTTTTTTCGGAGACTTTCAAATAATCTCGATAGCCCTCCAAATTTCATTCAATCCTCCAACAAAAAGCAACAAAAAAACTTTGAAAAACGATATTCAATTTTTTTGTAAGTTGTCTGAGATTTCATACAATCAAAGATTTTCGGTTGCTTCAAAAAGGAGTCTAACCAATTCAAATGGAAATATTTTCTTTATGAAGAAGTAAAGTCCGATGAAAACGTTCTTATTATCATACGAGAACTAGAAAAGAAGTTGAAAAATTTATTATGCAACAAAATGAACAAATGTACCAGAGTGAGTTGAACAAGAATTGGAAGCTGTCTCGGCAAAAGAACAATATGAACCGTGGTTTTTCAAGGAATTCGTGACCCGTTGATTCTAGTGCAGCACTCACTGGGCGGAACCGCCCAATTGTAGACGTAGGAAGGTCGAGTTCTGGAAAATCAAAAAAATGTATTCAGAAAATCGGTATTGAGTTCTTACTGGTACTGTTTGGGACAAAGAACACCGTGGCTCTTCAGCGAATCGAACATGGCCAACATCTCCCCCGGCGACTTTTTGTGCGTCACGAGGTACTCGTTATTGCATCCGCGCGAGGTCCACTCCGTATCGAACCTCGGATCGTGCACATACCGCACTTTCAATCCTTGAATGCATACACTGTCAGTAAAAATTAGGACTAAACATCAACGAAAAGTGTCATATTTCACTGTTGTTTTTTTTATGGGTGTCAGAGCTTCGGAAATTTCAGAATAGCTTTCCAACTTTTCTTAAAATTCAATAACTGGTCAACAGACGCGGTTCAAAAGCCATTGCTGTCCTGTAGACTCAGCAATCAAAAATTCCGCGTGATTTTTTCGAAAAAAAAAACTAGATGAAGAACCTGCAAGCCAGGCTCCGACGGAAACATCTTCGTTCTTGTAAGTTCGCAGAAGTTGCGAATTCGTCGATATGAATTTCGCCAATGTGTGAGAGAGCACGTAACCACCACCAAGCTGCAATTCAGAAACAATATCAAAAATTTAATATAAAAGCTCAACATTACTTGCTGAGCTAACTTCATTTAAGAAACCACTCAGACATTTAGAGAAGTTCCAAGTGGAAAATGGTTTTAGTAGGAAATAAGTATCCAAACTATTAGGTGAAAATTATGAGTTTAAAAAGACCTGATAAGGCAGATAACGGTCGCAGAGCATCCACTCCGGCTCACTCCACTTTCCTTTGCGTCGCGGCTTGGCGCGTCCGTCCAAGAATCCCCAGTAGAGCATCGGATGTTGTACCTCACGAAGAGCTCCTAGCAGGCCTTTGATTCGTACGAAAGAATCCGCGTCAGTCTCAAAAACAAGATAATCATTTCAATGTTTCTTTTCGCCTTACTTTCAAAATAAAGTCAAAATCGTATTTTTTGACAGCGTACTCAAACGTGTGGAGAGTTTTTTGCGCCAGATTCTCGTATGAATCTTCCAAATTGGGAAGAAAGGCGATGTCTCTGTAGGTCTCGTTTTCCTTGAAAAGTTCAGCCTTATCCTCGTCGCCGAGGGAATTTGTTCCCACAGGGAAAAAGTAGATGACAGTAGAAGGTATCTGAAAACTTGTGAGAATAATGCCCTGTAAATCATTCTGCTTGTACCTTTCGCCCCAGTTTCAGCCAAGTATTACGAATCAAATTTCTAGTTTCGACATCCTTTGGCGAGGACATGATAGCGGCAACTAGAAACGTCTTTTGCAAAACGACACGTTCCGGCTCCGTAGTATCTAAGCAAAAATAAGAATAAAAAAATCGTCTAGAAGAAAAGTTGAAAACACTTAAGAGCGGTAGGATATAGTAAAATCCCGAAATTCATAATAAATTCCGCAGAAAACGAGTTTTAAATCCAATATAAAAATAAATGAATGAAAAAAACCGAAGGAAACCTCTACTGAACGTCTTCTCATGCTTGCTCCGATGATCTTTCGAAGAGCCGTTAGAGAATCCCCGCCAAGCAATCAGAAAGGTGAAGAAAATACAGAAGCTCAACCCGACCAGTGAGAAAAGCTGTAAGAATTTGAAATTGAAGGATTGAGAATGAAATTACCTTCAGAAATTTAAAATGAAAGATCATCTCGTCATCCTGTTACGTCGAACCTTGAAATTTGAATCTACAAAGGAACAATATAATTTCATAGAGCATCCACTAACAGAACGTTTCGAAATTAGAAAGCTTCAAAACTTCAAAATCAACGGATTTTTTTATTTGCAAAAAAAAATTTATGAAATTTACAGGTTCGTCGACAAGTAAGTTATTAACAAGAACTTTGAAAATAGTGAGATAAAGTGAAAACTATACGAGATAAAATTTATCACGCCCAAAGAAATAATGTGAAGAAAAGCCGCGAGAATGGATAAGAAAAAAATGGAGAAGAAGATACGTTGCAGCGTAACCCGGAACATTAGCCGCAAGAAAAGTGCCGTTTTACTCTGAAAAAAATTGTTCAAGAAATAAAGAAGTGGATAAGAACTAATGGACCAAGCAAATAACATGCCGTGAAAAATTTTGTTTGAAAGCTATACAACTATAAAAGACACCGAAAAGGCGAGTTGAAAAACGAGAGCCGGGTAAATTTGGAAAAGAAAAATCACAGTCGTCTATTATACAATTTTTTTGCGAAATGAGAAGCATAAATGGAGAGAAAAATAAAGAAACAGAACTTGAAGGAGAAAGCCGCAAAATGGAGAGGAGAGAAGAAATCACTTAGAGTTAGAATCGTGATCATTTGCGGCTTGAATGACATATCTAACTGCAAACGCAAGTAGCACCACGCCTGCAACAACAAACATGTTCGAAACGAACGAGCTAAGTCCCGAAGACGCGGAAGCGTCGGCCGCATTTCTGAATTGACTTCGTGATTCATGAAGAAGGCCGCTGACAGACACAGAAAAACACGGGAAACATACAAAATATACCAGAAACTTGAACTCTGCTCGTTTCAATCGACTTTATACCTGTATTTGGGATTCTACTTATGAACCTTTTCTCAAAGTTAAATTTTTTTGAATTTGGAGAAAATTGATTTTTCAAAACATTCCTTTTCACTTTCAAAAACATCGCCTGGCTTATTTTTGAATTTTTTCGAGCCTTGAGCCCCTGAAAAAAAGTTCAAAATACGTATTCTGGAATTTTTCCTTATCATACCTACGGTCTCACGGGAATGTCTATAATTATGAAAATTTCCTTGTTTTGCAATAAAACACGTATACAAGTTTTCACCAGCTAAAAAAATGGCAAAAGTTCAACCTCGATTTTAGCAGATAAGAGTGACTTCAGGGAATGAAACCAACTTGGATTTGTTCTTTTCTTCTTGCTCTCGCTGGCTAGCCTCCTCACTGACTGCCGACAGTAACTCCAGCTCTTTGCGGATTTTCTCGGCTTCTTCGGGAAACAACGAACAAAACGTTGAATTCTGCAAATAGAAACTTCTTTGCTTTGCTGGCAACTAGCAAGTTCCGAAAATTTATAAAAAATTTTCAGAACCTAAACTATAAATTAACTTCATTATAGTACTTTTTTCTGGCACATGTCCTGCAAACTGCCGGAAAATTCCCAACCACGAAGTTATATTACCTCGCTTTCAGCGTCCCTAGTTAGCCAAAAATCGGCTTTAAACACAAAAATTGAACCTTGAGATTAAAGGCTTTGCTGCGAAGAGCCAGCTTTCTTCGTTCTTCGTCTCCGACGGAGACACTTCCGAGCGTCGGTTGGTTGTCGTTCATGAAAGACAGGAGTCCTGTGATGATTGTGGAGACCTGAGTTTCGAAAATCAGCTTTACGGTTATAATATGTACTAACTGTCCATGCGGGATTCCACGTGTCTGGATGATAGTCCGATATCGAGAGACACAGCCGAGTGTTGACCTAAAAAAAGTCTTCTTAGCAGTTTATATTCTTGACCAGAATCTGGAAAATCGCCCTGAATGCCCAATTGGCGGCCTTCCACAAAACTTCATTGAAAGAATAACTTTTTCTATCTCAATTTTTAAGATTGAAAGATAAGAAAAGTGTTTAGTTAGAAAAATATGAGCGACAAATTCAAAAAGGTTTTTTTTTTCTTTCCAAGGACTTCCTGACGTATACATCATTTTACTTCAAACAAATTTTCCACTGCGATTAACTTTTAATTTTCAGTTTTTCCTATCAGATAACGCTGAAAATTCCGAAAACAAAACGGGTTAAGAGCAGAAAAAAACCTGAAATCGGCCGTTTGGAGTCATCATGTAGATCGACGGCGGCTTGAATGGGAAGTCGGGCGGAAAAATAAGTTTTCCATGGTAAACTCCTCCTATCAGAAAATGATGATTTGCCGTTAGAACAGGAAATAAAACCTTCGTACGGAGTATTTGGAGCGCCCATTATGACATAGTGCCATTCCAGGATATTGTTTTCCAGAGGCGCAGCTTTCATGAAAGGCACTGGCTCTCTTTAGAAAAAAAAACGGTTTTAAAAAGGTATAAAATGTATTTCTTTACTTGAGCAACTTGTGATAGTCCTTTTTGAGCCGCGAAGTCGCTGTAACTGATGCTGCCGGCATTTTCTACAAACCAAGAAATTAGCCAAGAATTATCCTTCAGATCTTCTTATAATAAAAGCGAGACCACAATCAGCTTTGTGGACTTCTTATCTATCAATTTCGAGCTAGCGACGGATTTCGTTTCGTACGTCCGATGAAACTATTAAATTTTTTTAAAGGAACCACTTCAATAGCGTAATCACCAACTGATCACATAAATTTTGCGAAATCTGTTGTTGAACAGAGCAAAAACTTTGAAAAGAAAAAAAAATAAAAAAGTACAGCTTGGATATATTATAACCCAATCGTTAACCAAAAAAAAAGTCTCGAAATTATGCGATAATTTATGCAGCAACGAAGAAAAAAACAAAGTGGATAAACAAGCCCGAGATGAATGAGAACATCGAAAGCAAAGAAACTCACGATGAAAGAAAGCAGGAATGAAGTGATAATAACCAATTCAATCGCGAGCGTTAAGAAGGAAATATTCAAATGCAACCGGAAACGAAGAAATCAAAACTTTTGACAGCACGTGAAACCGAGTTTGCACAGAAGAAACCTATCTTTCTGAAAATGAAACAAGAAAAAACGAGCTTTAAAGCTAACTTTTAGGCTCGGCATAAAACAAAGCGGATGATTAACCGGGTCAGGAATAAATCAACTCGTAAGAAATGCTTCAAGCCTTGCGGATTGAGATAAGGCAACGATTGATCGTCAGAAACGTGGTAGTCTGGTGAAAAAAAAATTGGAGTTCCTTATAATTGGAAACGTTTTCCTTTTTTGAATAGGCAAAATTACTTCCATCAAAGATGCCGTTTTTTAGTATAAAAACGGTCTTCAGAATGTTTGAAACCTATTCGAAATATAAATTTGACGGATGTTTTGGGGCGAAAAGCCGTTATTTAGTGCCATTTCAGGTCATGCATAAGTTATGCGTTTTTAACCGACACAGTGAGTGATTTCAACGAACTTTTTTTGAAGGTAACTGTGAATAGAGTAAAGGTTGATCAGAAGGCTTACACCATGTATTTAAAAAACTTGATTATATAATTGGAGAAAAAGACAAAAGCGTCAGTAAGTTGATGAGGAATAGCGTGAATAACCCGATTATGTGGTTTAATCACAGAAAAAAAAAAATGAAGTTTTCTTTAGTCGAGAACGATGACGTCGTCGTCTTCCACAGCGTTGCCGAGCCGATTGGTAAGACCTTCTCCCTGAACTTCGTCTGCCTTAGCTTTCGCAATGCCGGTTTTTAGTTTCTTCTTCACTGGCTCATCAACCTAAAACCCAACTTAAAAAAATCGGCAAAAAAACGACTGAGGTAAAAAAATATTTTTTTAGTTGACATAAAAAAAGTTTTTGCCTAAGCCGTTATGAATAACAGCGAAGAGGTTAAAAATATTTTTGAAAATAAAACATGAAAATCATCTTCTTCTTTTTTTCTTCTCTGGTCCGTGAAATCAAATTATGTGTACTCTGACATCGAGGGGGAGAAAAATAGACCAGTCGGTCCATTTCAAAGTAATCTCTAAAGGTAATTCCTGTTATACACTTATATCCGCCAAGAGGTCTGAGTACGATAGCTGAACTTCCATAGGCAAGCAATTTTGAAAAACACTGATCAGATGACGTACCGTTGTAGATAAGGCCGCCTGCTTCTTTTTAGCCATTTGCTCGAGCTCTTTAGAGAACCTGGCAGCCAGAGAAGGAAACATCTTAACAAACTCCGGATTCTGAACTCGAAACCGTGGGAACTGTCAAAAAGGGATAACCAACGGCTAAGTTGTATCCTTTGCTGGAAGCAGCGTGTTGGCGGCAAATCTCTGGAGGCTCGTTCACAGTTCCTGCAGCCATATCGTCTTCATTCATGAAGCTGTGCAAGCCAACCTGAGAACAAAAAAAAATTTGAAAGATGATTTTCCCTCTAAAATCATAAATTTTTCTCAAGCTCGCTGAAAAGGAACAAAAAATCAAAGGTTTTTCGAAGGGACAATGAATAGAGCGTTCCGTACAAGACGAACTTGTTTTCAAAGCAAAGCAGAAAAAAAAGGCGAATGCACAATTTTTTTTCCACTTTTCTTTCCCAAGACAGCAAAAAAGACAGCAAACAAATAAGGTCTTAAAGCGAAGCCTGATCAAATGTGGTCTAATTTGATGAACGATAGTTTTTTGTAGAAAAAAATGCGGGACATACTGGCGCAGATACGCTATATCAAAGCCATTAATGGCTAGGAAGCGGCCTTGAATTCCTTGATCAACACGATACGACACTTCTTGCGAACCAAATCCGAAAGCTCCAAAGGCGCTTTCCGGAGATTACAAATTTATACAGTGATGTCTAAGCTTTTGATCTTATTTTCTCACCACTTTTCCAAAAAAGCAAAAACATCTTTATTAGATTCCATTCATATCCTATAAAAATATGAGAAAATAAAGAAGAATTCTCTTACAAGGATCGATGTGACCGTCCATCCTGGATTCCACGATTCGGGGTGATAATCGGAGATCGAGAGACACAGACGCATATTCGGGTGGAATCTGATATCGAAAATAGGTTTAAAATCTTGAAAAATTCTCCACCTCCCATTAGGAGTGATCATGATGATCGCGGGAGGCTTCCAAGGGAAATCGACAGGGAAAATTAGTTTCCCATGATAGTAACCTCCTGGAAAACACAAATGCTTTTTTTCGGTCGGAAACAAGCCAACCTTGGTAAACCGTGTCGGGAGATCCTCTCAAACAGTAGTGCCAAACGAGAATATTCTCTTCACATGGTGCAGCTTCGATTCCATCGGCGGGTTCCTGAAAAAAAATATTGAAGATTTCAAAAAAGCTTTTTAAGAAGTTTAAATAAACTGTTTATTGCATCTTTAATGTAAGAATACATGTGCAATCGACTTTTTTTGATTTCGATTTGTTACTGTGTTTTCAAAAGGCGGCAGAAACTGTGGCTTAGGTAGAGAAGTTGTGAATTTCGCTCCTAGAATATCAGGTACCAGAGAGGTCGTAGGAAAAAGTACGGTTCCGGCTTTCCAAAGGCCGATGGCAGAGATTAAGCTCATCGCTGCACGCAGCTCCCATTCGCTGGTATTACTCGCTTGTACTACCAACGAGCCTAGATTGTTTCCTAACGCTTTCAAGAAGTGAATTTGATAATTAAATACACGTTAATGAGAAAATTCTTTCTTTTTTTTTGAGTAGAATAGTTCCTAAAACTTTTTGTACCTCTTGAACTTAATACTTTGTCGTAACCAGAAACCAACCTGTTTAAACTTTTCGAGGTCTTTTTGCAAACGCCGAGCAGCTTGTGGAGAAACCGTATTAGGGTCAGGTTCCACGACCCCTAGAGAATACATCATCTGCAAAAGAAGAAGCGTCATAGAAATAGGCCTTTCAGTCATCGTAGAAATCAAGATTATTCACGGGGAGAAAACATCTTTAAAAAAAACGATTTGCAATATTAAAACATAATCAAGTGTTCAGAAATAGTGAAACTGTTCAGTCCTCGCGGGTGGTAGCCGCAGTTAAACAGAGTAGTTTAAACGAACTTTTGAAGTGATCAATAGAAAGAAAGTCCACTGAGGGCACACATAGATTGTAGAGAAAAAAAAAAACAGTTATAGCTGATTCACGGCTGGCTTGAGCCATCTAAAAAAGGGTCCTGACACGATAACAAAAGAGATAGTGCATGGTTGGTGAAGAGCGCAGACACGCCACGCCCCTTAGCGTCCCAAGCTAGCCGTGAATCAGCTATACCCCGTTTTAACCCCGCGATATTTAAGACTTCAATTCGAATGAGTGTTTTTAAAAAAAATTTTTTATGAAATGATCAGCTCGTTGCATATATGATCTGCGATGATGGTAATAAAGAATAGGAAAACATTTAAATCTTCACTAAAGTTAGAAGTTCAAAGGTGATTATATTATCTATACGTTTCAATAAAATAACGAGCCCGCAAATTACGGGAAAAAAACGATCGAATACATCAGAGATTTTGAACATTTTATTACATATATTACATCACAAGCAATGAAAACACCGAAATTTTCCGATAGCATATAGTACATCCTAAAGACGTCCAATCACGTTCAGAAATCCCTGAAAGAATCGATTAGAAACTGATCATCCCTTTCAATTAGTTAGCGAAGAATACCACCCTAAACTTACAAGAGGTTATTAGAGTTAGAGCTACTAGCAGGAGCATTTGGAGGCGGAAAACGTGACCGATTCTGAAAATGGAAGAGGTCAATCAATATTTTAGCTTTTAAGGAAGCGGAATGAAAGAACTCACAGAAACAGAAGAATTTGGTCCTGGTGGAGGCGGCAAAAGTGGGACAACATTCGTTGATGTTCCCGTAGTAGCTTTCGGCCGTTTGACCGCTGCTCCGTCCATTTTCTTGAATAAAATCGAATGAAAGTTTTAGAAATAAATGAAACTTACCCCAATTTTTATAGATATAGTCTGTCCTTCTCTGAAAGCAAGATCTGGTAGGGGTTTTTCCGGCTCTACTGCACCACCAGAAGAGCAGGCACGTGACAAATGTTTAAAATGATCCTAAGAAGGTTTAACGATGTTAAAAACAGAAATTTAAAAACCTGCAATGCGACGTTCAAATCAAAAGAGTCTCCCCGGTCCGAGAATCCACAACCAACAAAGGCTGACTGACCAGAATCGTTCTCAAAGAAAATATATACTCTTCTATCAGTTGTAGGCTTTTCCAATTAGGAGTTTAGGTCAAACTTTGGCTGTTCTGATAGAATATCACTAATGACAATTATCGAAAAAAATAACCTTTAATCGAATTACGAAATATCTTGAGCTGTCAGTTACAGGCTCAATGGCGAGACCACCAGGATAGGCGTCGATAGGGCATTTCGCGTACAACGCTCCTTCAGATAAAAAGAAATGGGAAAGACGCTGTGCAAATCGATGATACCAGTGGTTTTGTCTTCAAGACGTATTTCTA
Source organism: Caenorhabditis auriculariae (assembly GCA_904845305.1). Classification (NCBI taxonomy): domain Eukaryota; kingdom Metazoa; phylum Nematoda; class Chromadorea; order Rhabditida; family Rhabditidae; genus Caenorhabditis; species Caenorhabditis auriculariae. The sequence continues at coordinate 749,390 of CAJGYM010000025.1, forward strand.
GTTTGTCGCCTCCGATTGAGACTAGCTTTAGCCTTCCTGTCCAATCTGGTTTGTCAAGATTCCATTCAGCTGCTCTATAAAAATTATGATTGATAAACTGAACTTCGCAATTAAATGACGGGTTTTTGATATAGTTCATACGAAAACAATATCCTTTAAGCATTCAGCACGAGAAAGCCATTAAAAAAACCTCTCTCTGATAATTTGTTGATTTTTTTGACCGCAAAAAACCGTAATAGATCATACTAATTGACCAATATAATAAAAACGAACTTGTGTCCTTTGTTGCTCCCGAGCGGCGGAATGCGGAAAACGAAAACTTCTGGTTTGACAAGTGAAACACTTTCATATTCATCCATCTACGATGAACTGAAAGCAAACATTTTTCAGTGACTGGTTGACTAGTTGATAAGCCAAAATAGCACGCGCTCAAATTTATAAAATATTAGACGTCTCAGCAAAAAAAAACGACGATACACGCGCGGAGAAGTGAAAAATTTTTTGGCTATAGCGCAAAACTTCCGCAACAATAAAAACCTCGAACGAGTGATCACAAAAAAATATTTCATCTTTTAGAGACTTTTCGGAAGAAACATAAAGAGAATATGAAGCTGATTAAAAAGGAATCTCATCTCATGTATTATATAGCGTTATCCAACCAACTGAATGAAAATTAAACGACACGCGGAGCAAAAAACTTCCCAAAAAAGCCTCGCATACGGAGGGTCGTCAACTATATTGTATGTGTTGCATACACACTCGACGCCAATTTGCATACAGCGAAGTTTAAAATTTTCAGAAAAAATGTTTAACCCAACTTATTTAATCGTGAATTCAACTTTAAAAAAAATGGAAATTTGCTTGAATCAATTTTTTCCAAGTTTTAAGCTCTCAAAAAACTTCTATTTCATCACTTTTTGCACAAAAACGTTGTTTCGATTAAATTGAGTATGCAAGTTAGCGCCGTTCTGTGTATGCACCAAATACGTCATATTTTACGATGTATTTTATTAAATGTTGGGCGACGCGTCGTATATCTCGCATGCTGAGCATGGTAACCCAGCCGTGCTAAAACGGGGTCTCAGCGGGTGCCCCCGTATTAAACCCGTAGAAGCATGGTTGGTAGATCTTTTGGCAATTTTTAGCCCAACTGAGACCTCGTTTTAGCATAGTTGGGTTATAGTCTGTTCAGATTTTGAATGTCAAGTCGTCGCTCAAGTCCCGCCCATAATGGTGCGACAAACCAATCAGAGAGCGAGCCATCCACAGAGTGTTTTTGAATGACGTCATTGCACTTGACATTAAAAATCTGAACAGACTATACATATTCTTCTTACACCCGTTGTTCCCCCGTTTTAGCCCAACTGAGACTAAAATAACCTCAGAAACACGGCTTTAATACGGATACACCCGTTGAGACACCTGGCCAGTATGATAGTAGAAAAAAGCGGCATGTTCGCGAGTTTATCAATGTACCGCCACCAACCTCGCATTTATCTCGGCAGTTATTCTTAGTGTCGCCGACAGACCACCTTGCTCCAAATGAACGGCAAAGCCGTGTTGGAAGTGATTCCACAGTTTTTTTTGGCAAATTTTAATAGAACAATAAATGAACGAATAATTTAAATAAAAATTTTATTTTTAACGGTTCTTTACTAAGACAGCTATTCGACTATCTGTTTTTCTAACGAGGCTAAAGCGAGAGTAGTGTGTCAACCAATAAAAAAAAAAAGAAAGAAAAAAGAAAAATGGCTATCAAGTTCAAAAAAACAACAACAGAGTCCAAGAAAAATGAGGACGAAGGAAAACAGAGAGGCAGGTCACCAGATGAAACAACACACGTAAAAATTTCGAGAGCCGTTCATTTCGGGAGCAAAAGTGTAGAATAATTTCATACCCCGTTGATAAGGACCACCGTTACGGTAATTCTGGCGAAAGAAATCAGAAAGAATCGATGAAAGAATCAAGTAAGAACATAAGGCACTTCAAAACGATAGAAAAGTGCTTGGAAGTTTTTGAAGAAATTGAAAAGGTTAAGGAGCGGCAAGAGAAATTAACTTGTCCATGTTCAATTAAGTCCGTCGATATGCGCGATAAACAGTAAAATCCTAGATATGTATGAAAGGTGGAATTTTCTGAGCCTCGAGGATATAGAAAAATTAAAACTGAAATAAATGATGTGGAAATTGGCAACTAATTGAATTAATTGTCCGACGAACATCCGGGGCAAAACCATTTTCCATCCGGTTCCGAGTGCAAACCGACGCAGTCGAAGTGAAACCAAAGAGTGGGACACTGGAATCATCATTTAGAAAGGAAAAAGCTCAAGTTTACTCACATTGGGACCGTCACAGGCAATCATACGCGAGTCCGAGGAGCCCTGTAAGAAAAATATTTTTCATTCAGCACAGTCTTCTCTCTTTGGAATCGACTATAGCTGATTCACGACCAGCTTGGGACGCTAAGGGAGTGTTTCCTGTCTGCGCTCTCCACGAGTCAGGCGCTATCTCGTGCATTATCGTGTCAGGACCCGTTTTTCGATGGCTCAAGCCAGCCGTGAATCAGCTATATGCTTCAATAATCAACTCTAACAGGTCGACCACCGGTTATGTGGAGAGCTGTTCTCCAATATTCCTCGTCGTCTTATGAGATCTCAAATATTTTATTCCACCTTCTTTTCCTCATTGCTCATGAGATCTCATCAAAATCGGAAAATTTTAGGTAATCAAAATTTTTAATGATGATGAGTGAAATAAATTTTTGAAAAACACGTACTTTTGAGTATTATAACTCAACTAAAAAGTTTTAAAAACTTTTCCGGCTGCTACTCGAAGCTACAAAGGAGATCTTACGTGTGTTGCAAATGACCTTACGTTCGATATTTCGGTGGTATGAAAAAAAAAAGACCAGAAAAAATTCTAACGGCGACTTTTCCGATTTTTTCATATCTATAGGGAACTTTCCAACGGCCACCTTTCCGCCGAATCTTTTTTCCGATTTTGGACCTTTATATTTTTCGGTTTATAAAATATTTATTAACATTTTTTTCCTGTTTCTTTGTGTTTCAATCATGAACCAACTACCTACATTATATAGGAAAATTTAAAACTAAGGTTTTATCGAGAAAAAAAAGTCGGAAAAAGATTTGTCGGATAGGTGGCCGTCGGAAAGTTCTCTAGCGGTATGAAAAAATCGGAAAAGTCGCCGTTTGAATTTTTGCTGGTCTTTTTTTTATACCACTGATATTTCAACGAAAACAAGAAGTTACTCACGTCTTTGCAGAAGCACCAGGACTGTTCATCGTCGGCGCGGCGTTTCTCCTCCTTGGCGCGATTCATCTGTACCAACTCGACAGCGCGATCCGTCAATCTCAAACTGGCCGTTGTTTGTTCTGCCGGATTGGCCATCAACAACTTTCTAGGGCGGCCATGCATACTCGTGTCCGAGACCGTCCCGAACATGAAGTTTCTTTTGCGCCTTTCGTGCTGCGCGTCACCAATCGTTGGAGTTTTTCCCGAGCTGACGACCGCCGGACTTGGTGTCTGAAAACATGGAATTGCTGACCAATTGATTGCAATATACGTAAATCACAACGAATTGAAAGAGTCTGGCCTTTCGGCGTCTATTTTCCCTCACCTACAAGGCTATGGAAAGGTGAAAAACTAGAGTTTCGCTGAAAGAAAGGGGTTATTACAAAACGTCAAATTGAGACCGTATCAATGATAGAGCGTTTAAAAGAAAAATAAAACTTGTCTGAAAAGTACCGTAATAACATGACACAACTTTAAAACAGACTACTACGACAAGCAAAAAGTTTTCCTATTTTGAGAACTCAAAAAAAACAAACAAACTTTTCATTAGGGCTAAAAAATTCGAAGCAACTGATGATAGGGTACTTTTGACTGATTTTTGAGTGGGGATAGAATGAATATTTAGAAAAAATTTCGAAATTGGGCGGTCTTACTTCAAATGAATACTGATTATAACTATTTCAATACCTATCTTGGACCATTATAAAAGGGGATAAAAGTTTCAGAGAACCGGATTCAACTCACCGAACGCTCACCGCTATCAAAGCCATTTTTCTGTGATAGACGCTCATCACTGGTTGGATTGGTCTCGAAGCCGTTTCCGAATGAAAAAATGCTCGAATCCTGAAGTTTATCTATTTTTTGGCGGGGAAGCATCTCAATAAAAAAACAAGAAAAAAGCTTTAAAAATCTAAAAATTGATGATAATTGAGAAATTTTTCAACCGAAAAAATGGTGGGTAGGGTTGAAAACTTGAGAGTTTATTCTGAAGCAAACATGGCATTGAAACGGAATTTTTCAGTGCATCATAACCATGACAATTGGAAAAAACTTATATCTGCGAAATGATTTCTCTTGTAATATTCTCGTTGTGTACGAAACTATTTTTTGTACTTCAAATGCCTAAAACTGACATCGAGAGCGTCCATGATCTCGCGCGGCGGCGATGGAAGAGCACCCGGACAGAAGTCGAAGGCATCCATGAGGTCGGCGTCGTCGTCGTCAAGGTTGTAGTCGTTGGCGTCGTCGGCGACGTCGGCGAATGCAGAGGCGGCCAACGCCGACGCACGATCGCTATCTCCTGGAGTGACCATTTCACAAAATGCTAGCTTTCTTCTTCCACTCACCATCGCGCCATTCAAGAGCCCCTGACGAGGAAAACTCGGTCGGCGCCTCACTCGAGTCTCGCTTCAGCCCGGCTCTTTCTTCGCCTGAAAGGGAGTTCTGATCCGTTGACTTGATGAACCAACCAGTGGAACTCGCAACGGAAAAAGGTGTCAGACGATCTTTTTCGCCGTTTTTGAACGAGTGTCTCTGAGATGCTTCGATCTTACGTCGTTCATATGCCTGAACCACAGAATTTCGTGCCAAAAAGTTTATACGGAAGATCCAACCTCCATCATTTTGGATTGTTCGCGGAGTCGCTCAGTTTTTTTCCTCATATAGTTGGACATCCCAGCCTTTTTCTGGAGATTGGATTTTTTTTTTTTCGATTTTGAAACCATAAATCTTACCAATTTTCATTAACATGCAAACGTCAAGAGTTTTACAAAAGTTAAAAGTACTAGTATTGAAAAAGGAAAAAAGAAGCTGATCACAAAAAAAATGAGTTGAAAAAACGAAAGAGGATAAACTCAACATAACTTACTAAAATTAAACAAATGCCAAAATATTATAAGACTTTACAAGTTTCATAAATAAAAGTTCGATCGGCTTCACATACCCGACTTTAGTTCCCAACCTCGTAAACTTTCTTTTTTCCTCAATTTTTGAAATTTTTCGAATTTTCAATAGGAACACTTTGTTAAGAGAAATCTTCTAAAGAAAATCCAGAACAAAAATTGAAACAAATAGGTTGAAAAAAGGCTAAACCTTTTTGTCGTTCTTGTCAGCCACTTTGTTCGGAATACGAGCACTCGACTGCTCAGATCGGTTTAACGTCCCGTTTGACCTCTCTTCTAGAAAAAAAAATCGTTTCAAAGCGAATCCAACGAAAAAGACGCACTGAGAACGGTTTTAGGTCTGCCGACATTCTTTTTCGCGACTGTAGGCTTTCCTGCATTTGAACCGCGACGGCTATCTTTATAATCATCTCTGAAAATGATAAGAATGCACAATGAAGAGAAAAAAAAGATCTCACGAGGCTTTCGAGCCAGATTCGCAGTAGTCCATCATTTGTTTGTCGAAGTCATCAGAGTCCTTCTCGAAAGGATTCTCGAAGTTCGTCACTCCGGCCATGTGATCCAAACCCAACAAATGATGCAGGCCCATAGCCTGGTAGAACACTGAAAATTGTGATAAATGCGAAATTAGGCCAAAATAACTCAGCATTTCGAAGAATGATACACGTTTTTAAAATAATGTTTTACTCACATTTCTCGCGTTGTTCTGCTGACCCTGGGTTGTCCACCTCCATTTCAATTTTGAAATGATACGTCGCTTCGCGAATCTGAAGATAAATACTCGATTCACGGCTTTTTTGGGAAATATTTCAAAGATCGCAGAGATAAGTCTTGACAGGATAAGATAAACAGCGTGTAAACGGCGGAAATTGACACAGTGGGATTTTTTTTGAGTTTCGCGATTACTTAGGATTTACATCCCAAATCGTACACACGAAAATTTACGCAGCGTAAATGTGAGATTGTAAGCATTTCATCTACACAAAACATGTCTATTTCTGATTTTATTCAACACGTTCATCCTACAAGTTTCGCATCCCGGGAAAGATATAAAGTTTACCCGCTTCAAACAATCATTTGTACTCAGGAGCGCCAGAGTGGTCCCTTAGAGGTTAGGAGAAAAAAGAGCCTCGGTAGGGGACAAAAATCCCCCTTATAGGAGTAAAACTCAGGGAGTGCTTATAGGTGCCTAAACCCCTAAAAAGGACCTTGTTGAAAATGGCGATCAGTACACGCTCGCTCCGTTCCACCAGCCTAACTTTTTTCTCAGCCAACTCCCTCATTCTGCACTTTTTCTGGAATAAAAGAGAATTTATTTTGAGCTGACAGCCGGTTGTAACCTCGGCGAGCAACATTGCTTGCTCTTCCCAGATGGCGTCTCTCGGAACATCGGAACCGAAAACACGTTGATCGAGGGCCTCACACTCCACGGCAAGATCTAAACTGTTTTCCTTCTAGCGTTAGCTCCAACAGTAGACCGACCATGAACTCGTGCCTCCCATTTCGCTATCTTTCCCAAACGATGCGTCATTTCTGCAGAAACATCGCGAACCACTGAAATTAAAAAAAATCATGAGAAATTCTTTATGAAGCTGAACTCACGATCTTCAATGTCTTCGACATACGGCTGTTGCATGCGGAACTGGCTTGGACGATCCTTTTGCCCAGAACTACCAAACTACTAAATATTGCGCGAAAACGCGAAGATAACTGCTAGAAGCCTGAAGCAAAAAAAAAGTGTCAAAAAAAATACGGGGCGAGAAATGAGCGGTAATTTACTAGTGCGACACAACACCAACACCTCACACAAAAAAACAGGACCGGGTGATCCCCTTCAGTATACGATAGAACCTTTTATCAAGAAGAACCAAATAAAATACATACTAAAGCAAATTTCAAGATAATACAAACAGATTAGTTCATCTGACAAAAAAAAATTGCACTCGACAAACCAGTGTGACCTGTATCTTACTAGGCAATAGAACAAAATTTGAAAGAATCCACATACTAGTTTTGCAATCTATTGAAGTGAAAGTGAGAAGAAAAAACTAATCGAAGTTCTGGTTACATTTTTTTCATGACTAAAAATTCTTTTTATCATTGATTTTTTTCGATGAAAAAAACTTTCGATTTGGTCAAAAATTTGACAAAAATAGTTATCGAAAATAGGGTATTTAATACACGGGCAATTTTAGAAGGACCCAACAAGAAGCATTGGAAAATGGCTTTAAAAGGCCCCACAGGCTCCTTTTTTTTGGGGACTTTTTTTCAAAATGAACTTTCAGAAGAAACGGGAAAAAAGGTGAAAAAAAAAAGAAAGATTAGAGAAACTGTCAACGCATTCTCAGAAACTCAAAATAAACTCTAAATTCTTCTTTTTTGAGGCCATTTGGACATTGCCCTAAATTATCAGCAGAAAAAAGTAGAATATTTCGAGTCAATCTCAAGAAACTTAAAGCGAGAATAAACTAAAGGCGAGTAAAGAAACTCAGAAAATGGAGTCTCAGCACACAGAAGAGGAAGAGCCATACATTGAACTGAGGGCAAGGAGAAAAGGTAATAATTAAACGTTTGCACGCCCTTTTTTCGCACTAAATGAGACGTCCATCAATTTACACTTGCGTCGCTGGGGATTCGATTTGGGAGGCTCGCCCTTTTCGGCGGCTAATCTTCTAGATGCAAAACTACCTTGGGAACAATCTGGTGTGAAAATTACGAACAATGTTTGACAAAGTTCAAAAATCAACCCAAACACTTTTAGAAAATGCAATGGATAAATGTTAGTGAACTATGAGGGTATATCACAAAGAAGAGTTGAATAAGTTAAAGGAAAAAAATGAGTTAACGAAAACACAGAAATAAGGAACAATTTGATTCACAAGCGAATGGTACATGAGTTTGGAAAATGACTCAGGCGAGGGGATCGTCGTCGTCTTCGTCGGCCAGAAGACCTTCCCGCTCGACGCTCGACCCGTTCGGCGCGTCGTAGGACCGTTTTCTGTAGTAGTAGTACTGCGAGATCATCACAGCATCAAAAACACAGCAGCCGAGGCTTCCCGCCAGCCAGGGAAGGTGCCTGAAACTTATTTCTTTTTAACACAGAATCAATGAACTGTCAAAACTGTGGAACGAACAGCTACACAAGTCTCTAAAAAGCAACATGAACTTTTAGTACCAACGGTTGATGGCATATCTCAGAGAACGTGTGCTAATCTCTTACAACACTTCTTTATAAATATAGGCATGAAAGTTTGAAACAGTCCAGGATTCCCTGATGTTCATGCTACGGAAAGAATGTGGCTCAGTTATGATAGTTTGATGATTTAATCCAAAGTTTGTCTGGAAACTCTGCTCATTTTATTTTTTTTTCCATCTTCCTAATCATCTTTCCGGTGACCCAACACGGCTTCAGAAACAGAATCTCTTCAAAAAGCAAAAAAAAAATTTTTGAAACGGAACTGTGCTGCAGAAAACTTGCCTTAAAAGGTAAATCCAGCCGGTAGTAGCCATCAAAACCGAAATCCCATAGGTCATGTTGGCTGCAACAATAATGTAGAACATCGTGAGGGAAAGTCCTTCGCAGCTCTGACGTTGATAATTCTGAAATACGTATATTGACGATTTCTCGCCGTCCGAACGGCTCGCCTTGATTATTTGTGGGATCCTGCCACCAAAGTAGCACAGGGCGGCCATTGAGCCAATGATGTAGCCGAGCTGAAAACGTTGAAATTCTTTCGGTTGGCCTGAAGATATACCAAGTCCGTGTAGCTTTCAAAGATGGGCCACATTTGCAGCATTGAATCCAGTGGCGGTTGCCCAGAAGGGCTAAAATTGATCAAAATTCAAAATGTTTCGTTTTTTCAAGGGGTGGCAGAGCTACCATTTCCTCACTAATCAAAAAACCGTACACATGTGATGCTTTCTTACTTATGAACCTTTGAATATGTAAATTTTGAAACTTATATGATAGACTATCATTTTCCATTCATCGTGTTTAATTCAAGTTTGATTAACGTTTTGATCGGAAAAAGATCAACTTTTATCTGAACTGTTATTGGAAGAAAAGAGAAAAAATTTCACGCTTTTATATTTTTTATCAAGCGCGAATTCATCGCTGAGACAAACTTTCGTCTTTTTCTTCTTGGTATTTGATACTTTCTTTTTTTCACATCATCTTGTTGGAAGATATAAAAACAACAAACTCAGATGCAGCTGAAAGGTCAAGGACTCCTCGTCTGAATCGCGGCTGGGCAACTGCCTGATCCGCAAAAGTGCTCAATGCGCAGAGAGAGCCGAGTGAAGCCAAAGCTATGCAGGGCACGACGATCGTTCCGCCTATAGGATTCATTGAACCAAATATTGGAAGCAGGTAAAATCAAACTTCTTTGCGTCGTTTTGCGCGGATAGATCTTCATATAATAACCATATTGTGCCCACAACACGAGATCCTCAAAAAAAATTTTTTTCAATCGAGAACTAACAAACTTAATATTTAAAAAAAAATAGGAGTTTTTTTCGCGCTTATTCAAACTAATGATAAAAAAGCTTTTATTGTTTTATGACCCTATCTTTCTTTTTTTTTAAACAAAAACTTTTTTCTTGTTTATGACCCTATTTTCAACCTGAATAATATAATAGACGCCGATGATCTTCTGAATGGGCTGTTGGTTGGTCAAAATCGCGCCAAGCATGTTACACGTGTCTCCAACCAACCTGAAATTAATCGAACTTTCAGAGTCAAAGCAAAAAAAAAAAATGAAGAAGAGCGTTGATTCTGCTCGATACTGTGACTATATCTGTAGGTGAACCAAAAATTTAATAGAAAATTAAAAAAATGAAACTCCTCATTTAGATATTTTCATGAAAAGTTCAGAAAGAATGACTTTCGAAGGATTTTTTTTATAGGAATTTCCTGCAATCTTTCTTTTCTTACACAAAAAACTTTTTTTTTTCTTCACAGGTGGGGTTAGTTAGTCCACCTAGTGGTCTTTTTCCCTCCCTGCAACATCACCATACCATCCCGATGTTGCGAAAAATAAACAAATTGAATTGAAAAAAAAAATCTTCATGAGGGAGATCTTGATATTAAATCAAAGTGCGAAAGAAAAGGGAAAACATTCAAAAGGTTTTTTAATCTATAGTGAGGATATAAGCAACTTTAGGAAGTTTTAAAAATTTATAGTTTTGGAAAAAGGCGATTTTTCATCGTGGAGTGTGTCAGGAAAGACTTACCAAAAGAAAAGAAAGACGAGGGAAAGCCCTTCGCAGCGTTTCGTCTTGTAGTTTTGCCAGAGCTGCGGAAAAAGCGGCACCAGCCACAACGCAAGGGAAATCAGTCCAATCACAAAACCGATGAGCTTCATATCCGTATCGACGCAGTCTGTGAACACCTGAAACCTTTTTTTGGATGAAGATTTGGAATTGATTATTATATCAATGTCTTCTTTTGGTATGTTATCCTATTGGAATCATGAAACTAACGTTTTTGATCCACTGAATTCCCTGCGTGCAGTTGGGATCGGACTTGGTGGCCCATTCAGTCAACCCGCCTTTCTTCATCTTCACCGAAGACTGTAAATTGAGAATTTTTTGGCTCGGTTTTTATTTAAAAAATCAAATATTTTGATATTTAATGATAAATCAGGAGGCGCATGCCGCAAAACTACTAGTCCGTAAGCACATCAGCGCAAACAAAATTAGTCTTTTTTTCGAGAAAATTTGAGAATTTTATTTCCAGAAGCTTGGTGTATTTGTTCACAATGAATTATGGGACAGTGAAGTCTCTTTATTAGCTCACAGAAGATGGTTAAACATATGAAGATGAGAAACAGCAAAATAAAATATTTTTCTGCCAAACGATAGGCGAATACTGTTTATGGAGAAAGAGAAAATGATGACAGGAGAATCGATTCGTCAGAAATTCAGGAAAGATGTTGGATTTTTGGTTTCCTATTTGAAATTTTTAATGGCGTGCTTTCAGAACTTTTACAATTCTTTCGTCGATTTCTTAATAAAAATTGATGACGAATATGACATTGGCTTCAATCGCTAGAAACTTAATTACACTAGAAAAGGTGATTCAAGGAAGTTCTAGCATTACACAAGTACGAGTTATGGTGCCGTCGTGTCAACCGTACGAATTGGCCGGTGGCAAAGCAGCCACACTTTCCATTTCGTTGTTTGAATCTATTAATGGGCATGAAACGTTAACAAGTTCGTGATCGATGTCAATTGAAACAATTTCTCAATGAGTTTATTCCTGAGAACTACAAACTAAATTTAAAAAGTGAGAAAAATATATCTAGACTTTTGCTTCTCATAAAATTACAAAAATACGTAAATGAGATATTTCTGGAAATAAGTAAAAAAGTTCATCAATTCTTGAAAGAAAAAAAAAGTTTTCTACCGAAAAAAAAAACTCGTAAAGATTATCATTACAACTCTGAGATGCGGGGGAGACAATAATTATCTTTGAAACCTGCAAAATAAATATTTTTCTTCTACTTTCTTTTCAAAATCGCATCCGAATGTTTACGACGCATGGAGTAAAAATTCGAAAGTGTGAAAAAAATATCAGAAAAAAATCGTGAATTTTTGAAAGTGTGAGATAAAAAAAGCAATTTTCTGCTATAAATTCGAAAAAAAAAAATATTTGAAAGATACTTTCTTGTGAGCGCGACAAAAAATTTTCAAATGAACAAGGCCATTACAAGATAATAAAGTTTATTTTCAATAGTTTCCTACATTCATCATACTTCACAATGCGTTATACAATGATTTCGAGTTCAGAGACGGTAAATTTCACTAATTGAGGTAGAAGCAAGACTTCAGTGGACAATTTACGCTTAGCAGCATTGAAATTCTACAAATTGGAAAGTAACTAGGTACTTAAGTGAGATCTTAACAAGGAAAACGATACACGTTTTGGGTTTCCGTTTTGTTTCTAATATAAAAATACGCATGCTGACAGAGTAAAGCAGAGTAGCTCTTGGGGCAGGAATTTGAGAAAATTCTCAAAAAAATATTTCAAGCACTATAAGACAGTGTTTCCAAATTACAACTTTCAAATCATATATGAAAAAAATTTGAGAAAAAATTTGGGAAACGGAGATAGAGGTACAGGTATACAGATCTGGGATAAATCGTAAGCAGGTTATTAGTACAGAACATATTATACAAGAAAGAAAGAGAGAGACTACTCTTGGAGATCGCAACCGACGTCCTCCTCTCCCATTTCTTCGTCTTCTTCGCCTTCTTCGTTTTTCGTCGTCGGCCCGACAACGTCATCGTTCTCGCCGTCGCCACGATCCAGCGTCAACAACATTTTGCGGAACTGAAAAGCCGTTTCCAATTGTCTTTTATTCATTTTGAATAGGAAAAAAAGTTTAATCCGTTCGAGGAATTTCAAAAAGTCACCTTGTTGATCTTGTGTGCCAAGTTGTAGTTGCCTTCCATCGTGTTTCGTTCACTCGCTTTATTACCAGACAGCTCTTCTAACGCCGACTGCGGAGAGAACATTTGAACGTTTTTCCGCGACGCCGCTTTCTCATAAACTTTGGCGGCTTCGGACGGCGAGTATTCTTGCACCTTTCTGGAATCGAAAAAACAATCGTACGGATCAAAGCAGCCTTTCATACGCTTCAGTGAAGCTGTAGACTTTCATGAGGAAACTTCTGAGGTAGAGGAGTAAGAAACACGATTGACAGTTGATCATCAGGTCATACAGTTTGGTCTTGTCATCAGGGAAACGTCCTAGAAACATGATGGATAGAACTGACAACGGGAAAAATCATACTGTAGAGGTTTTCGGGCTCAAACAGGAAATCGTCGTCCTCGGGCTGCTGAGGCACATGCTCGTTCAAACCATAGGCATGAGACGAAGGCAAGAGACTTTCCTGAGCATGAAATGGTTAGGAAGGAATGAACACGAAGCAAAACCTTGAACTGATTGACAATCGATTGGCCTGACTGAGCGACTATCTGGTCAACCGTTCTGATCACGTACAAAGGCTCGTCCAACATCTATAAGAGAGTTGACATAGGAATAGTTGTCAATTCAAAACCTGATACGGGAACATTGCCAGGTTGTCAGCGACGAATATCCACTCCCCCAGGCAAAGCTTCTCTCGGCTGTCATCGGAAAAGAGTCTGTATTTAACCGAAATTAGAAAAAAAACTTCTAGGAATGTTCAACTTGAGGGTGGACTGCAAGAAAGATCTCCGCTGCTGTCTATTGGTCCGCAGTGTTTGGTAGAGGCCGCTGAGTAACGCCTGGCCGTCGTTTGAATGCCGCGGTAGCGCAAAGTAATCTCGGTTCGGTGAGGGATCTCAAAAAGCTTTGGTAAGATTTCACAGCTTTCCTCGGAAAACTTGATGTTGTCGTCGCGGAAAAGTCGCAGAAGCGAATGCCTCGGACGATCGCCGCATTCCGGTTGCCTTTCTCCAACGCTGACTCGTAGATCTTCGCCTGGAACTTGTAGGCGAGGCGAACCCCAGAATTTGCCTTGCTCTGTAAAATAACATGTCTCAAGGATTTCTATTTGAGCGAAGCTGTACCTGCACCATTCCAGCGTACTTGGAATCGATCTCCTTGAGAAGATTCTCTACGCGGTGACGGATCAGCTGAATTGGGTCCGTCGTCATGGCGATCAACGTCGCGATCGAGGAGCCGGGGGTGACCAAACCCTGCGAGAGCGTCAGCCAAGCCACCTGAAATTAAATTTAAATTTCTGAAAATGTTTGTGATTATTTGCTACGTCGCATAGTTTCGAATACTACCTAGAAAGTCATCGAAGAATAAAAAAAATCAAAAAAATTATGAGATCGATGTCATTATAGTTTAGCTTTACTGAGTTCCTAAAAATTCGGTGTTTTCACTTTCCTCGCCAATTTTTGTAAAATTCTCTCAAAACTTAAATTTTTGGAAAATATTTTTGAGCAAGATGTAAAAGACCAAAGCTTTTTTGAAGCTATTTTTAAGTCTGCTCATTAAAAAATTACTATTCTTTCTATAGGTTTAGTATAAAACATCTTTTTTCCGCAGTTCTTTTTCTGACTTTTTTTTTTTTCAAACTGCCTTACCTGGACAGTGGCCTGTCGAAGCTGAGGATCCGCATTGAAATAACACATGAGTGCAGCGTTCCAATAGAGCTGAATGACCGTGGAGCCTAATCCAGAGCCGCTCAGCTCCATTTCCTTCAAGTTCTGCTGCTCCTTGCTCTTTTCCCCTGCAAAAAAGATTTTTCAAGCCATCAGAGAGACGTGTCCTCACATTCATCGTTGCTTCGGATCAGCTTTTTCTCTTCTGTTTGTAAAAACATTTCCAAGTTTCGCAAAACCTAAAATTAATGGTTATGGATCTTGACAAGAAATAAAGACCTGAATGCGGAGTTGGAGCATTTCTGGAGAAATTGAGTTCAAAATCGTGATGTACATGTCTCGAACCTCGTTCCTGGTCAGGTACTCGCTGTACTGAGCACAGAAATGTCCTGAGATCATTTGATTGAATTATTTTTTCCGAAGTTGAATGCGTACCAATAGACATGAGTGCTCTATGGCAAAGACTCGTCTCCTTACTCCGAGAAAAGAAAGCTAATATTGAGAAGACATCGTCGCGCAGATTCCTGAAAATGGTCATGACGTCAAAGATTTGTTATAAGTTCCACCTTTTGTCAGGATTGGCCTCAGGACCGTACTCAGATAAACCAAACTCGTTCTCGTCCTGAAAAAAAAAACATTTACTGAAGAACTCGAAACATTTTCTACATTGCTATCAGTTGATAGAATATCGTCAAAGTCGAAGTATCGAGAAAGAACGCCAATAGTGAAGATTGACCTAAAAAGATTGAATATCAGATATCAGAAAATAAAATTGAACCTTTGGATGGTCGGCAGCTTTCTTTGATCTGGCTGAAAGCCAGGGTGACGTTCGAACTGCGCCTTCGCCATTTTCAAATATTCTAGATGATTTCAAACATTTTCGGTGTATCAAAGTACATTCTTACTTATAAACGACAAAAATGTGTCAGTGAGCTTGGGACGACAACGTCGAAACTTGTGCCAGATGGCCGAAGCGCAGGAAATCGCCGTGATAACGAGTTGCATTCCCGATTTAGTTACCATCTTCGTGAGGTTCTCGTCGATCCTTAATACATTTCCATGGCTTGACTGTGAGATCTGTAGTTATACATTTGAAGGAATTGATCGCTCGGATGACTTGTCAGAGGCACAACTCGTTCCAGCATTCCGATGACTTCGTTCATGACCTATAGAAAAATAGAGGAGGTTGGGTACGGCGGTTGTTGTCTTACAGCAACTTCTGCAGCGGTTTTGATCGAAGTTTCAGAAAGATACGGCTGGAGCGTCTCGGCGTGTCGGACCATAAGCTCTGGACGGACCTGTAAGAACTTCTAACTCATGAGTAAAGTCCAGAAGGGCTGAAAAAGAACCTTTGGAAACGATGTCTTTCAAAGGAAAGAATTTTTGAGAAGAAAAAAAAAGGTGGAAAAAATTTCGACACTTTTTAGGAAACGAAAAAGGAGCGTTTGACAAAAAAAAACATCACAATGGCGTGCTCATCGGCGAACCAAAGTTGCTCTAAAAGAGTACAAATTTTCGTTTTTTTTCTGATGAACACGCCGTTAGAAAAAGAATAAGACAAACAATCCCAAATTGAATAAAGAGATTTTCATTAAAACTCGAGCGACCTTGCTGAAAATGGCCATCGTGGTCAGACAAGAAAGAAGTCGATCTTGGTTGTTTTTCTGCTTGGCAGTCACGTTTAGAGCGTCCTCTCCATCCGGTTGCACGTTGGAGACGTCGTTTTCTGTAAAATGACCATTCTCAATCGTCTAAATTGAGGAAATAGCTAACCAGACGCCATTTTGGTCTCCAGCTGCAGGATATTGTCCACCAAGGCGTCAACAGTCTGCTCGCAAGCCAACAAGACGCTCTGAACACAACGAATGAAGGGTTGAAAAAGCTAGAAATTATTCACCTTGTCGCCTTGTTTGATTATCGAGTGAATCAATTGTTCGAGCATTTCGACCGTTTGTTCGTTGATGCAGTGCTGCACTACGCCAGACATTATCAGAACCTGAAAAATAAAACTTCACTTCCTTCTGAAATTACTTCCTAAAAGATCCCGACAAAAAATTCTATCTTAACTAACTTTTCAAGTAACCTCTTGAACGATAAAAACGCTGAAAGCTACAAATTAAGAGGAGCATAAAAATGAAAATATTTTGTGAAAAAGACATAAAAAAATTAAAAAAATTATACAAGTTGGTGTCGAAATCATCTAAATCAAGTTTTTTTACAGAATTTATTTGATAACTCATTAAATTAATAGAAAGCTTTCAACTTCTGAAAAAAGTTCGCGAAGAAAAAAAAATCTCCATCGAGTATACGAGATACATTTCATTATGCTTCGACAAAACTCAGGCCAAAACCCGTTATCATCTTTTCTTTATGTTTTTACCTTCGTATATACAGCAGGGTGATTTTTGTAGGCAGACGGATGGAACCAAAGAGTGTTGAAAGTCTCGTGAACCAGCTTTTTGACTCCTTCCTCGTCGTTTACCCGTCGGACCATTTTCGCCAGCATTTCAGGTATCTGAATGTTTCATCATACGAATCAAATTTACGATTTGTAAAGAACCTTCTCGTAGTTTGGATATTTCTCGCAAATTTCCCGCATGATCCGGATGACACGCTTGCGCACTGCCGTTCCAGAGTCCTTAAACAAAAACAGTTGAAAAGATTCGGAGAAGATGGTTGAACCTTGATTCTCTCAGTAATAACTGAATAATACTGATCGATGAACTCCTCTTTCACGAGGAGGAATTTTCCCAAAAGTTCGATGGCGGCTTCGCGGACTTGAGCATTAGGATCCATCATGCGGCTATGCACTGTTTTGCGAACTTCTTCCTAGAAAGTAAACTTGAAATTTACATCAAATCGAGGGATTTACCAGTCCCAGAACTTCATGATCAGCTTCGATGATTTGCGTCAGACACTTGAGCGCTCGAGTTCGCAAGCTTACAGCTGTTTCTTGGCCAACTCCGTAGACAATCTTAAATCAACCAAGTTCATTCTTTTTTTTTCTCCGTTTAAAAAGCCTTATCAAATGTTATGAACGTGTCAATTTCAAAGAAAAATGAAAAAAAAAAACGTTCAGTATATGATAAGCAAGAGAGTGGAGGCAAAATTTTTTATTGCTCAATAACCAAGGTTGCAAGGATCCGGGAAACGAAGAGTGGAGCTTCCAATCACTTGATAAGGACCAGTCGTCCCCATTCCACGATATGATTCGGTACGGTTTGTTCGAGACTTTTCAATTAAATTATGCAATTTGAGTGAACTTCTAATTCTGAGCGTCGCAATCGCGGGGGCCGATGCCGTACTTGGTTGGGACGGAATTCAGGCAGTCTCGGAAAGTGGATTCAAATGTCTCAAAAGCCACAGTAAGCTCAAGTTTTACTTTTTTTTGATAACTATTTTTTTCCGATCATTGTGGATTTCCGTATGAGTGACACCGAAAATTTTTTATTTTTTTAATGTTCCCTATACCGGTTTTCGTCCATCAAATGGAATTTCTCAAAGTGGGAAAAAAAACTCGATAGTCAAAAACACAATTAAAAAGATATGTTCAAGCCAAAGAATCAATCACAAGAAGTTTTATCGGAACTCTTTTCTTTTTCTCAAGTTCCTGAGGTCGTATGCAATTAAGTGAAAATGACTTTCCGTCGTTCTTGATATAGAAAAGGCCGGAAACTCGCTATTAATCTATTAATTTCGATTTTCTACTGTATTAATGATTAATAAGAGTATTCAGATAAGAAAGAGCACATTTCAATGTGAAAAAAGCCGTTTGAAGGTAATTTCTAGCTTAAGGAAAATCGCCGAAAATCATTTTCCACTTTATTGTATTAGGACTCTGACTTCTCTTAAAAAAGGAAACAAATGAACGCAAAAACTCGCAACACAAGTCGGCTGGATCCCACCACAGGGTGGGCGAATAGCAGCCAAAGCTTCTAAAAGTGCGGCCTATTTCAGTACATTTTAAATATTTTTTTTTCACGCGCAAAAGGTTGGGGTGAAATCCAGCCGATGTAGAACTCGCAAAAATACGTGAAACGGAAATAAAAGAATTTTTTTTGGATTTTAAAAGCAGAAAATATAATAATAAAACGATCATCAATACACTCTGCATATTTAACTACTCTCAGACTACGACTTCTTCATCGGCCGAGTATGGACCAGTACTGGCAACTACGACGAGGTCGGCATTTCCAACATAAAGAACGCCCGCGCAGCCGGAGTCACCGACGTTGGAGCCTACATTTTCCCTTGTCTGGCGACTCGTTGTGCTCCTCCAGCTAACCAAGTTGAAGCCACCATCAACAAGCTCAAGGCCGAGAAGGCTGAGGTGCGGAAAAGAATGAAAAGGGTGGAAAAAAAATTTTCGATTCAGGTCAACTACATCTGGCTTGATATTGAAAGACTCGCTTGGCCTGCTGACCACACGCACAACAGAAACTTCATCACTGCCATGGTCGACGAGGTTCAGGTAGGCCTAATACTCTCTTACACTTTTTCTTTTTGAGTTCGAAATGTTTAAAAATGTGGTCTTCACTCCGAAAAAAATTAAAGAAAATACATGAACCTGTGATAAAGCCTGCGAAATTTCTCTATTGATTAATTGATTGAACCAATTTTTTCGCCATTCATATATAGTAGTCATGTATGGACCTTTCGTTTTAAATTTCTTTGTTGACCTACCGGCCAATTCGCAAAAGATAATATTGATTTTTTGAATCGTTGGCAAACAAAAAAAACGTTGACAACTTTTGAAACTGAGACAAATTACAAATATACTATCCCAAGATTAAGTTATAAATCTTACAAACTAGAGAACGTTTTTTTAAAAAAATTTTTTTAAGTTGTACTATAGGACCTTCTGAATCTGAAAAAAGAAAAAAAAAATTTGCAACAGTTCTTGTTCTCGGCTTTCGAAGCTAAATTTCAACTTGAATTTGAAAAGTGAAACAAGATTTTTAGGAGAAATATTTGTTCTTTTTTTCTGAGATCAGGAGGTCCTGGCAATGGCTCTTTAGCGATGTTTGATCTAGAGTTCAAGCTTCTCTTCACTTTTTTTTCATTGCTTCTTTCGCAGAAAATGGGCTACAAACCGGCGATTTACTCTAACAACAACAACTGGGAGGCGATCGTCGGCCTTGACTGGAAGCCGTTCCCACACCTTCCACTATGGTGGGCCAACTACAACGGCGAACAGGGATTCTCTCGGTTTGCCTTGGTCTAAAGCGCATGACTATTTTTTGCACAGATATCAAGAGTTTGGTGGCTGGGCAAAGCCGCTGATCCATCAATACAAGGGCACTACAGCAGGTCCTTGCTCCGTCAGCATGGATCTCAACTACAAACAGTGAAACCCCCTCGTAGAAAACAAATAAATATTTCCCGTTGCGATTCAAATTTGAGTCAAATGTCCAAAAATAAAGATGAAAAAAGGTGACAAACATTTTTGAGATATCCATCGAAGGCGTTGGCAAAGTCGTGGTTTCTCGCAAGGTACTTGACGGCCCACAAAGCATCCGACTCGAGCAAGCCGTTTCCATTTCTGGATTTAAAAATTATATGAACAGTCTATCAAGAAATTCAATATCAATAATTCAAAGGTAATATCCATAAAACTTTGAAAAATGCTTTCTCGCCTTTAAAAAAAAATTAGCCCCAATTTCTAATGGTAAATTGAAAAACCTTCATTTGAAAACAAAAAAAAAAACATTTTTAGGTTCATAACTCACGTGGAAAAAAACCCAATTTCAAAAGTTTTTGGTGAAATAAAAGAAGAAAAAAGATAACCTGATCATTTCAGATCTTTTGCGTAGATGCTTCTTGTCGACCAGTTTTATGAGAAATTCCTTCATCGCCGCGCCTTTTTCATTCATTCTCTCAGTTCGTTTCTCCCATTTCCGACGTTCCTGGGAGCATCAAGATAGAAAAGGGGTTTTTGAAAACATTCGGTACTTTTTCACTGAGTTCGTTGCCACGGGAGGCCATAACTTGTTTGTAGTCTGCTCGAGCCGTTTCGAGGTCCTCCGCCGTCTCGTAGTACCATTCGCCGGCGTAGAACATTATAGCGTACTGAAATTCTTCCTTCGGCAATTTTTATCGGATTTCTTGAAAACCTCAACGCTGACGTCGGAATCGCCCTTCTTTTCTATGAGATAATCAATCAACGACTGTTCAAGCTTCTTCAAACGATCCGTTGTGGAGAGCTGAAAATTTGATCTATTTGATTTTTTTAAATGGCGGTTCAGATAGGCTTGGCAACCACCACTAGCTCTATCAGAATAAATATTTCAAGTTCCAAATGTTTTCACACTAGAAATGAAAAAAGCTCTTTCATTTATATTCCTTATATTATAATTTATCAAAAATTTCTGAAAAAAACAATGGCTTTTTTTCATCGAACCACAAATTAAAAAAAAATTGAAATTTTTGCTAACAAACTTGTGAGAAACTCGCAGTTCTCGACGTCAAGATAATGAAAAAAGTGCAAAAAGCGAAAAAAAAAAATCAGACTTTCAGAATAAAAAGGCATAAAGCAGAAGTGGATGCCGTTATAAAAATATGGTCTATACGCTTTGAGATTCAAACACAGTCACAAAGGAAATTTCAAAAACTCTTAGTCACGTTTTTCCCTTAAAATATGGATACTTTATCATTTCGCGGCAAATCAGATTAAATTATTTTTAAAACACAAAATGAAAGCTTCATTTTTTTACCTTGGAAATGTTGACATCATCCACCGTTTCATACGTTTCGTTGTCGTCTTCATCATAGACAAGGGTTTTGACGACAAGCTTAAATAATCTTTTTTTATTTATTTATTTATAAAAAAATAACTACTTCAAGGCGCTGAGCCGAGTTTTCCCCGGCCGCTCGCGCGTCTTTTCGCAGTCGGGCCGTGATAGAGCCCAGGTAGTCCAAACAAGCTTGTCTTATCACAATGTCCGTCTTGTTGTTCCTAAAAACCTATCGTACGATTTTCGCTCTGACTTTCCTCACCTGAAGTGTCTGAGCAACAAAGCTCCCATCATCGAGAGGATATACTCGGCAGCCGGCCATTCCGGTCTGTAGAGAGCCAGAAGAAGATCCTGAGATAGGGAATTTTAGACGGAAATTCTTCGCGGAGCTCACCTGGAGGAAGGAATCAAAAAGTCGGCGATAATCTTCTTCGCCGTCCAACTTGTTACCCTTGCAGGAGCATCTACAACGAATCAGGCACATGTTAGGGTTTCGAAATTATAATGAAAAAGCGAAAATAAGGGGAATTAATTTTTTAAACCCGGTAACCAGGAAAGATCTCATTTTTTTTAAACCAAAATTTGATAGAATTCAAAACGAGTTTTGCCGATTTTTCTTTAACTTTGATTTGTATTTTGTGACTTCTGATTTTCTTTCTATTACTATCGAGCTAGGAACCTGTGCGCCTAAGAAAAGCTCATGTAGATATTGAAAAAGAGTATTTCGAGTCTGCCACAGCAAAATCTCCACGCACTTGGACAAAAAGCCGGCCAAAAAAATGTTGGTGAGCTTCTTGGTTTTGTTGAAGGAGTCTTTGACGACAGCGTCCAAGCTCATTTGAGTTTTCTTGTTCTCGTCATCGTCGTGTTTCCGGTACTTGGGCATCTGAACCAATCCTTTTTTTATTTAAAAGGCTGGAAAGACCAAGCAGCTCACCTTGACAGTACTTTGGATGAGTTGCAAAACAAGAGCCGTCGTGTTGGAAATCCATTGATCGTCGCCCAGGCGATAGCTGTTGCTGGCGTTTTTCCCAAGAGGAAGTCTGGAAAAAAACAAAATAAAAGTTCAGGGGATGGTTGAGCCAGAAAATAACCTGTGAAGCGAGTTGAGGATATCGTTCATGATGGACAGTTGGACGGAATCATCGGCTCGGGCGAAAATGTTGGAAACCAAACGCATTGCCTAACCAATTTTGTCGTGATCCATGGAGGTTAAAGACTAGGAACCTGGACTTGCAGCTCGCCGACGTTGGCGACGAAGAAAGCGGAGACGGAAATCGTGGCGAGGTGGAAAATGGACGATTCGGAGAGTTTGTGGACGCGAACCAACTCAGAGAAACAATCGAAAATGTCGGAAATACGCGTGTAAATGATTTGGAGGATCGGCGAACGGTTGTTGGCCGCCGTTCGGCGTTTTCGACGCGAGTCTTCCACATTCACTGAAGTATTAAAGAAATCAAATTTTATTTCTAATTATTTTTTTTTACATTGTTTGAGTGAACTCAATTAATTGAGAATAGTAAACCAGATATAAAAGGTGTTATAAAACTTTTTGTGGTTACTTTGTTGCGTCGTTTATTTTCGCTCTAGTCAGTTCATAGAAGTATATAACTAGCAGGTAAAGACGGGAGCGTCGATGAGAGGCCCAATTAATAATAGTGTTTCAAGCTACGGCGAGTAAAACTCTTTGAAATTACGTTATCTTATGAAAACTTCCATTGATCAATAAAATCGAAAACCTCAAAAAGTTCCACAGGTATCTAGAAAAAAACGACACAAAACAAGCAAAAAAAATCAGAAGACAAAAAAAAAAATTCAAGGTTTCACGATATTATACAGATCAAAATCATTCAAAAATTTTTCCCGTAGTAAATCCCTCAATTTTAAACATAATTTGATCAAACCTTTCTTTTTCGACGACTTGAAAAGACTGTCCGAAGCAGGGAAGATGATGTGGTTGAGGTACTGTTTGGTGAGTGAAATGGAGCGTTCGATGACGTCTTCAAGAACCACCTGGAAGGTTGGAAATGAAGAATTGGATTGAATTCCGGAGACGACTTGTTTTGGCATTTTGTGGCAGGTCATGATGAGCAGCGCCGTAAAGGCCGCGTCGGCGGCACGGATCAATTTGTCGTTGACGTCGTCGCGCCACGCCGCCGGCTCCTCCTCATTACCCTGAATTATTTTTTGATTCGAGCAATCGCTTCAGAATGAGGTCTCACGTCGTCATCCACAGGTACGAGAAGCTGCAATCCGTCGCTGCTGATCACGTCACGCGTGTTTCTTTCCAACATGGTCAGAAGTTTGATTATTCGATCTACGGGAATCTGAAACAATAAATTCATTTTATTTTGATGGGATAATTCACCTATGTTCATAAGAAGGCAAATAAAGACCTCAATTAGTTCAGTAGGAGAAGGCTACTCTTCAACCTTTTAAGAAAAAAAAAACGAAAAAAAAGGTTTCATGGCATAAAAATAAAATGAAAAAGATTCGTTTTAAACTACTCATCGCAGGCCAATTTGCAGCCAAATTGGATAGATTTGAACCAATCTGATCCATTCAACACTTTCAGAAGAACCCTTCAACAATTTATTGATAACTTGATGTTCGCGTATACGCCCAACACCTACAACAGATACTTTCTTAAAGATCAGTACACAAGGAAATAACGGGAAAAAAATAACGTGAAAGTTGTTTTGAGGGCTGTTGTCTTTTATCAAATAATTATATGCTTTTTTTCAAACCTTGTTCAGTTTCTGCCAGTTTTTCAACTTCTGGGTCTCGTGTCGGAGCTCGTCCATCAATTTCCTCTCGATGAGCATTTGCGTGGTCGCGTCTGTGTCAGCTTCTTCGTCTTCCACATCCGATTCTGACAAAATGATGGGCGATTTGAGTTGAAATCTGAGTGATTCTACCTTTTTGATTTTTCTTCACACTGAGAGTCAGATCGAGATCTTCAACTTGCTCGAAAATTGTGTCGACGAGTGCATTGAAACGTACAAAAGAGTCATTTTCAGCAAGGACCTGTAAATTGAGAGTCAAGGTAAATCTGAAGACAATCAACGGACGTCAGTGTTCCACGCGCCCTGATCTTCTTCTTCGCGCTTCCGTTTCCTGTTGTTCTCCAGCTTCTGCAGTTGACGCTCTTTCCATTCTGCATCCCGAGCGGATATTACTGAAAAATGAAAAATTTTAAACATATAGTCACCAAATTTTATTTTTCGATTAAAAAAAAAGATGTTGGATCTCCTGCCTTTTCCAAACTTATTTTTTCTATCAGCCTCAGTGCTATTTCCATGTTTCTGTGATCTCGCTGCTGAGCGAAAAAAAGGGCGCAGACAGGTCAGACTTTTTTTAATTGGTGGCGAATCATTTTTTTAAATTAAAAAAACTTAATTCTTTTTTTAAAGATCATCCAACTCAAATTTTTTTGTATTGGATCTAAATTATTTGCAACAATCCACCAAAAAACTTTTTCCTTAGGAGATTTGTTGACAGGAAAAAAAAGCCCCGAAACGAACCATCAGTGGGAGTTGGAGGTCGTTCTGGCAGTGCACTTTCTCGCGTCCGTTTCTTCTGTTTCTTCTCGAAGAACCTCGTCTCCGTCTCACTGCCGTCCATGTCTCTCTCGCTGCTGTTCCCCTCGTACATCTGAAATTTTGTTGAGGGTATTGAAATTCGTGGAGCAACTACATCGTTGATGCCAGTGACGCTGCTCGGCAACGTCTCGCCGGCCTCCATCGCCGCAATCAGCTCCAAGTCGCGTTTGTGCGCCTGAATACTCATTTTTAATCTAATAATTTTTCTTGAAAGAGCAAAATAAAACACAAAAAAAACCTCTTCGTCGTCTTCGGAAGCCCCGTGGTTGCGAAGTCTTCGCCGCCTTCCTTCTGATGGATCAAAGTAACCAGTGAGGGAGTCGTACAAACTTTCCACCTTAAACTCTAATTAATAAAAAAAATATATGCCTTTCAGCTCCTCATGACTTATATTAGAAAATACCTAAAGTGAGAAAACAATATCTTGTTCTGCGCCATAAAAAGGCCATTTTGATAAATTTTTCTCTAAATCGAATATTTTGTGAATCACGATTTTCAGAAAGATTTTTTACAAATAAATCAAAGTATCATCACCCGGCTAGTTTTCGAGGTACGATGATTCGAAGGGTTACAAGTAAAAAGCTTCAAAAATATCATAACTCGGCAAAAAATCGACAAATCAAAGCGTAAAACTAATTTTCTGCGATTTTGAGTCTATAACATCATGTGTGCTCATATTTGCTCATATTAGAGATTCTACTTAAGTTTAGCAGAAATTATTTTACCATATCTCGCTTCCGCCTTTGATTCCCTCCGTTTCCACCTTTTGGCTGTTTTCCAACAGAAGCCATTTGCTTTCGAATCTTGTTCGAATCTCTTCCCTCCTAGAAACGAAAAAGTTTTCTGATTGAAATCGTTAGATATCCCCACCTGGACCAAAGGCGAAGAGGTTCCCGAAGGACTCGATCCAGCGGTCGTCGTTTCCACCCGTTCCACAGGAGCGTTTCTCTCTTCTCTTTGGATTAATACTCGCTGAAAAAATGCCACGAGTTTTTATCATCCAGAGGAGTTCCTACCGAAGGTCCGGGACGTACTAGATCTTCCTGCATTATTTGGTCCTCATTCTCCAGAAGTTGCATGTTATTGTGAGAGTCGACGTCCAAAGCCTGGAAAAGTCGCTCGATATTAAGCTGATACTTCTGAGAAAATAAGTGATATTTTTTTTTTTGAAACATGACCAGTCGATATATTCATGAAACTTTTTTTTCATTATCATGGACCCTTCAAAAAATGGCTCACTTCAAATATGCATCAAAGAGAGATTTCAGAACTAACTTTTAAAAAAAACTCACGTTCATGTTGAAACTGACTACAGCTTGAATCAGCGGTGGCATTTGGTCCATGAACAAGTCATTGGTCTCTTTCTCCATCGGATAAAGCTTGTCCAAACGAGTTGGTCTATAGAACAAAATTTTAGGAAAAAAAAGAGACTCGGTTTCTAACATATCCTCGTCGGCGTCGACCATACTCAAAGCTTGCGATATCGCGGCAACGATTTGTTCATCGCAGAGCGCCAAAATTTCATCGCGATTTTCGGGCAAACTCACGAAGGCACTTTTCGACGTGCTCATGCTCTCGTACGGCAAAGGAAGCATTTCGACAACTGAAAATATTGTTCATGTTCAAAATATGAAAAAATTCCCGATACGATTGAAATTAAGCAGACACCATCAGGATCAGCTGTTAGATTTATTTGATTGTCTTGATGTTTTATATTTTTGTATTTGTCGTGCAGATTGCGGAATGGCGAATAAACACTTGAAATGAAAAAATGAAACCTTTAATAGTACGGTGAAGCCATAACTCCGAACTTTTAAAAATGAAAAAAAAAAATTTAAAACCTAAATTTATTCAGAATGGTTTTTGGGACCAAGATTTTGCAATATGATATAGTGAGTGCGGTAAAAGAAAAAATCCTAAAAATTCTATTTTTGACTTTTCGTTCTACTCCTATTTATCTAGAAAAGCCATTTCGCGCTTTTATTCTAAGAAAAGCCATTTCGCGCTTTTGTTCTAAGTTTAAGTTCTAAGTTTTCCGAAAACTTTTTTATAAACCTCTGAAAGTCTAAATGAAAATACTTCATTTATCTGCACAATACTTTCTATTTAATATTTCAATGTTTGATCTTAGAAGT
The DNA here is from genome assembly GCA_904845305.1 of Caenorhabditis auriculariae. NCBI lineage: Eukaryota > Metazoa > Nematoda > Chromadorea > Rhabditida > Rhabditidae > Caenorhabditis > Caenorhabditis auriculariae. The sequence continues at coordinate 776,172 of CAJGYM010000025.1, forward strand.
GTCCGTGTTTGAGGGTGAATTTCAAAAATCACACCTCAAAAAGAAAGCGACAGAGAGAATATAAATGAGAAATATTTATGGTTTCTGTGAATGTCAGTTTGGCAAATATTCACTTTTACGATAGATACTGTTTATGATTGAAAAAAAATTCTGAATAAAACTAACAGTTGGAATGGAAATGAGTGGCGACGAGAGTCAAAGGCTTCCCAATCAGACGAACCCGCTCGTGCATTTCCTCCGTCGCCTGAAGGCACATGTCACTGAGGAGTAAAAAAGATGTGATACCTGGTCAGCTTCGTGCTGCTTCTGTTTCTGCTCAGCCAGGTACTTCATGAGGTTGGCGCGCTTTCTTTCTTCTTCTTCCGCCTTGATTCTCGCTGCCTCTGCAGCCTTCGCAGCCTCTTCTTGCTGAAAAACGGTTTTGAAATGCCTATTATACGGAGGAAAATACCTTGGCTATCTGTTCCAATCGCTCTTTCTCGAGTTTATCTTGCATTTCGCGTAACCTTGCCTTCTCCTCAAGTTCCTGTAAATGAAATTCAATTTTTCATGTCTTTATGAACAGCCAACTTTTTGCATTTGAATCCGAGCGGCTTCTTGTTTTCGCTGCGCTTCTTGTCTACATTGTTCCTCGTACAGACGTTGTTGTTCTTGCTGAAAACATAAGATATTTCAGCCAAAGAGCTCTTATCGTTCAGACTCACACGCTTTAGAGAATTTGGTCGAAAGACCCAAAAACTAAGCAAAAAAAAGTTATAAAGTGAGAGATCCTTGTTGGGTGCCTTTTCCAATTTTCAACATAAAGCCTATGAAAAACGGGTAGTGAAACTTACAAATATATGTCTCTGACTTTTTAATTTCAAAAAAGCAATTCCTATGTTTTTCATTGGAATTCAGCTTTTTTCCTACAGAAAGTGGGATACAAAGCAAAATTCCGGCCGCAAAAAAAAAGATTTTTTTTGCTCATAATTTTAATAAAAGCTTTGCTTTCCACGCAAAACTTCATCGTTAGTTAAATTCGAAAAAAAGGATCTGAAAAGTGAAACTTTTTGAATGCAACTGAAACTTTAAAGAATGCAATTTACCAATTGCTGCTGCTGCTGCTGTTGTTGTTGTTGTTGTTGTTGTTGTTGCTGCTGTTGTTGCATTTTTTGCTCTTGTCGCTGCTGATTGTAGAGCTGTTGTTGCTGTAGAAGTGCGTGATCTTGGATCTTCTGAGACGACTGATGTTGATTCTGCAGCTGCGAATGGTGTTGCTGATGAAGTTCTTGATGTAATGGCTGATGTTGCTGCTGGAGAAGTTGATGACCGGCGGCGAGAGAAAGTTGTTGCTGCGTCGAGAGCATCTGCGAAGGCGGAATTTGGTTCTGTGGAGTCAGAAGTTGTTGTTGGAGCATCTGGAATTATTTAAATCTTCGTTAAGCTGATTTTTTTAACCTGTTGTTGTTGTTGGAAGATAGGTTGAGAATGCTGTTGCATGGCGACTGCAGCTTGAGTTTGCATTTGAAGAAGGTACTGCTGTTGATGGAAATCCATCAACTAAAACAAAATATAAAAGTTTCAAAACGACGATTATGGGTATGAACTTGATTATTGGAAGCAGCATACGCAAATTGGTTGAGATAGGATTGCGGAAAGAACATCTGGGGAGTATATTGTCCCGCCGCACTGCCATTTTGCACACCTGACAGTTGATTCGATTGCAATCCATGACCCCCGATCGGCATTTGCCCATTGTTCCCAATATCGATGTTCTGAAACTTCGATACTGACATTTCAGAAGAGCCGATGCTACTTCAAAAAGAGAACAGGACATCTAACTTTTTCGTTGAGTTATTTCACTGTTTTCGTGTTAAAAGATACTGAAAACTGCAAGGTTCGAATTTTTAATTTTTTTTCTCAAATCTCAACATCCTTCGAGCAAAAAATACATAAAACACAGCATACCTGCATATTATTAGGATCCATCCCGCGTTCAGATATTGTCGTCTCGCACTCTCAAAGTTCTCATTCGCGAGCTATTGTATACTCAAATTCGAATGCAACTGAACAAAAAAAGAATAAATAAGTGAAAAAAAAACAAACGAAAACAATTTGAACAACATTCCAATTTGAAATAAAGCAGCAGAGATACGAGTGCTATTCAGAACGCCACTTTGAAAATAATAACTATTAACTTATAGTGATCATATTTAACTAAAAAAAAATTATATTTCAAACATTGTCTATTCTGAGATTACAAACTTATGTTTCCTGGAAAAAAAAATTCCAAAAAGATTTGAAAATCATTTTGCTTCAAGGAATCAAAATTGAAAAAATAACAATAAAATTGGATACTTTTGCAAAATTTTGATTAAAAGCGTAGATTGCAGAACTGTAAAAATTCAGAAAACTGTGAAACACAGCGTTGAATTTATTTATTGCCGTGTTCAAAGTGACTACGCGAAATCCAAGATAGCCGTCAAAGAAAGAAAAATATAATCAAATTTTTGATAGTAAGACACAATTTTGCATGCGGAAATCACTTTGAAAACGGCATAAACTACTTCGGTGTAAAATACCAACTCCGATTTCAGACTGATTCATCAAAACTCAAAATAGTTACCAGGGAGTGAAAAAGATAAAAATTTTGGAATCACAGAAATTATTATTTTTTTTTAATTTTCGCAGAAGTTATTTTAACCCGGCATAAACTTTGGTAATGATTCTACATAGAATAGAAAAACAGGAATTCGAATTGAAAAAAAAACGCGGATTAATTTTTTTTTTTCGGGCGCATGATCTTTGGCGTAAGATGTCGTTCAGATTGCGTATGCTGCATACTTCACGCGCAAAGAGTTCAGCCGTATTTCTTTTTTTTTCGAATTCACCCAACATAAAATGCCGATATCGCAGCGGGCCGCACGCGATATAGCCATGGCTTCTCGCTGCGATCTCGTCAACATGTCGCTGCGACCTCGTCAAAGTCTCGCTGCATATCGCTCCCTCTCAAAAAAATTTGAAAATTGAAAAAAACATTTTTTTGCTTTATTTTTAAACTTTTTATGATGAAATCAATCAAATTCAGGAAAAAAAAATTTTTTTGAAGAAAAAAATTTTTTTCAGAGATCGATATAGCGCAAGACGTTTGCGAGGTCGCAGCGAGAGGCGAGCGATATCAATCGCGAAATCCGTCAAATAATGTTTTTTTATTATAAAAATGATAAAATTTACGAATGAAAAAAAGAAATTTTTATTAAATCAAGAATAATTGATAATTAGTGCATTTATCCATGTGGGTCAGGTTTTATTTGTCTCGGCAGGCCGTACGGTGACATTCCCTTCTGCGAGGCGCACTTGTTTGTTCCATACTGTAATTATGTATTTTGAAACTGTTATATCCACGTTGAAAGCAAATGAAATAACTTGTCTTTGATATTTTTTTATTTGGAAGTATATAGGTGATCCTTGGGCCTAATAACCTTTTTTGCGTCGAAAGGTTCTTATTTATTATTTTGTGAATGTTGTTAACGAGGGTCTCCACACGATTATCAAAATTTTAAACGAAAAGAAAAGGTTCAGGCGTCTCCAATAAATATTTCTCGACTCTTCGTGAACGAAGTCTGATAGAAAATCTTATGGGGCAACATTATTTTTATTTTTACATTTAGCAGTGATTTCTCATTTCAGTGGAAAATACGAAAAAAAAAGGTCAATTTTCAAAATCTTCACAAATATTAGACTTTTTTTAGATCAGTTTTTTTGAGAATGAAAGTTTTTTTGTTTTGCAGTCTAACATAATTCTATCAGTCTTCTATCTATGCGAAGATTGGAAAAGTGACCTGCAGAGGGATGACCATCTCTCCGCGTCGGATAACGGCCACCGGGAACTTGCGTGGACACGAATTAGCCAGTTTGACGACCCATGGCGGATAGTCTAGATGCGGGTGCCGCGCCTGCGCCTGCGAGTCACCTGCAGATGCACAGAATGTTAAAAACGGAAAGAACTTACGACTGTCGCTAGTGATCGTAGACACTCGATAACCTTGAAAAAATCCTGTTTCTATATGAAAAAGTTTATTTCTAACCTTATAGCATTGCTTGTTCTCGTACAGGTCGACTGTTTGAAAGCAGCTGATCTCCATAACTCCGAACTTCTTCACGGCTTCCAGAAAGTTAGATATATTTTCCATCTGATTTTTGAAAATTGAATCGTTGTCGAAACTATTGAAAGAAACCATGTGAAAGGGCATTTTAGGTTTTCGATTATATGCCACCGGTGCCGTTGGGTCCAACGTTTGCATGAGTCTGAATTTCGCGTTAAGAGAATAATATACTGTTGAAACGGACTTGCACAAGGCGATTCCGTCCTTGAGAAGACGACAAACGTCTTCAGAGTTCGCACACGAAGATGTGGCTATCGCAAATGGCTCACCGATCATCTGAAAAAAAAGTGTTTTTTTTAGAAAACTTTCCGGAGTTCTTTGCCTGTTCTATCCAAGAGAGAACCTCGATAGCTTCTTCCAGCACGAAACGCGCTTCATTCTGAAGTTTTCTCATTTTTACAGAGTTGTTATCAAGGAAATTAAAGTTGAAAATGTTCAAGGAGAGCTACTAAAAACATTATTCTCGTTTTTTCCGCCCCTTTATCGGTATTGGAATTCAACTTCATTCAAATCTTAAAGAAAATTCTAAACGAAGACAAATGTAAAGTATTGTGGGAATTCGGGGGTTGAGAAACGTGACCTAATACGGCTGCGCCAGACCACCACAACAACAACAAGCGCGGCCATGTAACTATGTTCCGAGTGGATCCAGGTCACTCAAAGGAGTGCTGTATTGTATAACTCGTTTCAATACAATTCAACGAAAATTAAACCTTTTTCTGAAGCTCTCTGCTCAAACCGTAGCTTGGTCCATGGTTAGCCATTTGAATCAGCTGCAAGTCTGCGAATTCATACGTTTTCTGATAATCTCCTAGAGCATGAAAACAGTTTTACGTATTAACCGAGATCAAACCAAAACTTCAAAAAAAGTTTATTCCAGAATCTCCTCACGCTTTAAGCGAAAAAACAAAAAACTCGAATAAATCAGCACAGAAATTCTGCCACCTAATACCTCTTACAATGAGCCGTTTTAATTTGAAAATTATATTTAAAATTCAATAGAAAGTGCTGGAATTATCAGAATAAAACAAGTACTAGGAGTTGGCGGATACAAAAACAACTACGAAAAAAAAAGTTTCCAGAGAAGGAATGCCAGAGAAAAACTTTTGGCTACAGAAAACTAATGTCTTCATTTACGATTGCGTTTTACTAATCATAAAAGTCGAAAAAAAACCTCACCGCTCCTAACGTGAAACAAGATTTTCCGTTGTAGTTTGCGGCTGATGAATGTCTAGGAGAAAGAAGTTCTACAGCATCAAGAGAAGAACATATGAAGCAGACGTCAGTGTTCGGAGGATATCCCTTTCTGTTAGATGCGCGCGATTTCGACCCGCCCACAAACGATAATCGTTCAACTCTTGCGTATTTCTTTCCATGGTTATTTGTAAGCTCAAATAGTTTAACCTGAAGTGTTGTCCCTGGTTCAATCGACTCAATATGAAACGAGGAAAAGGTACAAAGTTGGAATCCAGAAAAAAAATATATATTTGGCTTTGAAATTCTTTTTTCGTTTTCAAAAAATATCATTCTTCCAAAAGAAATCAGCCGTTATATATAGAAGAAATTTTTTTTGTACCAGGTCTATAGTCTTCAAATTTTCCTAGTTTCCGGGAAAGAGAGTGGGCTGATTTCTTTTCCACAAAGCGCTTGCTCGCAACTGCAACAGGACCTTGATAGTTTTCTTGGACTTTGAGGCGTGTGTTCTCGGGAATTAGAAAGTTTTTAAGGCTGAAAATTCCCTCTACTATAGTCCGTGTGCCACGAGTTTAAACTTCAGCGAACGACATTCCGCTGTTCCGCTGTGCGCCTTTGCGAAACCTTCGTCGCGCTTTTAACTTTTTTTTATCAAGGTACTCCACTTTCATGTGATCCCACAGCAATAAAAATCATCTGAACGCGTGACCTAGATTTGAAAGACGCTTCGCGAACGCACGCAGCGAAACAACGGAATGTCGTTCGGTGAAATTTCAAGTCGCGGCACACAGACAACAAGGAAAGTTACGGCCAAGCTGCAAAAAGTTTCAAAGGCCCTAGAACGAACTTCGCTGTGAAAGAAATGAGGGCATAAGTTTACTAACTCCAGGAAAAACTATCAGAATTAGAAACGCCTCGTAAAGGGTTTTTGTGAGTTGCAGAGTACAGTTTTCATATATTCTTCGTGAGTTCATAGGTAGGGACCGCAGACGAATTTCCAAAAATTTTTTTTCAGCATTGAGCTTCGTATGGTTTGATAGCTGTTTCGATTCAAAACTCAGAACCGTTTAGTTTTTCAAAAAAGATTGAGGATGAAAAAAGTTATGACGAAAAATGTGGGGCGCCGCGCACCATTTTTTTAGTACTGAATTTTTGGTATTATCCATTTTTGACATTTTTCTCGATTTTTCTTCTAGAACAAGTTTTGTTACTGGTCTATTATGATGTAAAAAATCATAATAGAGTGCTAAAATGATGAATATTTGCTAGTTTGCCGAAAAAGTCAGTATTTTCCAGAAAACAAAAAACTGACGCTTGCGGGTATCGAACTCGCGACCTCAAAATGAAAAATCGCAGCGCACGCGCTGCGCCAAGCGGTCAGGTCTAGAGAAGGGAGCATCCATCCGCCATACCCTTCAGCCGTTTGAATAGCACAGATTGCCTATTTCAAAAATAAAAATTTGAAGTAATTTAGCTACTTTTATCAGAATATGTTCGCAAATCTTTACTCAAACTTTTCGTGGAAATTCACTTCGAAAAAACTGTTTTTTTAGTGCTTTTTGCCTCGTTTAACGATCGCTGCATTAAAACGGCCCCGTAAATTTTTTTGGCAAAGACGAATTTTTTTATTTTATTCTTTTTAATTGAAAGATTTTTTTACTAATAAATGTATATAATCGTTTGAAAAAAACCTGCGTTCGACCGCTTTCTGTGTGATAAACGCCGCTAATTCTGTTCTCTAGTTTCAAGAGCATTTTTTTGCGTATTAAACAACTTTTTTTCAAGCGAAGATGCTGTAGAGAAATATTTAAGTAAGCTCATGATCTAAATTTTTGAAAAAAAACAAAAAAACTCGATTATATTCGCTTATTAACGATATTTTGAATTATGACTTTCGGCACTTCCTAAAATTTTTGGCAAAGACGAATTTTTTATTTTATTGTTTTAAAATTACCGTTACTTGAATCAAAATCATTATTTAAAAAAAGAAAGAGTGCGTTCGACCTAAAAACACATGAAAAAGCAAAAAACGACAAAATTTTTTAGTTCCATTCACGTTTTTGTACGACATTCCGCGCGAACGCATCAAAAAAGCGTGAAATATTTTTTAAACAAAAGAGGAAGCTTTTCTGTACATGTGTGTCAAATTTTATTCGCCAGTTCCACATATTTTACAACTACAACAAAATGAAAGTTGAAAACCAAAAAAAAGCCACTTTTTCTATCGCGAAAAGGGGCGTGGCTTTGCGGTCCCCTATTCATAGGCAAATAGAGGAGTATCGCGATTCCCTCTGAGGTATATCGCAGGGCCCGCCTAATGTCCATCGATGGTACCTCGAGTACACCTCTGAGGACTTTGAGCACAATGAGATTTGAGGAAGACTCTCAAGTTCCTTGGAGATGGCTCAGATATAGCTAAAAGGTATGCCGGAGGTCTCACGATGGAAACATTATGGGGCCTTCACGATCCATTCTGAGAGGTATCTTTGTGGACACATTATGGTACCCTCCCGATTCGCATTGCAGAGTTTCAAGAAGTGGTTTGTCAAGGAAGCCGTTCATCAACTCCTTGGAAGTCGGAAAAAAAATTATCTTAACACAATTATTACGATATGGGAGTCAAAACTATCATTGTCATCAGACTGGATAGATATTCAGACTCAGTTCAAATCCCTAGTATACCACGGGCCGGCCCTCGCACAAGCCTGGTGAATACTGCTCCATGCTCAGAGCACATGTATTTTTGATGATTATTGTGTTTTTCTTTCAATTCGAAAAGCTTAGTCTATAAAGCTTCGTGATCTTCTGGCTTGTCGCTGGAAGAACTACGCGACGTCGCGACCTAGGCTCTAAACACAATCAGTTTGCCAGAAGGTTCCTAAAACGGCAAGGTCATGACCTGTCGGCAACGCAGCAGCATTGAGGAGAGGCGGCTATTGCGACGGAGCGTACTTTCCTGTTGCGGGTTGCGTGTTTTTCTGAATACCCCCGTGATGACATTTCTATAGAATTTACGCCGTTTCTTTAGATTATTTCACAAGTCCTTGCCTTATTAGAACTATCTCTCAATCAGTTAAGTTGGGGAACATTAATGTACGCTTTACCCGATTGCGGTAGCATTCGTTTGTTTTCTTCAGCTTTTTTTCTTGTTCATACGCTTCTTAACTTTGAACAAAATTAATGACTTCTATTATCAGATATGGATCAGATAGATTTACCGGATGAACAAATGGACAAGCTACGGCAGTTTCAAGTAAGAATATTTTCTTTTCTTTTTATTTCATGCACCTCAACTTTCAGGAGATCACCAACATCGACGACCTTCAGGTGGCCATTTGCAAGTTGGCATCACTCGACTGGAACGTCCAGAGAGCTATCGAAGCTCATTTGATGCCTGAGCTAGACGATAATGAAGAACCAGTTATTCTCGAAGCTCCTCCATCACGACCTGCTCCTTCCAGTGCTCCGTAAGTATTTCTTTGTTATTTGAGGCTTGGAAAAATTAGCTGAAGAGAGCCTTAAATTTAATCCTCTGATCTTTTAGACAAATGAAAGTTTTGACGTTTATAGGAAAAAAGTTAAAGCATCGAAATTTTCTAACTTTTCAATTTTAGTCAAAAAAAACTTTCAAATGTTCAAACTGAGTATCACTTTATTGGTAAGTTTTGGCTATGTGCTGGACACATGTCTTGCGATTTTGAATATTTGAATATGCAAAAAAAGAATATTTGAACAGCCGAAAATTATCAACGACAAAAAAGTGCTTTTTAAAATTACATTGTAATTTTGGCTGTTTCAGAAAGAAATGGTTAAAATAATTTTGAAATGTCAGAAATTGTCTTTATTTGGGGGAACAGAAAAACAAATTCTTCACTGAAAGATTTATTGCCGAGTTTCACAGAAGTTATACGCAAAATATGAGCCGCAGACGTCCGCGGCATAACGACAGAGCTCAAGCCCCTGAACCGGAGGTTCAGTTTTCCCATTTGCACAACTAATTTTGAAAGCTCTCAGCCTTTGCACTCAGCTTCTGTCGGTATGAACTCCAACAATTCGAACGATCACGGCGCAGTCACGCGAACTAGTAAGTTAATTCGTCGATGGTAGGGAAGGAATTTTGGGTTCCGGAAAAATTCGTGAGCGTTACTTGTGCATACACCAATCTTGGAGGCTCGAATCTTTGAAAATTTGAATCTTTGCAAACGATTCTTGGGAATATTCACCTCTTTTTTGAATCTCCATCTTTTTTTCTTTCCTTCATTTTTTCCTTTGTCGTTCTATTGTGAGGATGTCGTGTTTCGACCACAAATGAACACTGTATGATTTTTTTCAAACTTTTTTATCAAATAATGCGTCTTTCTCGCATACACATAGTCAAATATTCGCTGCAGAACGGCTACCACATTTTCATTCACTCTGTATATATTCTCCATCAACTTCTGTTAACAAAAACATTGGAAACATTATAAAAAATCAGAAAATAGGTGAATATTCCCAAGAATCGTTTGCAAAGATTCAAATTTTTAAAGATTCGACCCTCCAAGATTGGTGTATGCACAATTAACGCTCACGAATATCCGGGAACCCAAAATTCCTTCCTACCATCAATTCGTCTGATACACTTGTTTTTAGGCGAAATATTTGCCTGTTCCAGTTCTTGCATGTATTCTGATTCTGAAGAAAACTTTTTTTCTGGGAGCACTGCGCAAATTTGTATCTTAAAATTGTTTTTTGCAGGAACAACCCGCAACGCTTTTTCTGAAAGAGGGCCTTCATCGTCCGCCAGAAATGCGACGCCGCCCGAAGAAACCGCTGGAGACGATGAAATGCGCTCTGATGATGACGACATGTACATCGATGACGGCCACGACATGGAAGCAGATGTCGTTGTGCGTACTGAAATTCTTAAACTCGATTCTTTTTTTTGTAATCGTTTTCATATTTGAATCAATTAGAATATTTTCGGCTCGCAATCAAAATTCAAAAATTATTTTTGATTGCAGTAGAGTTTTCCTTGCTGTGGTAGATGATGCGGTTTTCAATTGCAAGATTATCTATGGCTCTTCAAAATTTAGTTATCTTTTTTTCTCTGATGGCTGTTTTGGATTCCGCGGAATTAATTCGAACACCAAAAGAATTTTGCACGTGCTCTAACAATTTCAAGTAATTGAATCTTTTGGGCATGCGCGCTCTATTGCAAATTCAAAAGGTGCCAACATTTCACTTTTTTTTTCTTCCAAATTGCTTATTTTTTAGCAGTTATGAGCTCCTATTGGAACTTTTTTGAAAGCTTATGGCCGTTTCAGTCGGCTAGTCGTCGTGTGGAAGGCCTTGTACCTCTGATTCCTCTTGATTCTTCGGATGTCCATGAGGCGTTGCAAAATTTCGTTGCTGTTTTTGAAAACAGGTCCGTTTCATCTTCTTTCTTAAAATTTTTTTTTATATTGATTAGTCAGGCCCAAATTTCCCAAATTTATGTTGATTCGAAGTACATTTATCTAAAAGACTTTTCACTTTCTCATTTTTTCTTTTGTTTTCGTTTGAACTTCATCAATGTTTATCTTTTAACTGAAAAACTGATACATTTTTGCTCTTCCTCGTTATTAATGAGAATTATTACAGATATCGTGCCTCAGGGAATATGCCACATTTTTCTACGGAATCGTTACCCGATGCGATACGAGCGGCTTTCGATAAGCCAGAAAGGTTCCTTATATTCGAAATTATTTTTTTTTTGTTCGTAGGTCATTAATTTCATTTGATTTCAGTTCGGATCGTCGGCCTCTCGCTATTTACATTCACAACGAAAAAAGCATTGCGGCCAATATTTTCGTAACTCAAGTCCTCTGTACTGAGGTCATTTCGTCGTTGCTTCGCCATCAGTTTGTGCTCTGGCCATGGGACGTCACTTATGAGTACGTTTTTTTTTTTGCATTCGTACTTTTTCTCAATCAATTTTCCATTTCATGCATATGTCTCGCAAGAAAACTTTTTTTTTCTTGTTTTTGAAGTTTAACTTCCGATAATTAAAAGTTTATTTAATTAAAAAAAAATTTTTTTTTCGTTTATCAACTAACAAGTTATGAAACACGTAAATCAAAACAAAGCTGCAATCTATCGAAATAGTGAAAGTGATAGGTTTTCACTTGGTTGGAAAATTGTTTTGATTTTATTTCACCGATCACGTCAATCATAAAAATAATTTTGAACTTCAGAAAAAGTTTCTTGCTTGTCATGATTTCCCATAGCTGAGCGAGGAAAGTAAAGAAAAACTCAACTAATTTTGTCTAATTCAGGGAGAATGCTAACAAGTTGCGCGAATGGCTCGAGCTTACGCATATGTCTGACGTCATCTCTTTTGATAACTTCAAGTACGTACGCAGCGAGACTTTCCCCATGATTGCCGTGGTGGTTCGCGACAAGGGATCTTTCATCCCCGTTCAGATGTGCTGCGGTTTGAAATTTCTCTTCATCCACCAAATGAGCAAAAAGTTGAAGGAACGGACAGTATGGATAGTGTACTGTCAAAATTGATGTCTGGAATCGATGCCTACGAAGCGATTCGAGTTCAGGAGCAGACCGAAAAGCGCGAAAGAGAGGAGCGCGAAGCTATTCGGAATCAGCAACATGCTGAGTTCGTTTCAACGCTTTTAATTGGACTTATATAGCTGATTTGCAGGTACGAAGAGTCACTAGCGGCTGATAAAGCAAGGATGGAAGCGAAGAAACGAGAAGAAGAGGAGAAAAGGGCGAAAGAAGAAGAGGAACGCAGGAAAGAAGAAGCAGAAAAAATAAGGTATTATCCAGAGACATTTGATCAATTATATCTATTGTAATTTCCGTTTCCCATAGATTTGTAGCCTAATCAGTCAATTAGGGTCCATTATTAATGAAGTCAAGTGTTATCATTCCAATTAATTTTTTGAAGCATACATGGGAAAGAGAGAAGATAATTGACTACAATGCGAATTATTAACAAATAATTCTCCAAAGCTTTATATAGTTTTTGAATTTCGCAAAGTTTTCTCGTTGGCTTTTCAATTTTTACTTTTTTTTTTCCTTTTTTTGATCTTTATTTTGACTATACTTACCCTTTTTTGTGTGCGGTGGCCAAAGTCAGTTCATAACAATCTTTTATTTCGATGGAATTTCAAGATTAATGAAATTCCAGACGAGAAACGCTGGCGAAAAAACTGCCGAGTGAGCCGACCGAGTCGGAGCAGGACGTGATGCAGGTGAAGTTCCGGCTGCCGACAGGCGAGCAGACGATGCGTCGCTTCCGCCGCAAAGAGCCGATCCAGGTGATGGTCGACTACCTGTCGTCCAAGGGCTTCTCGCCCGCTCTCTACAAGTACTTCAACTCGGATTACCCCAAAAAAGAGGTTCATATTGTGTTTTTGAATTTTCAACTATATTTTTAAACTAGGCTGTTATTAAGATTTTCGCTGAATTTTTGAGAAATTAATGATGATGATGATGATGATGAAATACTAACCATAAATAAATACAGAACATTAACTTTTGACCTTTTAGGAATCCCATGTATCCTTTGTAAAATCCTATGCATTTGATCAGTGAAGAAGGAAAAAAAGTTCTAGCGATCAGCGGAGTTTTATATAACTTAGTGATCGCTCAACTAGTTTCTGGAACTTGTGAAAGCTCGCATTTCATGAGAATCATTGAGCAAAGGAGCATTTCGATAAATTCATCTCATGGTTTTTTGGTGTCCATGTTGTTTTTTAGAAAATAGTATCAAAAAGCAAAAACGTATTAATTAGTGCTATTAACAGACTTCTCTGCGCAAGTAAGCCATTGTAAAATATCTAAGAAAGCAAGCTACGGAATTGATTATTAAATCGACATTAATTTTTACGAACTTCATCGACGCGTTACAGGTGAACTCTCACTTCGACCTCACCCAATCATTTTTTGACGCGAAATGGCCTGCTCGAGAACAGATCCACGTCGAAGAAATTTGAACATACCCTTTTTTACTGACTCCTCCTTTTTTCACCTCTTTGTTCTAGAAAAGTTCTACTCGTCGAATGAGGCCACTTCGGTATCGGAATCATGAATACTTCATTTCTTGTGTTTCGCTGTTCCGATTTGTATAAACTCCCAGCTGTCCCATTATACGGGTGCGTTGCTGCGTTTGTATTTTCCCTATGCGGTCGCTCGTTACTTTAAGATCCACGATCGCACGTCACTTTCTATTGTCCTTTCTCCTTAGAACTGTTTTTATTATAAATGACCCGAAACGCCATTCGTTTCTTTCCCTTCACCTCTTCTGTTTCTGTGTTCATTTTTATTGCTTTGTATGGAAATAAACTCGTTTTTTAAAATTATAATTTTGTGAACACTTTATTGAATATAATTTTTCCTAGGTGCTTTTTTTGATGTGTTCTGCGGCGTGTGAGATGGCTCCTAGCTCATCGCTCACCCGACCAAACGCTTGTTCGAGGTCGCCGGTGCATCGAATGGTCTCGACGGAGCTGGTGAACGGGTTGTAAATCACGGAGAATGGGCGGTCCATCGACGAAGCGTACTTCCTGATATTGTCTGCTGTTCGACGTGATTTGGAAAAGAAACCGAACTTTAGTTTGGAGAGGGCTTCGTGCAGACTGTCGGCGACAAAGTAGAGCGGCTGGTAGTCCGAGTCTTCGTAGGTTTGGAGAGCAGTGACCTCTGGGTCAAAGTCTTTGTGCTGCGGAACGTCTGAGCACGCGTGCTGAAACGATTCGAATCCGAGAGCCTGGTCTTGAAGCGAGATACCATCAACTCGCCATAGGCCGACAAAAGACCTGCGCCAATGGCTTTCAGCCGTCCATCTTCTCGACAAAGTCCAAACTCGATGATAAACCTTCAGAAGTAAAAACTTTAAAAATTTAAAATTTTTCCTTTAAGGTCTGTTATTCATCATTTATACTAACCCCTCGCCGTAATTTTCATTCAAAAGGCAAATTTTGAAAAAGTTTCTTTGAAATCACACGAAATTTTTGTTAGTGGAAGAAAATGCGAAACCAAAAACACAGTGGGCGGAGCCAAAATATCCGCCGTTCCGTCATGGGGACGGCAGAGATTTCGGCTCTTAGAACGTAATTAACAGGGCATATTAAAAGCACAGGCCACCGTATTGCCAGAGGTATTCAAAAAGAATCGAAATTTCTCTATATAAACGCAATTTTCTGCGCGAATGCGGCGCAGTGCATGCACACGACACACGACACTTTACGGAGGAAAGTGGGGCGTGGCGTCGTAGAAAAAAACGCCGTGATCAGTGAAAACTATTTCGACGATTTTTAGCTTTTTTATACGTTTACAATTCAAAAAGTTTTGGAGATTATTACCCAAAAACACACCAATAGACAGTTGCCAGCTTCTCAATCTTTTCGTCATTGGCTCCAAGGCTCATTAGACCGATGTCTTGGCTCATCTGCGCCAAAATAGGATCTGCGAACATAGGCACGTGTCCGAGGAGTTCATGGATGAGATCGGGCTCAGGTGAATGGTGGGGACTTTCGGAATGCCTCAGGTATGTCGTGGTCTGAAAGGATGTTCTCTTCATGTCGGATGCGACTCTTCTCAACTTGAAAGACGCGGAAGGCCAAGCTGGCGAGAAAGTCGCGGGCGGAGAGAAGACCACTACATGGCCGCAGAATGAAGCCCGATTTTTCTGTAGTCTCTCAAAATTTTTTTCGGCCCGACAAGACAAATTACTCTGTAAGAACTTGTTAATGTCGCGAATCTGTGGAATGCGCTCGCTGTTCAACACATTTTCTTCTTCGAGCATCTTGAGATTTTCTCTGAACGTGAAGTTTAAGCTTATCCTAAACAGGAAAAGTTCGAAGGGCGCTTAGAGTTCCTCTAAAAAGGTAGAAAAAGTTTTCTTTTTGCTGCCTTACCCTTTTTCCATTTTTTTTTTTTTTTTTTGAGCCTCGAAAAATTAAATTTTCATTGGAGGGACCTTTTTCAGCTCCACCCACGAACTTTGCCTGGTTATGCAGGTACAATCAGAAACTGCGGAAAAAACCTGTAAGCTGTGCACGTGTGAGAGACGTGAAGTTCTCGTAGCTTTTCATAGACGGCTTTCCACGTTTGGTGCTCCGCTTCAGTGTAATCAACCAGTGGAATTTCGTCACCACTATTTTCGAATTGATAACTAACGACGCATAGAAACTTACTGCTTGTATTCGAGAGCTAGATCGTTGAGGAATTGTCGTCGTGCGATGTAGGCTTCGTCTCCATGTCCCTGCAAGCAACCTGCACATCTAAATAAATCATTCAAACTCACCGGATGACGTGGGTCTGTCGTTGGCTCGTACTTGGTGACGCAGCGCGAGCACTTGTCCAGGTCACTGATGTGTCGAGGAAACCAAATCTCTATAAAAGGCATAGATTCCGTTAAACTTGTAAGCAGGCTAGTCCACCTGGCTCTTCTCTTTTTTGCTTGTAAATGCCGAAGGCCGTGAGGTCCCGATGAGACTGCGTCAATTTGGACGCCGCTTCCAGCAGCTGCTGACGAGTTCCTTCACACTCGCTCAGCACGTCGTAACCTTTTCCATCTGAAAAAATAGCATTTCACAAATTTTTTTCTAAATTTTCTGTCAACCTTCCAAAAGTTTCTGAAGATCTAGATGAAATTTCCTCATAAATCGTTACTTCTTCAATTTTCAAATTTATAAAGGTATGCACGCTTTTTTTGTAAAACGCTTGCCCCATCACTCAAAATTCAGAAGTTTGGAAGCGACTCTTTGTGGAAAAATTTTTTAAAGGATAATTCCCGAGATATTTTTGACCTTGAGTCTTGAGAAAAGAGAAGAGTTCGAGTGTAAGAGTTTATGTAAAGTCTTTTTTTTTTCCGAAAAAAGAGTTGAAGATGGCCAGATCTTGTTTCCAAATGAATCCTATCGGAAACAACCTTTGTTGACTCGAGATTCAAGATGTCGAATACTCAAGTCAGCTGCTTCAAATGCATGCACGACATCGGCGACAAAAGAACAGAGAGACGCTGAAAAATAATTGAAATCTTTTCAGCTTTTCAAGTAGGTGGGTTTGTGACCTGTGCTGCTCATTACCGCAGAGAATGAGAGGATTCGGTCGTGGTCGGCCGTCCAGATGAGCTCGACGCCCTCGTCGTTAAGTTGTTGTAGGATCTCAAAGTATTGAATTTGTTTTTGTCTTCACTGAACAGCACCTTTTGCCCTCGAAGTGATACTTCGTTGTTGAGCTGCCGTCGGTGTTGAAGGGTGTTTTGACGCCGCAGACCCGCCAAATGCTGTGTCTCGCAACTGGCCTCAATCCGAGAAACCTGAGAGAAGCGCCAGGAGTTGACCAACCTGGTGAGCAAGACTGAACCTTCGTGGATGCTTCTTTTCGAGTGTATTCTTTTCCGGCAAGTCTTCTTCGATCGCCTGAATTTCTGATTTTCGTTTGCTTCGAATTCAACGATAGGGAGCTGTAGAATAATTGATAGTCAAATAAGAAAAGTAATTTTACTGCGCTTTTTGGACCTTCGTGATTATTTAAATGGAACTATTTTAAGTTCTGGAGAGTCGAAACCCGCAGAACAGACTATATTAAAAACATAAAAAAAAATGTTTATTGCATTGTCCAAAAAAGCGATGATTGAGGCGTGTTTTTTTTTAGCAGAAATGAATAGTCATTCAGTACGAGACTCCCATGATCCTCATGCAGTTTGGCATGTTTTCGGAAAATTCCAGGGTTCGGAGTAAAATATTTGCCCTCTTGAGCAGATCGGTATAAAATTCTCATTTGCCAGCCCTTTTTTTGACATTTTTTTATTTTTTTAGTATCTCATGCTCCATGGCTTTTTGCACAGCCTACAAAAAAACCCGAAATAAGACTTGAAAAAAACTTCAAATGAAAAATTAATTGAGATCAGTAGAAAATGTGAAAAGAAAAAAGCAACGAAAAATATAAGATAATAATACATCTTGGACCGAACGAGGAGTCAAAGGAGAAGGCGAGAGCTTGGGTATCGACGTGGCGACGTCGGCAACCTCAACAACCTTGCCCAACATAACGTCTCCTGGAATAATTTTGCTTATATTCTATTCCAACACCTTTTGTCCATAACGTCGGCCATCAAATTTTTTATTATCAGGTAGCATTATGCGCTTTTTTTCCCCTACGAATCGCGCGGTGACAACAATAGAGTGGGACTAGTTCAACAAGCCGCTGAGTGGACCACAATTGAAATGTTCAGATGGTTTCTGTAGGCTACTTTTTTCTTCTGATGGAATATTCCCAAGTAAGATCACTCTATTCAGAGCTACGGAATTTACTGGAAAATACTTTCATGAATCAGATGAAAACCCACAAAACTCTCAACCTACAAAGTTTGCTAATTTTAAGTATTGAACAATCTCTTAAAGTTCTTCATACCTCATGATGTTCTCAAAGAGTAATTTTGAGGCGTCGGTTCTTTAAAACTGGGAATTTTCGCAGACTGAGGCTCACAAGATTATTATAAAGTACATCAAGATGCGTTTTGGGTAATTTTCGTGAAAAAAACGGATACTTTGAGGTGAACAAAATGAGAAGCCACATTCACACTTCTGACTTTCGCCAACATAAAATCTCTCACTCTTCTGTGGAAATTATTTTTTTTGCAAAATTCTCACAAACCTCAATGTATCCAGGTTGTTTTTCAATATCCTAAAATGTTTTAATGCACGTTAATGCAGCATTGCTTCAAGATATATTTAAAAATCAGATCCGCTTCGGCGGTTCTGGCCTTCATGTCCCCATAAAGAAAGGAAGCTGCCTCCATTTTTTTTAACACAGTGATTTCTTATAATTTTGGATCGGACTTGGAATTTGAGTAAAAATGAAACAAAACCTCGTAGAAAAATGAAGTAGCGGGAGCAACGTACGGGAGACGGAGTTGGATAATGACGGAGCTCAGGTTGTTTCCTTCCCTTCTGGCGTCCATGATTGCCGCAATCGAACTGCCCCATTTGCTGAATTCTTCTCCTTATTGCGTCTTTATTTTATTGCTAACCATAGGTAGATCCAGGGAGGAAATTTCCTTTCTGCAGAGGGCCGTCGTGATGAAAATAAAATTGTTTTTTCGTTCTCACAGGAAATTTTATTTTCAAAACTCCTTCATATGGACAATGAAAATAAAGTTTATTGATTGCAGCCGGATTTCTGTAAGCCTCTTGCTGTCGCAATCGAACGGCTTTCAGATCGAAGAAGATTTCAAATAAAAATCTTTAAAAAAAGAGACTTTTTATGAAATTACAAGAAAGAATAATCTTCCGGAGACATGGAAAATAACCAGAGTACATTTTTTTTCTCTTGCGAAGATTTTTGATTATGTGAATCTCTCTGAAGTTCAAAAAGTGAAACGATGTTGGGAATTATTTATGAATCGAAGAAACATTTGAGACGTCAGGAATGCGCGACCAGGTAGTAATTGTACTGTTCGAAGAAAGACCGAAGCCGTTTCACGATGCTCAATACGATACCTGAAACCATTATGGAGTCTGAGAGGGATCTCTGGACAAACTGAAGACAAAGTCGAGTAGCGGCAAGTGAGGGAGAAGGCACAACGACAGGAAAATCAGTCGGACGAGCCGCATCTCGCCGCATTTGATCAAACTGAAGTAACTTTTTTGCTTTTCCAAATGACGAAAATCTTACGATTCTACTGCTTTCTCTAACGTCAGGAATATACCATATATGGTCCAGTAGCGCATAAGAAACGTTAGTGTTTGCTAGAAAGTTGAACTTATTATTTTCTAAGCTTGATTGAGTTCACCATGCGCTCGCTGATCTCGGAGGGATGCATTGGAGCCGGCGCGGCTTGAGCGCTCGGAGGAAGCAGCGCCAGAATGGTGGCAGCGGCAGGAAAGAGAAGAGTCTGAAAACCGAAGGAATTGGAATAATTCAAGTGAAGGTCAGACCATCAAGACGAGGACCATTCCTACTGCGTCCTGTGCCAGAAGCACAAGAAAGACGGCTGCGATTCCCGTGTACAAAATACTCTCCCGTCGCATGCTTGTCGCGCGTTCCATTTCCGCCCACCTTTAAACAATTTTGAATACAGGTTATTCAATAACTTTCGGAATATGGGTACTCTTCGGTTTTGGAGCTTATAATTCCAAGAACTGGATGTTTCTAGACTACTTGATAGACTGGCTTCCCTGCCTTGTTTTTTCTAACCAAGATAATTAATTTAATTTTCGTCCCTTCGGCACAAAACTTTTTCTTAAAAAAAAAAAAGCTCATCAAAGGAGTTCTAGCCAATGTTTCAGAAACTTTCTAAGGATAAACAGCAAAATTTCTCTGACCAAACTTTCCAGTAATGCACTATATTTGAGTTTTGGATGAAAAGCTGACATTGCGCTACGTCCGGAATGTGCGTTTTCGTCGTAGAGATAGTTGCAGATGATGATGTTGAGCTTCCGAGGCTCGACGTCCGCCCAGCAGTTGATCAGCTGCATTCTTTGTGCTTCTACAATCGGATTGTACTTCTATGGAAGTATTGACAACCTCGAACTGGCTGTGCTTCGGTGGTCGGCGCAATATAACTGGCAAGTCGCGCGAAGAGTCCTTTTTGCGGCGGCTTGACGACTTCTCGTTCGGACGCCATGGATCCATACTATCATCAAAGATTGACTGGTTATATACAAGTTAAAATTTTTGAAAACAAAATTGAGGTACCACCGAATCAAAAAGATAAGATGGGAAAATTAAAGAGATAAGTTGGGAAAAAAATTAACTGTAATGTTTTTTCGGTACTTTTGAAATCGCAAGACTCTATAGTCGATTCACGGCTAACTTGGGACGCTGAGGGGGCATGGCGTGCCTGCGCTTTTCATCAACTAGGCACTATCTCTTTTATCATCGTGTCAGAACCCTTTTTTTGATGGCTCAAGCCAGCCGTCAATCAGCTATAATTTCTACAGTCGTCTCATTGATCATGTTTTTCGAAAACAATGAAGAGCAGGTTCAGTTCATCAGTTCAGACCTACAGAGATCAGTCCGGTTTGCACTGCCTCGTCTCCACTGGCCATACTAGACCATTTCTGACCGTCTTTTCTATTTAATAAAACGAGCACGGCTGTTTTCGACATTAACGAATAAAAATTACAGGAAATATTTTTTCCTTTTTACTTAATTAAGACAGATTTCTCCAATTAGGCCATTTTTAAGACTTTATGACGTATGCAAGAACTAAATTATTAAAACTGAATTGGTACCATTGAAAATTTTAGTTGTCGTTTCAAATTTGTTTATTTTCCGAACAAAAAATCTAATGAAGATGTCGCTCAAAAACCGTGATCGATGTATAGTCTGTGTGCCGCGACATGAAATTTCACGGAACGACATTCCGCTGTGCCGCTGCGCGCCTTTGCGAACGAACCTTGGTCGCGCTTTTAATTTTTTTCTTTTATTAAGGCATTCTACTTTCATGTGCTCCCACATCAATAACAATCAATTGAAAACGTGAACTAGGTTCGAAAGACGCTTTGCGAACACACGCAGCGGAACAGCGGAATGTTGTTCCGTGAAATTTCGAGTCATGGCACACAGACTATATAGTCTATTCAGATTTTGAATGCCAGCTAACTCCGCCCCTGCTGAGATGGTACCTTTTCGCGTCGATTTTTTATTGCGCGGGACGATTTTTGATATTTTTTTGATCTAAAAGATAGAAAAAGAAGTCAAAAAAAAAATGCAGCCTTATTAAAGGGCCATTGTCACCTGTAGATAAAAAATTGACGAAAAGATATTTTTGGAAAATTCGTTTGAAAGAATAATCTCTCTATAGCTCACATTTACATTCTTATTTACAGAACTTAGAAGATGACGATGAACCGACCTTCATGGGAACTGGCTTCAGGATCTTCGTGTTGCTGTTGCAGAATTCGGGTTTGCTGTCCACTTCAACCATTGCTTCAATGAGAAATGAAATTTCTTGGTACGTGTATTCATTTAATGTAAAAAAGGTGAGTTCATCTTCAAATTATTTATTGAATAGTTATAATTAATAGTTAAAAATCTTTAAAGAAGATATCACAACAATTTAAACATTAAAAAGGTAATAATAGTGCCAAAGAGAAATATATTGGGAGTCCTTGGAGTGACGTCATCACACACAAGGACTGGCCGCGTTCTGGATCCCGTTTTGGCTCTGACGTATTTGACCCGACACCTTAGAAATCTTCGGTTTTTTGAAATCAAATTAAAATTTCACTTGTTTTCATTTCGGCGCGGCAACAAAGGTTTCCGTTCTCTGAAAACCGAAGTGCCTGTTTTGGTACGTGACAAAGTTCTGTTGGCGGCCGTCGAACTGCCATGCGTCGTGGTCGGAGCTGCCGTCGTAGTGGTTGTAGAGGTAGTGGTGGTCGTAGTGGTGGTCGAGGTTGACGTCGTCGAAGTAGTCGTTATGGCAATTGGCGCAGCGGTCACCTGCAATGCTACAGACGTGAGTGAGAAAAGAAGACAATTATAGCCAGCTTGTCACGTTTTTCTTTCCGCCAAAAAGACCGTATACCAAATTAGATCAAATTTCTGCTTTTATAACGGCAATAAACAAAGGTCTTGAAGCGAAGTTGGTAAAATTTGACCTGGTCTTTTGGCGGAAAGAAAAACATGACAAGCTGGCGCGGATGGCCTATAGCTCACAAGGGAACATTTTTTTGCACGCGGGTTATTTTTTGATGAAACTTGGCTAAAATGTACTTCAAAACTTCCTGATTCTAAAAAAATAGCTATAAAGCTTCTAACCTCAAAAATAACGTTTTTCCCATTATTTTTGTAATTTGCAAATTTTAAAGGCTCTTCACTCTTGCGAATAAAGTTTTTCTTGTTCTGGAATGAGGAGGTTCTGCTGTGCAATTCAGCATAATTTCATCGAAAGTTCAACCGCGGCCATAAAATGTTTCTTTGTAAGAAAAAAAGGAGTAGTAGTTTGATCCCACTTCCTTAAACTTAAAAAGACTGGAAAGATGGGAAGGAAAACGGAAGAAGTTCTGAAACTCCATAAAGTTTCACTGATAATAAAAACCCAAAAAGATGAGTCAACTTTGTGGTTATTTAAAAGATCGAGTACCAAGACACGTTGAGGAGGTACGGGCGACGGCGGCGGAGGAACTATCAAATCCATCGCAGTCGGGTCGCACGTTTCCTGATCTATAAGGGAAAGTTGCTCCAATATTGAGATCTGGATTTACCAGGGGGAACGAAGCAACAGCAAATTGTGTGTCCTTCGTGTTGGTAGCACCTGAAACTCTATGTTTTGAAACACTACGACTTGCCGGAATTTTATTTAAAAAGGGATATTGCAAAGTTTCTACGCTTGAAAATAATTACAAAGTTTTGTTTCAAATGGAGTTGAAAAATCGATTTAAGAGGTGAGCCATAGCGAACAGGTTGTATGCCGGTCTACGGTTCACAGGATCACATGTTCGATCCGCGCCGCAAATAACCGAAGAGCTCCAGATATTTTTATAGTGGGTACCACGACATCAAAAATTCCCAGTCGTCACACACAAGGGCGGATAGGTCACTCAAGCCAATCCACTGATTATCACTGATATCCGGATAGAACCTTCTCTCATCCACTTGGGGCACAGAGGCGTGAGAAAAAGAACAAAAAAAATCGATTAAAAAAAAAATTAAAAGTTATATTGTCGGAAAATTTATACATAAACGATTTTTAAGATGCTCAGAAACATGACCAGATCGAAAAGTTTCCGATTTTTGATTGTTCAGTAGGTTGCAGAAGTTGTATACTTGTCCAAGTCGAGAAAAAAGCTTTCTTCACGTTTCAAAGTTGTAATAAAAAAAACAGACCTGTCTCCATCTCGGCTGCTTCCCTGGTGGACTAAAAGACAGTATCGATAAAGTTCGTCGTTTAGGTGACGGTAAACACAATGGTTTTCTTGTAGTGGTTCTTCCTCTTCCTCATCTCCTGAAAATATTTTTCGACAGGATCAAAAAAGAAAAATTGAAAAGTACCGTCAACACTGTCTTTTTCGTACTTCGAAAGACTTCGTGAAGTACTCATCGGTGCTCGTGCTGTTGTTGTGAACGTTTTCAATTTTTTTGGAGCAAATGTCGTTCTAATTGTAGTTGCTACGAGTTTTGGTTTGGGTGTTGCTGAAAAAACTCGCGAAAATTTATCACATTCGGGTGCAGAATACAAATAGTAGCAAATACCTATATTTTGAGATATGAGAATTGAGTGATTTGAACACTTTATTTAGAATTTCAGAGAGTTTTTCAAAAAACTTAAAAATTAGAAGTACGTTCGGGATTTCACTTAATAAAACTTACAGAACATATTGCAAAAATATTTCTTACTTATTTTTAAAGGAAGATTCAAGGAAGGCATAGTGGGCTTTGGAGTCTTTGTTGTAGACACCACAACGTTGTTTTTTGGTTGTGTTTCAACTTCAAAGTCGACGTCATCTAGGGTGAGCTGAAACTATAAAGTTATCTCCGGATCTGAAAAGTTATTCACCTCGACAGCGTCTACATACTCGTTTTCTTCATCATCATCGTCATTGTAGAAACGACGCACACGTTTTATTTTTAATCTTTCTTCTTCTAAGTAAAGTATTAGTAATGAAGTTTTGTCAGGGGGAAACCATCGTAGTCGTATTCTTCATGAACTGTGTGGAGAAGGCAGCCGACGGCGCCGGAACTGCATTCTTCGTGGAAACAACGGACCGGAGCTGTCGGCACAACCGCTGGAACGATCTCATGATCAGTTTTTTTTTTGAACTAAAGCTCCGTCACAAGCCGTTCAAGCAAAAACTAAGGTTATCAAGCAAAGACAAAATGTACTCACGGAGAAAGTCTTTGCCCGACTGTACCAATTTTTGAAGTGTCGACTGGAAGAGGGAACAGCAGAAGCGAATTGACATGTCTGGCATGCCTTCGATGTTCACCTCATGCTGAAACATTTTAGTACCTTGAAACTTGAAATGAAAAAAAAACCTGGGAGATTAGGTATTTGACAAATGCTGGGTTGAGCTGCTCCAAAGTGAGCTTCGAACAACGAGGAGTCGCGCCGCACAGCTCGGAAAATAGCGGCTTGAAGACGATCTTTTTCAACTTTTGCTTCCATTACGAATGATACCTTTTCAAAAGTACGATCTATTTCGTTGCTAGCATCGCCTTCAGCTTCAAGAATCCCGCTGTCGACGCAGTCGTACACTCCCACCTTTGGTTTTCGAAGAAAAATGACTTGCGAAAAACAAAAACTCACTGTTGGAGCTAGGCTTACTGGGTCTGCCATGTCAAACTCGACGTAGCCGCAAGACGTCGAAGAAGAAGCACATAGTATTGGAGTATTGGCTTGTTTGGAGTAACGACGGCCTTGCCGACACATTACCTGCAAGCAACTAAGAACTTTATTCTGCGGCACAACTTTTCTTTTGAATAAACCCCAGATTTTTTGAATGCATTTTCTCTTCTTTCATAAACTTGAGTATTGTTTTCTACTTATAGTTGATTCTGCGCAAGATGGTCACGTTTTTTTTCAATGAAAAAAAAAAGCTGCCGTTTCTCCAAATGGGGCGACATGGCTCAGCTGGTAAGACTCATTTCTAACGTCCGCAAGGTCGTAGGTTCGAGTCCCTCCGAGGCCGACCAAGCCTTTCATCCCTCCGGGGTAGATAATATTGGAAGCTGCATGCAGTGAAAAGGCTCAATCTCTGCTATCGGCCTTTGGAAAGCCGGCACCGTACTTCTTCCTACGACCTCTCTTGTACCTGATGTTCTACGAGCGAATTACACAACTTCTCTGCATAAGCCACAGCTCCTGCCGCCGTTTAAACACAGTTAACTCAATGAAAGTCGATCGCACATGTATTCTTACATTGAAGATGCAATAAACAGTTTTTTTTTAAAACAGTTTCTCCAAAAACTAGCAAAAAAAAGACATTGAAGCGAAGTTGAGTCAAATTTGAATAAATTTTGTTAACGGTATCTTTGGCATAAAAACGTGACAAGGTGGTGCCGAAAAGGCTTTTGCCGTGCGAGACTCTTCCCAAATACAGTAGATAAATAAAACTTCAATCTCAAATATTCTTCGTTAAGGTACTTCACTAGTCTTATTTCGAACTGTCCAAGGACTTCAAAATCACCTTCACATTGTAGGGAGCCAGCGGGATCTCTAGCTCTCGTTTACAAAAGCAGCATTGCAAAGTGAGCAAGAGGACCAGAAGTTCCAGTCGATAGATGAGATATTCGCTGCTCATCAATACAGATCATCAGTGTTGAGGCTCCAGATTACTTCATTCGAAGGTATTATTATTCGAAAGCTAAAAAATCTAAAATTTAATCCTGTTGCTTTTCATATAGATGTGACAAGTGAAATGCGATGAGATCGTTTTTCATTTTTTTTTATCGAGTAACTTTTAAAAAGTATTTTGGTGCCAAGGATTCCAGAACACAAATTTAAAATGATGATTCACTTGAAGGATGTCGAAAAAAAAGCCAGAGCGTATATCTCGCAAGAAATGTCTCTCTCTTCCTCTTCCTCTTCCTCTCTCTCTCTGGGTACTTTACAAAGTCTCTGGAAAACGCGTAACAGTCGTTGGCATTTGACGACAAGACCTAGCGTGGACAACAACACGGATAGTTGTAAATATGGGATGATTACAAGCTTCGATGCGGTGATCATAAAAGTTAGTTATGTTTCGATGAATAAGTGGTTTTTATTTTTATTGTTTTCGGTCCGCCAGAGTTTTAATTTGATTCTTCTTTGATTTTCTTTTTTTTGAAACGGAAGAACCAAAGCGCGATTGAAAATAAAAGTAAAGCTTTGATGCTAGTTAACAAATGAGCCAATATTTGAAATTAAGTGAGTTATTTGATTTTTGTGGCAAGCTGGTGTTATAGGGTAAATTAGGCAGTTTCAAGATTATTTTTAGTTAAAAAATACCTAGGTCTTACTAGGAAACTACTCGGACTCGGGTACGGGTTTCGAGTTGAAACTTTAGTGGTTTATAGACCCAAGTCAGAATACTTGAAAACAAGAGAGAATATCTGCTAACCCCGTCAGAGAACTGAGAAAAAATTAGTAGAAAATGTGAAAATTAGGCCGGAAAATTTTCAGAGTACTGCTGTTTATCTTATTTGATAATTTAATACAACCGCCTTGAATGATCCGGCTATGATAAACTCTAATAAACTTTTTCCAACCAAAAAGAAGGAGAAAAGCAAAAATTTGACAATTTTCAAGCCTAAACTGTTCATTTTCAAAAAGCTTCTTCTTAGAAGCCTATGGGGTTTAGCAGATAATCTATCTTGTTTTCAAGTATTCTTACCCGGGTCTATAAGCCACCAAAGTTTCAACTCGAAACGCGTACCCGAGTCCGAGTAGTTCCCTAGTGAGAAAAAAAAAAAACTAAACCTAACTATTTTTTTTATTAGATTTCAATGATTCAAAAACATGGCCTCAAACAAATAAGAAATATCATCATGCTTGCGTATCTTATAATTTATTAGAAAATTATTAAGTTTTGATTGAAAGATTTTATTTTTAACTGATAAAGGAAGTTGGAAAAGAGCTTCAAAAAGTAAAAGGGCAGGCGAGAAAACGCGAGGATATGTTTTAGCCGGGACTTGCCTCGGACAACAGCTGTTGCCGCAAGCTTAGGGTCCAGGTTCCTCGTAGTCCACTCCACAATCAAATGTCCTCGGCAGGAGTCTAGTGACCTGTGAGACACCAAAGAATCAGTCAAAATAATTTTGAAGCTTTCTTTTTTGAAGCTCGGTGTTTCCAGAAAACACATATAGCGGAAGTTGATAAATTATGGTAAATCTAACAAGAAAATCGTAGGTAATCCAAATTTAAAAATTTTGAACTTGGTCGGTCTTTCATCTTAATGTTTGAAAACTTTGGCGATTATTTTTAAAGTTTAATTGTTAGTTAAAGTTGTTTCCTAAATAAAATGGATCTTGACTCAACCCAACTTTTTTTCAGTTCCTGGATAATTTCTCATTGAAAGAAAAATTCTAGAATCTTACTTATTTGACCATTATTTCAACTATAATGTAGATAATCGAGATCATACATGGCAGACCATTTTTTTTGAAGACCTCCAGTGTTTTTCACCAAGCTTTTTTAGTTGAGGACTACATTAACTCGCGGAGGTTTTTTTTTTACAATATCGTTATTACTTCCTCCCTGGAATTAGAAATCACTCTTACCCGCTATTTCGGAAGAATTTTGTAAGCCTTCCCTCCCCTGGACTAAAAGTTTTGAACTTGCACAGTAACATCGAAGAGAGCCTTAAAAATTGCAACTCGCAAATTCTAAAATTGAAAAAGACATTTTGAGTATGCGATAGTGCGTCTCGGTGTGCTTACACCCTAAGCATCATAATTTACGAAAAGTCTTGACCTTGCGTAATGAAAAAAACACCGTGACTGACAAAATCAAGCGAATGATCGCCCACATCCCGGTCGGTAAAGAGAATGAAATCTGACATCATAAAATCCTGTGGGATTCGTTTGTCTGTATAATACACGGATAAACAGAAAAGAGCAGAAGAATAGATCGAGGCTGGATTCCTAAATAGAGAATGAGGTCAAGCGAGTTTCGTGCTCGCTGTCTTCCGGAAACGTGCACGACGCCGTTGGACCGGCCTTCTGCACTTCTTCTTCAGCGTATTGTCTGTCTTAAACTCCGCATTTCACTGTTTTGACAGTCTCCAAACCATATTCAATCCAACAGGAAACTCCAAACCTTCATTCTTTATTTGTCAACGGATGAACTGGAACTTGCACTCGCAATACCTATCTCTTGTTTGATAAAGATTCTAAAAGGTTTTTCGGTAAAGTTTTGTTTGATACAGAGATCGATGTTCTCGATAAAAAAAAAATGAACTCGTGAAAGGGAGCTCATGGAAAAAAATAGAGCAACGGAAATTTTAGCACGTCTTCATTCTTTTTCTTTTAATAGAATCTGAAAATTTTTAAACATCAACTTCAACTCATTAAGGACTTTAAAAATTACAGTTTGATCCCGTTCAAAACTGTAGATGACCAGTTTTCACGAACTCAAATAACTTCAGCGTTGATACTTTGTTTAAAAGCAAGCTGTATCAAACTATGAGTCGATGAACTTATTCGAAACTAGGTTTGAAATGCCGCGTGGCAATTGCGTCTTTGGCTCTAATTTAGATGACGTCACGCTGAGAAAGGAGATTAGTCGGGGAATTCGTATGGCACAAAAGGTGTGCCGTGACCTGCGTGACCCTCCATACCGAAACGTATATGAATGTTAATGAGTCTCAGGTCGACAGGTTCAATGAGCCGAGACCGCAATCCACCAGCTTTTTAATGTTTTTTTTTCGGAGTCACACGGGTTCTCTTCTTTTTCATTATTCTTTGACACTAAAACTTGCTGGATTCTTTGGAGGAGGCTACGCGAAACTCAGGAAGATCTCATGGTGCAAAGCCTGTTACAGTTTCAGTTTTGGCGATCAACTAGTTCTACACTATTGACAACAAATCTTTATTTCATAGACTATCACTCTTTGATGTAGATTGAGACTTCCGGAATTCTTGATCTAGTTCATTAAGAGTGCCCCGGCCAATCTTACTCTATCACGTTAGATCTTCAACCAAACAAAGTTCTTTCAACGAAAATGGCTGACAAAACTGTCAATCTGAGTGCAAAAGCCAATCGACCGGAGTCTCGAAAATATCGGTCAAAGGGCTGGAAAAAAGACACGGAAACTCCGACACGACCTTCCTCGGTCGTCTTTTTTCTCCGCTCCACACATGGCTCACCGGAGAGGCGGACGCTGTAGAAGTGGAGGCGTGACCGATTCCCTCAGAATTCTTCGGATTGTCTTCTTCTTGTTTGCCTCATCCAGACTCATGTAAGCCTTTCAGCTTCTCCATATCTCCGTTTTCTGATTGCATTTTTTTTTTCATTTTCTACAATATTCGATTTAAAATCTCCATTTTTAAAAGTGTTTTGCACGGTTTTTTTTTCCAGAAGTTAAAACCGTTTATTGCAGAGTAATAGACTTTATTTTCAAAATAAGGATGAAACTCGAAACGTCTAGTGTTTTTCGCACTCTTAGTTGGTCTGTTAATGGTGGATAGGTAGTCCGAGGTACAGTAACAGTTACGCAAGTCTAAAGTGCGATTTGAACAATGGCCGGGTCAACAGCGCATTATTCGTTTTGCTAATGGCGCATGTCCTTGTTCCTTTTTCTTATTTCCGAGTTTTTGAACTACGACTATATTTGAAGCTAATTTTTCAAAATAGAGATATAGAATACTAAGACTAATTTTATTTTTTTTTTCACGAGGATTAGGGCCGTTTTTTTTCGGACACCATGAAATCGGTTTGAAGCATTGATCATTGTAGATGAAAGTGGCTTCGTGCAAGCGTAGAAAAAAATTTTTCAAAAAAAGTTAAAATTAACAAAAAAACACTCTTGATTCACAACTCCGTTTGAGAAATTTGAAAAAAACGCATTT
This sequence comes from Caenorhabditis auriculariae, assembly GCA_904845305.1. NCBI lineage: Eukaryota > Metazoa > Nematoda > Chromadorea > Rhabditida > Rhabditidae > Caenorhabditis > Caenorhabditis auriculariae. The sequence continues at coordinate 806,000 of CAJGYM010000025.1, forward strand.
CAAAAAGTAGGAGTTTTGCTCGGAACTTTTGGCTTTTTCTGGAATTTTTCTTTCATCCATGTGTAGGACTTGTAAGAGAATCAAAAAAACTGCACGACTTTTTCTTTTGAAGTTTTTAAAATAGAAGAGATTCATCAAAGTCAGTCGAGAATTTTTCGATCTGATTTTAATGAAGTTCTGAAGTTCCTATGTACGTGGAGCTCAATAAGTCCCGAAAGGGTGGTATGAAAAAAACATCAGCGAAAATTAAAACGGCGACTTTTCCGATTTTTTCATATCGCTAGGGAACTTTCCGACGGCCACCTTTCCGACAAAATTTTTTCCGACTTTTTTTCTCGATAAAATTTTCGTTTTAAAACTTCCTATATAAAGTAAGTAGTTGGTTCATGATTAAAACACAAAGAGATAGGAAAAAAAATTTCTATAGATGTTTTAAAAACCGAAAAACATAAGGGGAAAAAGTCGGAAAGGGATCCGTCGGAAAAGTGGCCGTCGGAAAATTCCCTAGCGATATGAAAAAATCGGAAAAAGTCGCCGTCTGAATTTTCGCTGGTGTTTTTTTCATACCACCCCCGAAAGAGTAGCTGACTTACAAAGATTGGAAAAAGTAAAGTATAAAAACAACTTTAAACCGCGGGGATGAGTTTATTGACAAATATTTCAATTTTTAACCTTAATTGATGATGGCGGCGTCCTTTGAAAAGGTCTGCCCATGTATGAGCCCCTGGTGAAATCAATTTACTTGTTATAGAAAAAAAAAATTTGAATGTTTTTAATGAGCTCTGCGTGCCGCCATAGGTTAGTAGGGACCACTTCACGGTTTCTAAGTTGGCGGAAAGGTGGATGGCCTTTCCAGGAAGAGGCGCTGCCTTTGGCCGTCGGAATCCGCGGCTCTCAGAACCTATTCTTGGCACGGCGCCCTTGAGTGACCTCGCCGTTTCTAATTGCTATCCTTTTGTATACACGTGTTCTTGCCTTACGCCCTCTTCGGCACGTCGTCATCTGCGTGTTTCAGTTTTAAAGAAGGACATACATGCCTCAGCCGTTTGCAACGTTCGCCGCTCTTCTCATTCCTCTTTTCGCCCTTCTCGACGCCTACGAGTTTGACACTATCATATCAGGTTCATTCCTATTCAGTCTGAACTTTTTTTTTCCTCAGCCGAGCTCTTTTTCGAATTCATCTAAATATTTATTTTTTTTTTCAAAAATAGGTTCCAGTGATCTTGGAAAGATCCAAATTCTTTAGTCGCATCTTACGGTCCCAGAAAAGCAATAAATTTTGCCAAAATAATTAAAAAACCCTTTCTTCATAGCTAGTTTTGCTATATTTGGAGACTGCTTATTTGAAAAAAATCGCTGCTCTTCCTAATTTTATGTGAGCTGAGTAGTTCTTCGTTTCTAATAATGAAAACCCTGTGAAAATGAGGGCTCAGGTGCTTTTAGAAATTAAATTCTTATTTTGAGTCACAGCTTGGAGAAGTGAAAAAGTTTTTCTTTTTCGAAGTAATTCTTCGAAAATTTCAGACAAACCAGAGATTCAGTGTGGAACCGGCAGTTTGGTTTTTGAAGATAGCTACGCAAAATAACGTTGCGCCTTCACATGTTTTTGCAAAAGGACATTTCCAAAAGGTACACAGAATAAAAGATATAGGAAAAAATAAATTTTTTTTTGCAGGAAGGATGTTCATTTACCAATTCAACGGAGACCACTTTTGAGTTTGGCAAATGTGACGTTGCGCGTCAAAGAGAAGTTAGTTTTAGTTTGATTTTCTGCTTTTTTGAAGCTTTTCCCCCAAAATAATTGATTCCATTGTTCATGAAAATTTTCGGTTTCCACAGGTGCTTTGCTAAATAGTTATTTTCAGAATGAGAACAGGTTTTTGGGGCCTTAAGATTTTTTTCGAAGAAGTATTTCTTTGACATCTCTGTAGGAAAAAAATTTCGAAACAAAAATTTCAGAATTTAAACACTTGAAATGAACGAATCAAAAAAAAAATGCACTTTGTAAAAAGAGATGGAATGAAAACTCTCAACCAGATTAAGCTCCGGAAGTTTCCAACTACAGACTTGCTATTATTTTTTTGTTGTTGTAGGAAGCGAACATCGAAATAAAAGTATAGCGCTCTTTTCTGAAAAATAGGAAGCCCGGAAAGTTAAATCTCACAATAATCTCAAAAGAAAGGTCCTTTTACTATGTGTGGTAGGAAATTTCCTGAAATTTTGTCAGAACATTTTTTGATGTACCAGAGAAAGATCCTGAAAATCTCAATCTGCAAAACTCCCTATTTTTTGAACAAAAATGCCTCAAAGTCAAAGAAAACCATCAATAACTGCTAAAATGGGTCATTTTGCTCTTAGAGTCATTACTTCTTGAAAATTAGGAAATTGTGCAATTTAAAACTTTTCAGATCTCAATTTGTTATTGTGGCCAATTTTCAAGAAGTTGCCAACCGCAAAGTGAAATGACCTTTGTTGTCAGTAGAGTTTTTAGTCATCTATTCTCGTTTTCCAATCCAAACAAAGTAACTTTCATGTGATCCAACCCACTCAAGTTTTCAACCTGTGCAGGTTAACCCGAAAGGGATGTCCTACACGATGACGGTGATAGTGCAACTGCATCCGCTGTTCACGACGCGCGTCGACCGAGCATACCGCGTCCGTTGCTTTTACAAGGAGACGGAGAAGGCCGTCGGCGCCGAGTTCTCCGTCAGGTACGTTTTCGATCATGTTTGTCCTCGACGGTTATTGCCGTCGACGTTAACGTTTCGCCAAATAATTTTACAACATTTTGGGGCTGTATAAGAATAATAGGTGAGAAGGCCGCCGCGAGATCGACGAAATGACCCTCGTATGGCCAATGTTTCTTAAACGACAACAATTGGCGTCGGCGATTGAGCAATTTTTCGGGGCTCAGCCTTCAAAACAGTGTGAACGTGTGTTGAGTTCAGTCAGCGGATTGTGAAAAAAGACCTCCATCGAGACCTTGACCGTGTGAGGAGCGTAACCAGAAAAAAAAAAGATCAGAGTAGATCACACTTGGAGGCCATTCACGCAAGTTTGAAATCAGCGTACATCGAACTTTTGCCTATTCACAGCCTCTTTTCGAGGTGTTAAAAAAGCGAACCGAAAAAGTTCGAGTTTTCCGGCGATAGTAATTTCCAGGGTAACTTGAAATCAAGTTCTACTTTTTTGCCATTGAAGAGCCCATCAAGCCGTTTCTAATTGACTATTAAAATTCATATTTTTTGTGATCATGTAGAAAAACTCAATAAGCCAAGAAGAAAGGGTTGGCTTACAAATATTCGGAGGAAAAGGTTTAAAAAAATTAGTTTTAAACTCAGAGAGGTAGTATTGACAAGAAAAATCAAGTTTTTAAGTTAAAACTTAAAACTTTTTAACCTCAGGAGTTTATACCAACTTTAACATTGAAATATTTGAGAGGAGGGTTAGCAGCGTTAATAAATGGATTGCCCGTGGCATTTTTGCGATACGAGTTTTATTTAAAGGAAGTTTTCGTCAAAAGTAAACCCGCCTTAGTCCAACAGGTTATGGGCCTGCCTACGGCCCAAAGGGTCACAAGTTCGATCTCCGCCGTTACCCATCTAAAGGATTTGAGAAATGTTGGTAGCGGAAAATCACGGCTTCATATTCCCCAGTCACAAAAAAAGAAAGATATGTCACTAAAGCCAGTCCACTGATTATCACTGATATCAGAATAGGACCTCGGCTCATCAACTTGGGGCGCTGACGCCGCTCAAGCCGTAGAAGGCGTAGGAAGAAGAAGAAAACTTTGCAAAAAAAAAATCAAAATGAAAATCCTTCATGAGAGAGTTGCAGCGATCCATCGCCGACGTACTTGCCGCAGGAATCCATACAGCCCACTTGCGTTTACACGCTTCATATGGTTGGTTATTTTCGCGAAAAAAGCCATCGAAAAAAAAAAAATTAAGGGCTCTCCGAATGGTCCGCTAGCCAAATACGCGAAAGTCGGCGACACCGTTTATCACGTCTGGGATTGCGCCAGTGAAGTAGTCTTTTCTTTCGATTAATTTATGTTGAAATGGAAAAAAAGAGTCACCTTGAAGTAAAAAGCAACGGCGTTTTTCAGATTTACGAGATGTACGTGCACGATTGTTTCGTGGTGGACGGCGAAAGCAGCAACAACCGCCGAGTCATCGACGACAAAGGGTCCGTTATTGAAAGATCGGGAAAATCACGAAATTCTCAAGATTTTTTCAAATATCTCAATCTGCCCAACTTCTTTGTTCTTTTGAAAGAAGGGACAACAGTTTTTCTCCGGCTTTTAGGCTTTTTATTTTCAAAAATATGGAGTAGGGGGTTTTTAGGCTCTTCATCTAGTTAATCGAAAAATATTCTGCAAATTTTCACAAATCGAAGCTCAAAAAAGCGTTTCAAGAAAGAGCGAGTGATCTCTCACTGAAATCAGCGTAAAATCATGCATAAATAGAAATTTTATGAACTTCGAAATTAAAATGTTCAGTTCTGTGAAAATCTGGCAATGAATAGAGTATAGTTAGACTTCTTTTTCGTTTCATCAAGAAAAAAAGCACCTTTTCTGTGTCAACTCGTTCATGTTTGTTTATTTTCCCTGTTCTCCGTCCTGAAAACCTAGAGAGACACCTGGCATGCTTATGATACCTCTAAAAGTAGGTCCAACTTCCTGAGTATGCCCTTTCTGCCGCCCCGGTCTCGACCTTCAGCCCTTATTCAGAGCGCACCCGACCTACTTATAACTCTCTCAAACTGCAATTACCTGTACTCCCGTGCCAAGCATAAGGCAAAACATGCTCGCTTTCCCATTAGGAAAAGGGGAGCCTCGCCTCGTCCCAATTGTTGTAATCATCGTCCGAGACGTTTTTTCTTCTTTTTTTTCCGCTTCCTTGTACGGTTTGCAATTCGACCTTGCGGATGCGCGGTAACCGATGGTTTAGCACTTTAACGACTGTGCGACGCACCTGTCTTCACTTTTTGCTTTTTAAGAAAATAACAGCTTTCAAAATGGAAGAAGATCTGCGTCATCCAAAAATTGCCATCAAGATTGAGGAATAAAAAAATAAATACAGAGAAAGATTCAAAAAAAAGCCATTAAAATGAAAGATTAGGCAAGACACTCTGTATAACAGCAGCTCCCGAGAAAAAGAGGTGAATTCTTGGGAAAATAAGCGAATTAAAGCTGAAGAAGAAGAGAAAATAGCGTAGCTCATTCGGCTTCTGAAACAGTCTCAAATGTCCGTACCCTCTTTTCCTTGAAGAAAAAAGAAAATAGGCGATGGAAAAGCAGGCACAGAGGAGCAAGACTGTATCAAGTAGCGACGAACTTCAAATTAAGCTCAACTGAAGCATAATCTTTACGTGGACCCCTCATTTTCACAGATTAACTGGAAACTGCATTATTTTGTCTAGTTTCAGGTGCTCCACAGACGTTTTCATCATGCCGCAGATCATCTACAATGGGAACCGCTCCAAGGCCTTTGTGGTTCGTTTCGAAATGATTATTTTTCACTAGTTTTTCAAAAAAAAACATCTAACAGTATATCAAAGAAAAAATAATTTGCAGAATTCGAACGCTTTCAATTTCCCTGACCAGAATATTGTCAAGTTCAACTGTCAGATTCAAATTTGTCCGACTTTGAGTGGAGATTGTTATCGGGTTGGTAACTCTTCGGAACATTTCTCAAGTGTCCTATTGCAGCCGAAGTGCGACGGACAAGCTGCAGCCGACCACGACGACACCCTCTCATCAGACATGGCTGAAGACGAACTCATAACTACAGCCACTCCGCCTGCGGAAGTCGCCACGACATCAGCCTCCACCATTTCCAGCACCTCGACCACCTCTTCCACAAGCACCACGACGACAACTACCACTACCACGACGACGACGACGACAGCGCCAACAACCCAACAAACAAGTCTCACCGTTCAACTGTCTCTTTCTAGAACGCGAAACTTCAGAAACGACGACCATCCTTTTCCCGACTCCCGAAGCGTTATTGAAGATTTTCTCAGACAGTCCGCGCAACATTACTCATCGGCTATACGATCTCGAAGGATCCGGTAGACATTTGCGCATTAGACTTGGGCAAAATGAAGCATTTTGAGGCCTAGAGATCTCCTCGAGAGATGAAACCACAACTACGTTCACCGTTCTCAAATCAACCAAACGAAGGAGAGATGCTGTGGACGTCGACATTTCTTCCCCAGAGTTGATGATCGTCGATCGAGATTTTGGTGGGTCATTTCTTTTCAATGAATCCCAACAATAATATTCACGAAAACTATGAAGAAACAATTTAGCATCTGAGCTGCCGACGGCCCTGGAACTGTCGGAGGAAAAGCAAAAGCCGGCGGTTTGCCTGCCCTTCGTCGTTCTGTGGATCCTTGGAGGTGTCGCGATCTTCTCGATCTCGATCACGATGACTGCTTTGTGCTACTCTCTCAAACAAAAACCCAGTTTCCACATACTACCGTAGACTTTCCTCAGTTGTTGAGCTTTCTGATTTGACTTTATCTCTCTCAAATGACAAAAAGTCATTATTCAGAAAGCTCAGCGAAAATTTGTTTCGCTCCTTAATAAAGAAAAGCTTTAAGAGTTTTATGAAACCTTGCCTTGGTTACCCGTATTGCCCCTACTTTCCACGTGCCAATGACAGTTTTCCCTTGCGCCTTCATGCGGCTCATGTTCTGTAATTATCTTTCACTCGTGTTGGTTTCTTACGGTAACAACTTTTTGTATTTATTATGAGTTTATACATTATGACACTGACGAAAACAAAAATAACAATAAAAAGTTAAAAATTGTTCACCCGTGGTTTAGAATGAGATCGTCGGAAGTTGGCAATGGAGAGTATTGCGAATCTAAAAATATTCCTTTCACCTGGTCTGAGAAGGTTCAGAAATCTTGAGAAAGAGCTCAAGACAAGTTACGAAAAAAAATCAAAAATTTCTGCTCAAGTTTTATTACTAATGAGCCGAAAGAATACTGAACTTATGTCTTATGGACAAAAAGCAAATGTTTAAGAATGGCTTTCTTAGATCTCAGACATTGGTTACGCGGAACGGACGCGAATCGGACGTGTCGTGGCGTTCCTACACTAAGAATAACTGACGAGATAAACGCGAGGTCGGTGGCGGTACATTGACGAACTCGCAAACATGTCGCTTTTTTCTAGGCGCGACCTCGCATTTATCTTGCACTTCAGAAAACTTTCAAGAGAAATGCGAGCTCGCGCCTGGAAAAGTGCGAGACCGGGGCGAGAAAAAAAAGCGATATTTTTGCGAGCTCGTCAATGTACCGCCAGCGTCTCGCGTTCTCGGCAGTTATTCTTAGTGTAGTGACCACTCTAGTAGCGGCAGCACTGCTAAGTGGTCTCTAGGAATGTTCAAAAACATCCCATTTCCGAGATGAAGTTATGAATTTGGAATTTTTCCCATTCACAAGGCTTTCACCCCTATAAGTCTTATTAATTTTCGAGAAAATATAAGGCGGGATTTTTTTTTTCTGCGGCCTAAGTAGTTCTAATAAAAACACGCATAAAAATAATAAAGAAGACTGCTAAAATTTTTTGGAAAATACCTGGGGAAAAGAGCGAAAATAACTGTGATAACTTCTGCGAGCCAAAACGAAGCTGTGCACATAAGTTTGCCTGGAATACCCGTAGGCGTGTCTGGCACAGTTCCTGAGATCCACTTTTTTTTTTTGAAAATTCAGATTTTCGGCTCTCACCAGGTAGAAGAATGGCACTGTAAGCGAAGAAGAATCCAAAGTTGAAAAAAATGAAAAAAATAAAGATAACAACAAGAGGCCAATTCTAAAATACAAAATTCATATAAAGTTCAGAAAAAAAATGAACAACCCAATAACGGACGACCAGTGCGAGATGGAAGCAATTGACAATCATCATAGAATTGTCAATGTAGAAACCGATTTCCCAAACGCTCGCATCTGTGTTGGCAACCGTCTGCAATGATTGATACAATTTAGGAGCTTCGGAGGGCTGCCTATAGGAGCATCCTAAGGGGTCCTTGAACTTTCCTCTCTAGGAAGCACTTTATAACCCCTATAGGAGCTTTTTTCTCCAAATAGTAACCTTTTTTTAGCCTCCCTTATTTGAAAAAGTTTTTATGCAGATCTTCAAGACGTTTTTTGGTGAAAAAAAAGGATCAAAAACTTCACACCACTTTCTGTTCAAATTTTTTAATGTCAATCCATAGCTCAAGCTCCGCCCTTAATGGCGCGAACCAAATTAGAGAACGATTCGTCCACAGAGTGTTTAAGAAAGACGTCATTGTGATTGACATTCAAAATCGGAGCAGGACTATAAGATTATCCATTGCTAGATGCTCTGGAAAAAAGGATGGCAGCCCAAAAAGTTATTTTCCACCGGTTTTTTGAACCGAATTACACATTTATCCTATTGCTGTGATCCAGGTGAATCAGATTCTTGAATATGTGCTTTCTTTGTAAGTTAATTTGAACTAACCATATGAGCAACGTAGTAAATGACTGCAGCTTGGTAAATCCCGTCCAAAACAGCGAAAAAAAACAGTTTGGTCGTGTAAAGCTGCCCCTGAAAATCGAAAAGCGTGAAGACCTTTTGATAGTAGAAAAACTCTGTCCGCTCCGTAAATGGATGGATTTTCGGAGAGAGTAGAATCTGAACGATCTTGATCCCACACTCCCACGAGAATTGGTTGAACACTGTAAAAATAAAAAACTTCGAGAGAATACATCACGCAAAACCTGCTAAAAATAATTGGGTACAACAAGCCCCAAAGTGGGTCCATGACATTCGTTCCAGAGTATCCATCATAAAATTGATAGAAAAAGAGGATGAAGACACAGTTCTGAAGTTGGAAGTGTGAAGGAAATTTGCACAAGACTACCGTGTTTTTGTAAAGAAAGTAGAGAAAGCTGAGGGAGAGTCGGTAGTAGCACCAGTGACCGTGGACCAGCAGGAGACGCGTGAGAAACCGGAAACGAGCGATCGCGAAATCGCAAGCCATGGCGGCCTGAGAAGTAAGTGTTTCAGTAGGCTTACGAGGGAAGTTCAAATAGTCTAGCTTCGAGAATTCGTCGCTACTAAACCAATAACTGCGGAGATAGTATCCTGATTCCAACAGGAAAAATTTCTCATTGTTTTCCTTTTATTGGATTTTTGGAGTCTTAAAGACGCCAAAAGCCTTGATTTTCTTCACTACTGAACTCTTTTTGAAAAACGCCCTTGTGAATTAGATCGCACCTGAAGGCCTTCTTTGCCGGCCAGTCCAATTCCGACATGAGCTGCCTGGATCATTGGGACGTCATTGGCGCCGTCTCCGATGGCCAGAACATTCCCCTTCAAAACGCTCCTTGAAGGTTTTTCTACTTTCACAAAAATACATAGGAAAAGTTCCGAAAGAAAAATGTTCTTTTCTGCAGCGAAATAGGCTACCGAACGTAGCTGTTGTCAATAGTGTGCAGAAAAAGGTAAACGAAAAGCTTTTTATTTTTCCTGTTGAATAAATCCTTTCTTGTACTATTCCAAGATAGATCAAAAACCGTTTTTTTTTAGTTCAGCCGTTTTTTTTTTGTTTCTTAGGATTTTCCTCAGCAATTTTTACATTCAATTCTCATACTTTGATCTTTTCCTTAACTGCCTTCACAATTGTGGCTTTTTCAGAGGGCGTCATACGATAGCAGAGAACGCTTTTTGCCCTGAAACTTGAATTAATTATGAAAAACCGGAGCGCAAACTTCTTCAGTGTTGTGATCAATATTTCTTTTCCTTCCGGGATCATTTTAATGACTACTGGTGATAAAATGAGGTTGCACCTAGAATAAAAAAAAATGAGAAATTTCATTCAAAATTTCTTTTCACCCTTCCGCTTCTGCTGCAGCTTCAACGTCTTCTTCATTTTCAATGACTCTAAAACGAGAAAACATAACTTTGCGATTGGAAACAATTTGATTCAGTTCGTTTCATAAGACTAACCTCACTGGTCTGTTCGGTTGGAACAAACCACACGACGTTGCGATATTTTGAGCAGTTTCCAGTTTATCGCCTGTCAGAACCCAAATTTGAATACCAGCTTCTCTGAGTTTAGTCAGTGTTTCCGGTACCCCATCCTGAAAAAAATAAAAACGAAAAATGAGAACATTAAAAAAAAAGAGCGTAATTAACCTGCAAGCGGTCCTCGATACCCGTGACGCCCAAGAGAATCAAGTCTTTCTCAATCTCGGAAGCCTTTTCAGAGAGCATTTCCTCTCGTTCGGGGGACGCGTCTTCCATGACGAATCGATAGGATTGCTCGAAATCCAGGAACTCGTCCACAGAAAGGTAGCGCATCGCAAAACACAGCGTTCTTAGTCCTTTTTTGGAATAGGAGTGAAGTTTTTCCTTGATGTTTGAGACACGTTCCAAGTTTTCCTCGTCACCCTCTTCCAGTCTGAAATCTTTCCAAACTAGATTAATTCTACAAATAAACTGTAATGAAATACTTGATTTCAATCAAGCATTTTGATTATAGGTCACTACAAACTATAATTAAGTCAAAAATTAGTTTTTACATTTTTAGAGCTATAGTTCAATTTTTAATGGCTTCATATTTATAAATTAACAGGACAGGTTGGACTTCGTAATACTGTTGTACAGGTTTACGTAGGACTTTGAATCAGAAGGGTCGTTTTTTAATCAAAAGGTTATAATAATAAAATTGCTTTTGAACCTTAAAATAATAAAAATTTTTCGTTGAGTTTTCCTAACTTTTCGTGAGTATTTTTTGAAGGCTTTTTGACGTACCAATCTGTGATTTTTTTATTTTTTTGTCCAGGTGCCTTTTTTTGACCTGCACCGCGAACTTTTTCAGAGTTCTCTGAAAAAGTTCTCTCAAGCGATTTAAAAATTCATAAGATGAAGTCAGAGTCTAAAAAAATTTTTCATAAGATGAAGTCAGGAAGTCTCAAAAAAAAATTTTCATATGCTGAAGTCAGAAAGTCTAAAAAAACGGAACCAAATCTATAGCTGAATTAGAAAAGGTAGCTTTTTATTCAATTTGATTTGTAACCTATCGAAAATAGCAGAGTCGGCTCCTTTGCAGTACAACAAAGGACCTTTCCTCGTCTTGACGACCACCGACATTCTTTTGCGGATCGAGTCAAACGGCAATGTAAGTAATAGTTCGTATCTGGAAAGATTACTTTGAAGAGGAATCGAGTCAAAAGAGATCTCAAGAGAAGGAAATATAGATCTAAACAAACTATATACCCACTTTTTCCTGCCAACTCGAGGCTTCGATATCGTCACAAAGTTGGCACCGCGCTCTTCCAGCACGTAATCGTAGAGAGCGGCGCCTTCTATCAGGGCCAGTTCATCGGGACTCTCGGCTTCGTAGGGACACTGTTCTTTTTCATGAAATGTGATTGCTCTGCTTCTAGTCGGTATTCTGGAAAATGCAGAAGACCCGAATAAGATCAAGAAAAACTGAACCAACAAGTTCGTGATGGGGCTGATTATGCTTCTCCGAACGGCGGTCGTGAACTTCTTCGACAAGAATGTGACTGATGACATCGTCCGAGAAAGGGGTGTAGATGTTGACGTGGGGGAAGGTATGCCTCAAATGTCCATCAATGAACGAAAATTGTTTTTAGAATGGACCGACTCATAACAGACGGACTCATGGGCGTCGGCTCTTCTTCGGGTATCGCCGATAGGTTTTCTAATGATTCAAAGAGACAGAGGCTAAAACATGATGTACTCTTCAATATCCCAAAAGTTTCAAGTCACTTCTGAGGCCGCTCTTCTTGTGGAACTTGTTTGATTTCTTTCAGCTTCGCCAGGTATCGTTCTTCTGTTATATCGTAAAATGCCGAGTTTCCGAGAAAGTAAACGCCTGCTTCATAGGCGCCAAGCTGAAAGAAATGTGTACTATTGTCGAAAATCTGCCGGGAACCTCAATAGCATCCTGATGGGGAATTTTGTTGACCACGACGGAATTATTGAGAAGAATGTTGGCGAAAAAATGCTTCATCGAGGGATTCCAGCTCGACTCGGTCACCCGTCTGTACAAGGCTTCAGAGCGGACTGGCTTGTTTTTATCGATCTCCTAGAAGGAAATGCATCTCAGTCCGGAAACTGCCACTCACGAGTCCCTCCTCAGCTCCGTAATCAGTACTATCAAAAGCACATTGGCGAAAAATCATCACATTTTCCGTGAGAGTGCCCGTTTTATCCGACAAAACATGCGTGACGGTGCCGAGCTCTTCTGGAATGCTCAGTGAATGGCAATCGATAGTTCGGTCCTGAAGAAATAATTTTCGACTCGATCAAGCTATTTTGGGAAATACCGATTGCTCATCGTAAAGTTCAATATCTTCACTGATGAAATAAATTTGGGCGGCTTTTATCAGCTCAACCGTGATGTAAAGCGATATCGGCACGAGAACCTGATTCATCGAAGCTTCGAAGAAAACTTTGAGATTAAATACCTGATAGCAAATAAAAAAAGAGCCGACATTTATAAAGCCTTCGATGACCGGCTTGGGAATGTTCCAAACGATGAAAGGCACCTAAGAATGAAATTTATGAAGTGATCGGGAGGTTCAAGTAACCTTGTCGGGATCGTGGTTTGCCACCCAAAAAGCAGAGGAAATGGCACCCGCCGTCACCATACCAAGCAACAAAATGAAGCAGATGATAATGAAACTGAAATTGAACAAAAGAGCATGCAAAAAATTAGCTTTTCTCCAATAAATCAAACCGATTAGTTAGACGCTCAATTCCAGAAACTTTTCGTGGAGCTCGTCCGTTGTTCATCATCACCTTCGTCTCGTGTCCTCAAAAAGAAAACTTAAAAAATTGATGAATAAGAGGAAAATTCAATACAAACAGAAAAAAAACATTATGTCGTGTTAAAAGTGAGTCGGAATGAGTTCTAAAATCTAACATGTAACATGTAAACAGCCTTATCGTCAGAGAGACAATTTTGATCATATCGCTTTTTTTCTCAACCTCTTTCTGAAAACTAAACTGTTGTAGATAGTGAATTGAAGCAGCCACCGAACCATAGTTTCAGTTCAAATACTTTTTTTCAAAGTTAGGTTGCGGTCCTTATCTATAGTTTTGAGAAGAACTGACCAGCGTATACGACAATTCCTTCAACAAAAGTCGTATTTTTAACTCGACTTCCGCGGAGCAACATGTTATCTTTAAGAATAACATCGCTCTGGCCTGAAAATTGCAGTTCAGGAAAAAAAAAACTTGGCAATTAAAAAAGAACAGACCAGGTTCATATTCTACTTTGGCGCGAATCGTGTAGATGTTCTTGTCTGGCTTCTCGCTTGTCACAACTCCACTGAACTCGGTCGGTTTGAAATTTGAGTCTTCCTTGAAACAAAAAATACTTTCGAACACCTTCAACAAGGAGGGCTTACCGCCGAATATTGTATTACTTTTGCTGGGACGCAGCGTTGTTTCAAAGCGGATTCGCCGTCCAAGTTGCTCGTCTCCACGTAGCAAGTTCCACTTTCATTCGATGACCTGTTATATGTTTTGTAAAAGAACAGAGAGCACACCGATTTGGTACAATCGTGATAGCACACTGTATATTGAAATTTTGCAAATACCGAACGAGATTTTTGGGCTCTACAGCTGGCTTGAGCCATCGAAAAAGGGTCCTGTCCTGACACGACAATAAACTAGATAGTGTCTGGCTGGTGGAGCGCAGACAGGCCACGCCCTCTTACCACCACAAGCTGGCCGTTAATTGGCTACATATATATGCCGTGTTCAAAGTGATTCCGCGGAATTCCAAATAGAAAATTGTTGCATTATACGGAAACTTTTTAAACACGGCAATAACTTTATTGAAAAGGAGTTTTTCGTATAAAAAAGTGAGCGGATTTGGCTTTTAAATTAAAATTGAAACAATAATAGAGAGAAAGTGTTTGAAAAAAAATAATTTTTAGCCAGCGCCAGCAAGCCTTGTTCCATCAAGTTTGTTTGATAAAACTCGGTGGTATGAAGAAAAGACCAGCGAAAACTCAAATGGCGACTTTTCCAATTTTTTCATATCGCTAGGAAACTTCCGACAGCCACTTTTCCGCCGAATCTTTTCCCAACTTTTTTTCTCGATGAAATTTACGTTTTGAATCTTTCTATATAAAGTAGGTAGTTTATTCATGATTAAAAACACGAAGAAATAGGAAAAAAATGTTAATAGATGTTTTATAAATCGAAAACATAAGGGGAAAAAAAGTCGGGAAAAATTTTTCGGCGAAAGGTGGCCGTCGAAAAAAATTCCCTAGCGATACGAAAAAAATCGAAAAAGTCGCCGTTCGAATTTTTTTGCTGGTCTTTTTACACCACCTATAATTCGTCTTTTTAAAAGATAAATTCTTATGTATTGGTCGCTTTTACTCTCATCGCATCGTTAAATTTTCAGCTCAGACCCTAAAATTTAAAAAAAAATGGCCTAAAGATCTTGAGCGCTAAGAGTCCGAGTGAGAGTAACTCTGGTGTAAGAGATCAAAAAAGTACCTCAAGAAGAGAATGTCGGCTGGCACGTCGTGCTCGTTGGAAATGTGAACGAAATCGCCAACGAGAATGTGCTGCCACTCCATTTTTCTGTATGTCCCGCGCTCTCTTAAGATCTCATTAAAAGAAAAATACATTAAAAATTTTACCTGTCCCAAACGTGGCAGCTTTTCTTGTTCACTTTGTTGTCAAACTTCCACCGACGCAAGTCTTCGACTCCGTCCTTTTGTTTGCTATTTGACTTTTAATTGAGATGATATACCTTGATTAATGTTGTCCCTAACACAAAACTAATAGGTATCAATCCGAGATACTTCGTATAGGCGTTGAAAAAAGGAATCCAGTTGAGAACTATAAATGCTAATTGAAATTGTACCTTAACTTTTGCCACTCACTCGCTATCAGGACGAAGTACATATTCGCATATTTAGTGGTTATTTGATGGAAGATGTTGAGCGGGACAAACGTCAGCAATGAGTACTTTGTCGTTGAAATAGCGTTGTTGGAAAAATTTCGGTAATTGTTCAGTTCATAGCGTGGCGCTTCGAACATATGATTGGGCTGTACTACTCGAGATCTGCGAAATTATTGACTTTTCATGAAATATTCAGCGAGTTTTTTTAAATATTAGTTTGCATCAATTGAAAAAAAAATAATTTGTTTCAATAACATTAAATTAAAATTTTCCAACAAAAAAATTGGCGTATAAAACGTCGACTAAAGAAAACAAGAAGGTAAGATTTTACCCCGTCTGTCGAGAGCTTCTGCCGCGAAAAATGGAAATAGGATTGTGTAATGGAGCTGAAGGAGGAACCCATTTTGAGGAAGATCTGTAATCACAAGAGAGTTTTGAATATTCGTTCTTAAGTTGAAAAAAAAACGACCAGTCTTAAAATTTGCTCGTTAATGATCAAATTTTCCCACTGTGAGAGAAGAGTGAAGAGTGTAATTTAATAAAAGAGAAATTTGAGAATTAAAATTTAGAGAAGATATGTCCTACGCAATTTTTGAATGGCGTGTTCATCGGAGAAACGGAACATGCTTCCGTTTCCGATGAACACGCCATAAAACTGAAAAACGATGATGCGAAATAAAAAAAAAACGTCCGAAATAAAAAAAACGTTTCCATGTATAATATCGAAATATAGATCCTAAGAAAAATTAAACAATTGCGCCAAAACAGAAAGTCTAGAAGGTCTGAAAAGGCAAGTTCGAAAAAATTTCACCCTTTGAATTGAACAAAAAGGCTATAAAAATGCCCTATTGGCACTCTAACATGACGTATACCAGAAGAAACCATTCCAATAAAACGTCATACGCGCAAATTTTTACCTAGAAGCTCAGGAACAAGTTCTGAGTAGTTTCTTGAATTCAAATGATTTCATAAAAATTCAGAAATAAATATTGAATTTTTTTTATTCTGGCGAAGGAGGAGAAGCGAACCTGCGATGGTGTTGAATTGTGCCCATAGGTCCTGGGAGAAGAGGTGTTTTCTCGTCGACCTCTTCTTGTCGCCAAACGTGGGAAGGCAGTGTGGCGAGTGAGTCAACCAATAGAAATCAATAGTTGATAACAATGCAAACAACAAAATTTGATGCCGAGAAGAAGCGTCGGAAATTTATGAATAACCAAATCGCACATTGCGTTGGGCACGCGTCAGCGCGAAAAAAATCAACAAGTGAAGCGATCAATGCGTTAAATCGACGGCAAGCGAGTAGTCTCGGTTGTTGACGAAGTTGAAAATCAGCTGGAGAGCTTCCCGAGGACGGTCCTGAGGCACGAAATGGCCGCTTCCTCGAACCGTCACAAAATCCACGTCTGGAAGTACCTTTTTGCGACATATTTAGACATCATCCGAGGAAAAGTAATGATCAAAAACCAAATTTGAACCACATGGCGACGAATTTCCCATGGCCGAACACCACGCGCATGGGTTGTTTTGTTGACCTTGACACAACAATCCGACCAAATAAACAGTCGAATTTTGAAATGAGAATATTTTTCATCAAGTTGCAAATCAAAGAAACAAGCTAATAATCTGTGATGATCAAGAACCAAGTAATTATTTGTTTCACAAATTTTTTTGAAATTTTTGAAATTCGGGAAATAAACAGCAAAGAGCTTTGAAAAAAAGTTTTTTTAGCTCAACGAAAACCGATTATTTTTTTATTTGAGGATTTTTTTCTTTACTATTTGGATCTTATTTCGGAAAGTTTTATTTGAATTCGATATTTGCAAAAAAATATGAATATAAAAAAATTTTTCGAGGCGCACGTTTCAAATTTTTCCCACATCCAATAAAAAGAGGTTTTTTTCAGAAAAGTATCATGAACTATGAAAATATATGTTATAGACAGTTGTTATGATTATAATCAACCACAAACTCAAGAAAGTGGCGAAAAAGGAAACAGACTTCCTGAGTACTTGAGCTGAAAGCCGGCGACGCTGTCCTCGGGTGTTTCGCCGCTGAAACGCCAAGGTTCGTTGACCCGCTCGTTGCCCTGCAACTAATCTTCCTAGCAACACGAGATGGAAGCTCCCCGTGTAGAGCTTCAAAAAAAAAAAGAATAATTTACCAGAATTGTTCGGTTGAGGTTGCTCAAAAATTGAGCGTTCATCACATGGTTGCACACCGTATCAACGTCTCCATTGTAAACCAAAACCTGAAAATGTATCGATAAATGAGTCGGAAACTACCAATTTGACAAACTATTCATTACAAATTTATAAGAAGAAAATTTGAACTGGAAAAATACATTTTTTTTTTTCAAGCGAAACGAGAGGTTCACAACACAAATGACGCAAAAAAAAGCAACGTCTAAATCTCTGCCATTGACACTTATTTTTTTTTTTGTTGTTGTTCTTTTCTAGACGCAATTTCTCGAGCTTGAGAAATCGGCTCAAACCTTCCAATATTATATCTGTAAGGAATAAACTCTCATCGAAATTCTTTTTAAATTAGCAAGCTTTTTTTTTGCATTCTTGATATTTGTGAAATAAGAAGAAAGGTAATTGTTTTACAAATCAAAACGAGACAATTCTCAAAAAAATGTTAAGATTAAGAGATAATAACAGTATTTATTCGTATTTCCGAAGTCTCACCTAAAAACAATTTTTTTAAAACCGAAATCGTCACCTTGACCCCGGCTGCGATGATTTTCTCGAACTCGGGCGTCATTTCGAAGTGTGTGGTCTTGTAGACGTTAAGAACGTCGTTGCTGCACTCGTTCCAGAGAGGCAGCGACGAGGGAATGTGCAGGGCTCTCCGCACGTCGGCTCGGTTCAAGTAGGCGTAGGTGTTGTTGGTTTGAGCACATAACGGGACCGTCTGAACACATGATAGTAGAGGTCAGGGGCGAGACGGGGTTTTTTGAGCTCAAGATAAAAATAATTTCATCGAGAAACAGGATAAAAAAATTTAATTAACACATGGGCTTCTAAATCAATGAGAATTGAATACGATATCAAAAATTCAAAAAAAAAAAATAATTTTCGTGATCTCGTTATTTCCTTTCAAAAAGACGTTTTGAAAGAGTGTCAACACTAATTCTCATGCGGAAATCTAAAAAACCCCTACGAGATACTGAAAAAGACGTTCACAGTCGGCAAAGCTTCATATATTACGCCATTATTTCATCTTTTCTGCTTACAAAATCCTTTTATTTGCGTCCAGTCTACTCAAGAAAAGATCAGATTTATTTCTGCAACTCGATACGAAATGAGATTGTCAACTTTTGACCGAAACGAGATCTCCTCAAATGTCTCGAAAAATCTCAACTCATTTGGAGACGTTTGTTTTTTTTTTGAAGGAAAAGCTTTTTTAAAACATCGAAATTAATTAGAGAACGTTCTCGTCTTTACTCAAGGTTATGCTGTGTTCGAATTTCGCGAAATGTGAAATAGCCGTCAGAGAAAGAAAAATATAACTAAATTTTGGAGAGTCAAAGATCATTTTGCATTTCGCGAAATTACTTTGAACACGGCATTACATCGAAAAAAAAAATATTTTTCTGTGAATTTTTGGAGGTGAGGCAGGTCCCATATCAAAGAGATTCAGGCAAAAATTTGAGCGTCAAAAATGATGTTTCGACAATTTTAGGATCCCCTTTTGATACTGGACTTTTTTCGAAAAAAAAACGCATTTTTTGTAAGGAAAGCTGCTTTAGAACTTTCTTTTTTCTTTTTTCTTTTTCTGTTACCAACCGATTGAGGGGCCGCCGTCCTGACCGGCAGACCAGCAATCCGACGCATCGCTTTTTCGATGTGTGCGTGCTTCGAAATTCCGTCTGGGGAGTAGTAACACGTGTAATACAAATTGTAGGGGTTCAAGTCGTTCGTTCCGTTCAGAGCCTGTCAGAAATTTTCCTTCTTTTTCAAGTCTACCTTCGATTCTTATATACTTCTTTTAAACTTCTTTCTCTAATTCAAAAATACACAAGTCTAAAAAAACCTCAATGATTAAATTACGACAAGTCGGATCGCTGAACTTGCCAAAAATATCGCATCCTTCGATATGGCCATTGCAGCAAGTTTTTGCTATTCTTTGATATAGTCTTGAAAAAGAATTTGACGTTGAAACTTCAAGAAAAAAAACTAACTCGTCGCGAACCAAAGCGTGGTAGTAGTAAAGCGGTACCATCGTGTTGTAGTTGTTCGGGAAGTTCACAGCACCGTTACCTACGGCCATTCCCTTCAATCGACCAAATAAATCATGAAAGAGTTGCGATTCGATGCCTTGAAATTCGGAAAGTTGATTTTGTCGCTCAAAATTAGCACAGCAAGGGTTGGCAGGTACACGCCTCCATAGGACTCTCCTGTGATGTAAAAGTCTCGCCCTTTGTACTCTGGGAACTTCCCAATAAATTGAACCTGAAACATTCTGCCTTTTTCTATGATTTTTCTCCCGGCTTACCAACGAGTTGTAGTTCTGCAGAGCGACATCATCGTCAGAAACAGTAATATTCCCGTCAACTGAGTAAGAAAATCCAACACCTGCTGGAGATTCGAGGAAAAGGACGTTCGCAAACTGAGAGAAATCTTTTTGCAAAGCTTTGTTACATACCGAATTCCATGAGTACGGGTTAAGATAGACAGTTTTGCCGAAATCTTGAACTTTGAAAGGTCCCAATTCCTCGATCAGTCCTGCACTTCAGGAAGAAAATTTTTTTGAGATCTATTTTATCCTTAACCTTCTAAACTTGAACATCCGGGTCCACCATTAAGCCACAAAATCAAGGGATCAAGCGACGGCTTTCGAGAAGATTCCGTGAACCTGAAAATAGTTGATCAAGATATTTCGAATACACACGCCAAATAACCAATAGTGGAAGTATTTGGTTGAAGAAGCTTGCAAGTAGCCGGAGTAGTGCTTAAAATTCGGAACGAAGCTCAGTCCTGGAAGGGAAACAACTTCGTCTCCGTTTGGGGCACCAACTACTCCCAAAAACAGTAGAGCGCTGAGTAGCAATAGACGCATGCTCATAGTGATAGTCATTTATCACTCTTTGGTTCGTTATAGAGAAAATTCTTATCATATGAGTCTTGAGATGATGAAAAAAAATTTCTCGATTTTTACCATTAGGCAGTCTGGACTTTTCTACTATGAAATTATTGTTGAATGCCGAAACAATATATAAGATACTTTTTATTTAGTTAAAAGCCTTTCTATGATTTCAGGGATTTTTCAAAGATTATTTTTTAAAAAACTTAATCTTTGAAGGGGATATGAAAAAGGTGAAAAATTTTACTGAAAGTACCGAGGCATACAGCCGTTTTTTTTAAATCTCCGGCGAGTTTTCAAACCTTCAAATACCCTAAAATGTTTTTAAACAGAAAAGTCGTGAAGGAATTTCGATGCGCGCTTGCGGCAGTTTGCTTCAAAATAGTTCCTTTCAGTTGACGAAAAACGCGCCCCATGGTGAATGCCCCTTAAGTGAAACTTAGGGTGGATTTACGGCGGTTTCAAAATTTTTATTTCTTTTTTTCTTTACTTCTTTCTTCATAATATCAACATATTTGCATAACTTTGTGAATTTTTCGAAGTGAACGAAATGATTTTTACATTGTCCTTCTGTTTTTCCAAACCATTCAGATTAACCCATGCTGTGCAAATTTAAATTTTTCTAGCCTACTAGAAAAATTATGTTTTATGATATATTTCAGTTTGAACTATTTCAGAAATTTTAGGGGTGAATGCCTCCAATTCTTAGAGATATCAAAACCAACAACAATGTGAATCGGATTCAACTTGAAAATGAAGTTTATTCAGATGTTGTTCTTTTTTTGATGGTTTTTTATTTTGAGAGGAGCATGAAGTCTTCAACTTGCAACTATGAAGAACAGCCGAAAAAAGGAGAAGAAGAAGAGGAATCATACATAGGTCTGTCAGCTAAAAGCATGAATATGTGTTAATGTTAAGATGTTCTTCCGAATGAGCTTCTCGGAAAAATCGTCAACCATTCAATTAAATCTCCAAGAACGCTCCTGACGTTGAAATCAGTCAGTCGAGGCTTTGAAGAACTAGTTCAACATGAAATATCGGCGGCTGCGAGGATCAATCCAATAGCCGTCGATGTGTACGAGTTGTTCTCCTTTCAAGTGGGTAATTTATTCTTTTATTACGTTAAATTTTTTTTGCAGAACCCTTTCAAAATGAAGGTTTACGATAGTAAACGCAAGAATGAATTTTTCAACTCGGTGAGGAGACTGTGCACTTTGCTGGAAACTTTGGAGCGAATCGGTTCACGTTTTTCTTTAGGTTGGCAATAAAAAAAATGAAAAGGTCGGCATGTCCCAATTTTTTAGAAAATCTGAAAATCGAATCACTTGGATGGATCGATTACAGTTTGACAAAGGTAAGATGTCCTTACCTGCTGCAGAGACGCCTTCGTGATGTTCTAAACAAGTTTGATGGGTTTGTTTCTTAATATTTATTTAATAACTGACAATAAAATTTTCAGAACGAGCTCTTGGACTTATTTTTCTCATTTATTTCGACCTTCTCGCTTTTTTGCTGTTTTCTCTCATTGTCTGGAAAGAATAACATCTTTGGATTTGAAAAATATTCGAGTAAGTCTTATTTTTATTCATCGATCGTCTAATCAATTTTATTCAGAACTTAAAAAGTTTGAAGCTACGAAAGGTTTTCGAAAAACTTTCCAATCTTAAGGAGCTTACTTGGCACAACGCAAGTCTCCCCTTGCTGAAGGTTTCTGCAAATTTGATCACTTTTTGAAACTATCAATATTCAGGTTTTATCGAAGAGTGCTCTTTTGAAAAAGTTGGTCGTTACTGTAAATCATTCACGAGCAACAGAAACCGCGGATTATGAGTTCTTGGCGAATTTCAAGGATCTGGAAGAATTTTCTTTCGGAATTTCTTCAACCGCCGACCAAGATTCCTTCGCAAGGTTTCCTCTTGGAATCAGGCTCTAGAAATGGAATTTGGTTCGGTCTATCTAGTTATAAAAAATTTCAGACCCACTGTCCAGCTAATGGAAGAAATTTATGAGAGAATATGGTCGAAAAAGGCGTACGAAAACGCGGTTAGAGAAAAAAATAGTTTTTTTTTTCTCTAACTGACGGTTTTTCAGACGGCTTCAAAGGGAAATTTGTTGAACGCTTTGCCGTCTTTGACTGACGTCACTTTCTGGCGTTCTCCACGAAAAGTAGTCAGATAGAAGAGACAAAGTTCTAAACTTTCCCTCTTAGATATTCGCCGATTTGCTAACAACTGGAAATTCTTACAATTCTGTGTCGTTTGGCGGCGAGAATATCTCCAGTGAATGGCTTTGCCCTGTTCCTAATTTTCTTGAGGTAAGTTTGAAATAAGTGAAACGAGCGTTAAATTCAAAATGAAAAACGTTCTGCAGCAGCGCTTTTCTGAGATCAGGCTGAAACTAAGCATCGTTTATCAGTTATATAAAACGCGTTGAAGGATTGAAAATAATAAAACTTTAAAACTTACTGGGGAGTAGTTTTAGAATAATTTTTCTCATTAATCCTTCAAAGCCAAAAAAAGGTCCAATTCATAAAATTTAACGTATGAACATTTTTAAAAGTTAACATCATTTGATTTCAGTCCCTGATGTTTTTCGAGGAAAGTGAACGACCTCCACCCGATATCAAGTGTCTAAACGTAAGTTGGCCAAATTATCCCGAACCTTATTTTTTTTCAGTTGTTCCTGAAAAACACCTTGCAAAATTTCGATTTGCCTTTTATTCTTCGGAACTTCAACGTGAGGACGGAAAAATTTAAAAAAAAAGAACTGGATTTCTTCAGAGAATGGACCGCTTAGAAAAACTGAAAATAAAAGTCGACAATTGCTGCTTCATATCGCCCCAGGAAACCACGCGCAAAAACCAACAGCGAGGATTTTACTCTGAGTTTTCTCTTGATATCGAGAGGGTCGAAAGTTACAATCTGGTAAAAGTCTCCATAAAACTTGAAAATCTTCCTTCTTCTAGGTTTCTTTCGAGAAAATTCTCAATGACTTACCCGGATATTTGTCTTCGGGTTTGCAAAAGTTCTCACTCTCGTTGCGGATTTCGGAGAAAGAGTCGATGAAAAATCGTGTCCTCGCAGCTTTGAGGGCTCTGGTCAAGAAGATCTCTTGTTTCAACAATTTTCCCGACCTCGAAGAGCTCAATTTGACTGTTTGGGGTCCTCGTTGTTTGAAAGTGAGAATTTTTTTTTTCTTAATTAATCATCATTTTTTTTTTTGAAAAAGATTTACTTAAAAGAAAATGTTGAGCTCATAGACGCTAAAATTCTGGCACCTAAAGTTAAGTAAGTTGAACTAGAAAAGAAAAAAAACGGTTCAGTTTGGACTTACCTTATCGCTTACAGACTTACCCGCATCGATTTCCATCTTTTTACTTCAGGAGCTGTTGGAGATCGTCTCCGACTGCACAGCTGATTTTATAAAACGTTGCTCCGTCGTTTGCAAGCCAAACTCGGAGCAAGAAAAAGACATTCTGGAGGCTCTCGGAAAGTTTGTCGGCTCCTGCAAGAAGTTAGAAAAGGCTTCGTTTTCTGCGGAAACATTGCGGCCTCTCATAGAAAAAGGTATCAACTTAAGAAAGAGAACAATTTTCCTGTTTTCTGAGAGAAAAATGAGATAATGATATAAAGCATTGATATTCAAAATACTATTCTGTGAAATCAAAAAGTCGGAAACTCTTTTTTTACTTAGGTTAGGCAATAAAAATCGTAATTTTGAGCAATGCAAATCTTTAAATTTAAACGTTTAAAATCGAAAATAATTATTTCGCGCTGTGGCTCGTAGAAAAAAAGTTATCGCCGCTAGCCCATTTCGCGCCAGCTTGTCCCGTTTTTTTCATCTGCAAGTAAGACCCTTTTTTTAAAGTTTCTATATATATGTAATTTCCAAGGGACAAAGTTATAAAGTTTTCAACCAAGCTTGGTCAGGATTATCAAAGCTTCATTGATAAATCTGGAATTTTTATTTTGAAAAAATTGAATTGAATTTTCAGTCAGCAAATCTTACTTGTGGCGCGAGATCTTGCGCGAAAAAACAGCGTCTTGCGGATTTGGAGATTGTCGCCTAGAAGTAGTCCCAAAACTTCGACAAGACTTCCAGCATGTAATTGTTTAACTTTTTTTTTTACATACTTTTCTTTTTTATGAATAAATTTCACGATATTCTTGATATTATCTTTTTAGGAAGAAGAAGAAAGCGATGGCGAACCGGAAGTTGAAGAGGTTTAATTTGATTGTTTTAGCAAATCCGGTGTCCAAAACCATTTACCTTCAAAATGTTTCTGACCTCAACTTTTCAAGTGCGAATTGAGTGGAGAGTCATTTCTTTTTGATTTTTTTCATATGAAGGAAAAGCAAAAGTAAAAAAAAATTGTTGATGCTACCAATTTATAAGCAGCTGTTTCCGAAGCTTTCTGAATGGGAGACCTTTTGCTCAAACTATTTTTAGAAAAGTTCTTTAAACTTATGTGAAGGAATCGTTACTAGCCGAACAATAATAATATCAAGACACTAGTAAAACATGAGTCAGAAAAGAAACGGAAGAAATAGTGAATGTGAAAGGTTCGAAGACATATAATAAATGGCGGTTAAATAGTGCTGAGGGAAGGGATCTCGAAGGTTCTGTAATGTTCCAGAATGAAAGCGAAGTTCAGAAAATATTGAGATTAGGATAAAAGATAAAATATTCCAGAGTTTCAGAGATCTTTCCCGAAAGCAATAGAACATTTCCGAACGAACCTTCTAGAAATGTAGAGAACAATCGAAAAGACTGTGGAAAATCATAAAAGATAATCAGCTTGATATAACCTTTATGCTAACAATAACATTGTGGTATATTGGCGAAGTTCTCATCTGCTTTTCAACCAAAGTTTTTCTTATGCACTGACATTGCTTCCCGTATTCGATATTTTCAAAATAATCGAGCTTTTTCATTGGAGTAAAATTCAGAAAGTTGACGAGAGCGAATATGGAAGCGACGAAGAGAGCGACGAGGAATTCGTGGTGCGAGACGAGAAGGTAGAGATGTCAGACGAAGAGAGCGAGTTGGACGTTCTGGAGAAAAAGTTGAACGGCGAGACGGAACGACGGCACAAACGGTGGAAACGCCTTGACGTATGTTTCTTCCCTGCTACTGAGAAAGTAAACAATTGATTCACACACACTGTAAGGGCAGACCGTTTAACACAAAAAATAATTTTGATCATAAAAAATTGTAATCTTCTCTTTCGTTCACTCGAGTGAGCTCTTGGAAACCCCAGAAAACTCAAAAGTTTTAAAAAACTCAATTCTGACTAATTTTATCTCTACGTCATTATAAAAAAGCTTGAAATTTTCTATACTGTTTTTTGTTAAGATATGGAGAGACTTTTCTTCGAGGCCAAAGTCTGTTTCCTATATTATTTACAAAATGGGTCTAATTGATCTTTTTAGGTTGCCTCTTCACCAGAACCAGAAGAAGAGTCCGATGAACCAGAAGAAAGTCTCGACGAGATGGACGAAGAAGAAGAGGAGCCATTGCGGGTAAAGTATACCCAGATCAATTTTTCGCTCAGTAGAAAAGCTTTCAGAATCCATTTTTGGATGAGGAGGCTGTTGAGACAGACGGATCAGAGTCTGTTGACGACGAGGAACAAGAGCAAGAACCGGACGTCTCGGAAGATTCTGATATCGATTTTGACGATCAACGACTTTTCGATGTAAACTACCGGGTGATTGCATTCAGAAGATAGAGGATTTTCAGAATGACGTCAGAAGGCTGAATGAAGAGCAAAAACGTCCGAAACGCAGAGCTGCCGGTAACGCCGGCGGCACGAAGAGAAGGCGGGTTATCGGTAAGTTTTCTTTTCAATTTTTAGTAAGTCTAGTCTTGATCCAATAAGTTCCGCTTTTCCAAGGTATGTAAACAGTAAATTGAAGTTGAACTGAGGGAAAAATATGTCAGAGAAGTTGTCATTGCATTCTACAAGAAATACGCGATTTTCGAGAAGTTAATTAAAACGAACTCGGACCTTGATAACGCGGACCGGACGCGAATCGGAAGGGGCATTTGTAGTGACCCCTTTAGTAGCTTCAGAACTCTAGAACTGCTTAGAAACGTCCGGAGCGCGACCGGTTTCCATTACCGGGTATCATTGAAGGTGTACAAAACGTGATTTACCGTACTTGCTTCTTCAAGTTGATTTGAAAAAAAGGGCAGGAGAAAAACAGTAGTAGTTCCTCAGAATTTGTTTAAAAAAGTGGAGAAGAAAATTTTCGATTTTCCAAGTTGAGCGCTCTTTCTAAGCTGATGCATTCTCGGTGAACTGTCGTTTTTTTTCTGAGTATGCCATTCAAAGGAAGTAATCGCGAATTTGGTTCCAATCAGAAATTCGGACTCAAATTCATTCAATTCTTTCAATAACTTTCATCAGACTTTTACTAAACATTGGACCGTTGCAGTGTCGGACAGCGACGAAGACTAGAAATCTTAGAAATACTCACATTTGACTAACGTGTTGGCGATTCCCAGATATAACCACTGACCACAGACATTTCTTTGTCTTTCGCATCAATTTGTTGCTTCCCTAATATTTATTTTTGTTGATTACGTTGTATTGATCTTTGTTGAATGAATGTTTTTTTTTCTCCCGCAGGAGGGATGTGTCAAACGAATGACGTTTCCGCAAACAAGAAAAACAATCTCAGTGTCAAATGAAAGAAGTCTCAATAGCCAATGTTCGTGCCCATAACATTAGCCCTTATTTTTCTTCAGCATATTCATCGGTAAGTTCTTTTTTTATAGAAAAATATTTGCACTTCTTAATAACTATTAGTATTTAAGAATTGCAAGGAATTTATTTCTCTCTTCCTATTTGATTTTGAAATTTTTGTTCGGTTCAGACGAGGTAAAATGGAACTACATATTTTTCGTTAATTTTTTTAGTTGCCTAATCACATTTTCCATTTTTTTGAAGACTACTGTGACCGCAAGAAAAAAAACATCTGACTTTTTTTGTTAATTGAAAAAAAGATGTTGAAAAATAGAACAACGATGCTCTTCTCGATATAAATAACCGTATAACTCGGAACGAAAGTGGACAAGGACTTTCCTGGCTGGAAATTCTTTGCGACGACTTTGGACATCGAAAAGTTGGGTCGACAGCTTTAGAAGAGTTAGTTTTTTCTTTCTTTGGAAGAATTCCCTTTTAAGGTTTTCTGTTTAAGAAACTCTCTGTAAAGATTATGAAAGTGTCGAAAGGCGAGTTATTGAATAATTCTCAAAAAAGAAATGACTTATGATCAAAAAAATTGAAGTACAGGCATTTTTTTCACATCTTCAATAAACTTTTAAAACTTTTCTTATTGTCTTCCTAAAGTTTTCAGAAGACTTGTTAGATCTTTTTCTGTTTTCCATTTTTTTTTTTTGAATAACGGAAATTTCAAAAATCAGCTCGATAAAGCTTGAAAATTAAAGTTTTAGGCCTTTTCTTTTTGAAATCTTTTTGAAAAAACCACTTTCTTTGTCTAAAGCGCGATCGACTGGATCTTGAAGACGTCGCGAGCCGAAGGACTCTCTGCCCATACGGAGCCAGTGACGGGAATTCCAAACTGGGTCCGACGCCATGACCGCGCCTTCGTCCTCAGTGAGGCCTTCATTCGATTTTTCATATATTCCAGTATTTCAGAGCCGCGGATCCACCGTCTCAACGTGTTGGCCATCGACGGATCCCCGCCGGGAACTGTCGAAGGCGAGGTCGTCCTCCTGCGTCATTACGACGAAATACCGGTCTGTTTTTGTTCAATGGTAGAAGAATATCAGTAAAAAAAGAAACTCGAGATTTTAATCTCGAAAAATTCGTCATATATTTTTAAAGGTCAAAAAAATTGACTGCTTTAAATACCGTGCTTCTAAAGAAAATCTCCAAAAAATGATTCTAAAAAAATCTCCAAAAATCGTTATTTTTTACTGATATTTACAGAGATCATAAATTTCGCTGAAGCGAGGCTTTATGACCAAAGTATTTTTTAGTTCTATCAGAATCGATAGCTCTCTGCATTGTGAAACTTGTGGAATGAGCAAAAAAAACTTCATTAGATGATATAAAAAAGGGTTGAACTAGGAGGTTTGTAGTTTCACGTTCACGTTTCATTTTCCTTTTTTGAAAGATTTCGTTTCATTTTTTTTAATTCTATGGTTTATAGTTTTGAGTCTAGAAGTACCTGACTTTTTCTACGGTCTGAAGCATACCGTAGGCATAACGGAAGGCTCACGGCCCACTTTAAACTTAGATAGAACTCCTATCTTCAGACGGCTAACGTCTCTGGAAAAATCGTCGTTTTCTCACAAGACTGGAAAGGGTATTCAAGAACAGCCAAGTACCGTAAGAGCGCCGAGAAATTGGAAAAAAGAGGCGCTATTGCTGTTCTTGTGAGCAGCGTCACGCCGAACTCTCTCTACACTGCACATACGGGAGCTGGAGCAAGGGGTTTTTGATATTTTGAGAGAATTTCGTATCATATAATTCAGGATCTAAGATTCCGGCGGCGTCCATACCACCGGAAGAAGCGCAAATGATAGGCCGATGGTTGAAACGAGGCATTTCCGTCAGAGTTCGTCTGGACATCACCTCCACAAACTTGCCTGAGCCGACTTCCTCGCGCAACGTAATCCTAGAACTGAAAGGTTCGTCTTTAGTTTTTGAACAGCGAATATTTAAAAAGGCATAGGGGCAGTAACGAAAAACGGGGTTTCAGGTGAAAACAGTATCTTGTATAGTTTTTCTTTGCGAATCGAACGGTGTACTCAAAAAATTACAGATGTGACTACTTTTGAAGAAAATTGTTGTAGCATCAAAGCTGTAGAGCCAATCACCGATTTGCAATTCTTAAGCTTTTCTAGATAATCCCCACATAGAAGCTTTGAACAAGATAGTTTGAACCAGTCAAATGGAGCGTTTAAAGGCACAGAGTTGGAAAAGGAAGTGGTCCTTCTGGCAGCACACGTCGACACTTGGGATGTCGGACAAGGAGCCCTCGACGACGGCGGCGGGATGGCCGCCATTCGACAGACTCTTCTGGCCATCAAGCGCTACATCGACGAGTCCCCGCAAAATCGCCTCAAGAGGTAGATCAGCTCAATCGAAGCCTCCATCAACCGAAAAAAGAACAGAACCATTCGCGGAGTTTTTTTCACCGCCGAAGAACAAGGAAACTTTGGCGCCAAGCAGTACTTCGCAGACCATAGGAACACATCGGAAAAGTTCGTCTTTGGAGTAGAGACTGATCAGGGCGCCTTCCGACCCAAGAACTACAATTCTAGATTTGAGTTCACCGGCAAAGAAAATCAAAAGTGAGTTCATTATTGACATTATTCATGCAATATTTCAAACTCGTTTCATTCATCTTCATACATAAAGCTGTAATTTAGATTTCCTGACATTTTTAGCGGTATTTGGAAAGTTTGGAAAAGATCGAGTAGTCAATCTTTACCGGCTTAAAAGGCGAGATGGGTAGATTGGCAAAGGGGACGCGTCTTTTGGCGGAGAACAATAATTTGAACACTTTCCGTTCTTTTTTTTATGGTTATCTCTTTTTCTTTTTTTAAATAGTTTTCATTTTTAATGCTTTGGAGAGATTCAGTTGAATATATTATAAATATAAAAATAATGGAAAATGTATTTTCTCCCATTGTACGACCTCGAACTCCCATTAGTTGATTCACCGCTAAAGTTCGATTTGTCTGTGCTTTTTTCTCCTTGAACACAGATCATCTAAAATTGAAAATAGCAAGGAACATCAGAACAGAGAAATTAGACGAATGAGCAAAAAAAAATTGCCTTGAAATTGTGAAAATTCAGTTTCAATTATTTTCAATGATTTCACATCAAAAATCTATCGACTAGAGTTTTTTGGAAGTGCCTTTTGAAGAATCATTGTCAGCATTTCAATTGGATACATTTGGTTTTCTAGAAGTCCTATGTCGAAAGTCGTGAATGATTTGAACGACCTTGGCTACCCGATCAGCCTCAAGGATTCTCCGTCTCAAGTTTGTTCTTTCTTTTCTTATTCTGGCATTTTTTGATTTGATAACACTTCAAGTCTAAGTTTTCAGGGACAATTAAAGTACTTGGCAGATACCGGTGTCCCAACTTCTATCTACGTCTCAGACCGAGGTTTTTCGCGAAGAAAATTTAGCAGAAAAAGAAATTCTGGAACATTTAGGCGACGACTTCTACTTTCAGTTCCACCACTCGAACGCCGACTATTCATCGGTTTTCGAAGCCGAAGACATCGACCAAACTGCTGCCATGCTCGCCATTGTGGCGCTCCGTTTCGCCAACCAGTAAATCTGTACATTTTGTTCCAAATTTTTTTTTGTGAAAATCGAAGTAAAAAGATTCTTGAATCTAGAGAAGAAAGACCCGGAATCAGAATGTTATGCTCCGAAGAGGCGTGGTTTTTATGGGGGCGGAGCCAGGCGAAGCGTCCTAAAAACGATCTGCTCACGCATCCCGATTCCAGCTGTTATATTCGAAATTGTCAAATTTATTACTCTCAAGAAAATGTCTCAACTGACCGACGTTTCCGTCGTCACCTGTTCTGTTGTGGCTTATCCGGCCACCGACGCACAAAATCTTCTTCTGAAATTCGCCTCGTTCTCTGGTCTCACGTATTCTTCTCAGGTGAGTGATTATTCAATTTTTAATCATCCTTCAATCACACAGATTTTTTGAAAAAATTTTTCGAAGCTCTAAAGTTTATAAAATTTCAAAAAAGGAAGTAATTTCTGGAGCTCAGTTAAGTAGAGTAAAACTTAGCTCATGACAATTATATATAATCATTTTTTTGATATAATTATATCAAAAATGATGCAAAAATTTTCAAATATTTTGAATAAAACAAAGTTCAAAGGTAAGGGTGCACACATGCGTCAGAACTCGAGAACAGGAAGTTCCCGAATGAAATGATAGGGCCGAAAAGAAGGGTTTCGAATTTCTGAACTAGCTTTTGGCGTCATTGGAACTATTCAAGATTTCCTCTATTTACTTCAGAAGAAATCTGATAGTTCTCCAGAAATGTTTCAAATTCATTCTGTTAAAGGTTGGCGAGCTGGCCACGGCGTTCAACGGACAAAAGTGTGTGTTTCTGGAAGAAAATGTGAGGCTGGAAAGTCGGGAAAACGACCACCGGGTCGACGTTTTCATGGTGTGCGTCTCTGTCGTCACAAGTGACCTCAAGAGTCTTCAGGATACTGTAAGTTTTTTTCTTTTCCAGAAAAAAAAATAGGGAAAAACTGACTTTCCACTGGTTTTTTTTAAAAATCTTTATGGATTTTCCATGCTAAAAAAGTTTCAAAAGAGTAAAAGCGCCGCTATTCAATCACAAAATTCGCAGGACATAAAAAAGATGACTTGAAACGAGAATAATTTCAAAAACTTCTGTGACTCTAAATATTTTTTTGTAAAGAGCAGAATCGGATCTTGAGATAGTTTATGAGTTGGACTTTGTCAGGAGACTTTAATATTCAGAATGAAAAAAAAATTGGAAATGAATCACGGAAAGAGTTATCATTCGTCTGTTTCCTGCTTGAATTTGTCACTTCCTCTGAGTGGGAAGCTTGCTTTTTAGTTTGGACAGGTGTATTTTTTGCAACTTCAATAAAATTATGAAATTCTTTAAAATCAGCTTCACACGTTTGATATTGATAAAAACTAATGTGTCCAGCTTGCAGGGGCTAACTTTCAAAAAACTTCTATACTCTCAAGTAAAAATTAAATCTGTAAAATAAACTTTCTCGTGGGTCGATTGCCGACAAGATGGCTGGGCAAATTTGTCGATATTGACTTCCCATATTGACTTCATCATTTTCAGCTTCAAAAAACGATTGACGGGAAGATTCATGGGGCTCCGTTTATTATTTGCGGCACTCATATAGAAGAGCGGCTCGGCGAGCAGAAGACGTTGTCGCTGAGCGACGCCGAGCTTTTCGCTTCTCAGATTGGAGCCCTTCGATACGTCGAGTGTTCGGCCAAAACCGGGGTTTGTCGGTTCCAAATTGATAATTTCGAAACTTCTACTTTTCAATTAAGCTTTTCGGTTCCAGGAAGGAGTAGACGACGCGTTTGAAGACTGCTTTCAAGTCGGCAAGCTACACGCTTTGAGAACCCTGCGACGTCAGAGAACGAAGCAAAGACTCGAAACGGATGTAGCCAAAACCTCTTGCATCACCCAATAAAGCTCAAAATGAACAAAATCTTCGAAATACATGAAACACTAGAAAGTGAAAAGTGATTTTTTTTTTTCCGTTGTTTAATCAGAAAATTGTCTTCGAGAAAAAAAGAAAAACGCAGAGAAGCCAAAAATTTTTGCCCCTATCGAAACTAAATAATGAACAAAACTGAAAAAAAAAAAGAAAAAAAGTTCTTCATTCGATGAAGGTTCAACCGACCGGAAAACCCGCTTTTCGAAAATCAAAAATTGAATCCGACCCATAAATTTTTATGAACTAGATGGAGAATTTCAGTCTCTTTGGGAAATCTCATCAACATTCCATGTGGCGAGGTGCTCTCCGACCAATCTTTTTTGTTTGATCTCATCATTTTTTCTTTCAATCTTCAAAAGCAAACACTCGACAACCAATTGGATGCGAAGATTCAATCATCGAAGAGAAGCTCAGAAATAGAGCTTTCCTCTGACGGAATCGCGTGAAATGCGTTTCGAATAATGATTTCCGCTTCATGAGTTGTGAAAGAATTCGATTTGATTTATATATGTACAAAAATTAAAAAATTATAAAGTACTAAATGAAGAATTATTTCAAAAATGTGTTAGTGTAGAGAAATTTCAATTTTAAAAAAAACCATTGGCCAGAAGGGTTTTTTTCCTTATTCAAAGTTTAGACATTTGAAAAAAAGGGATTTGTTCATAAGTTGGCAGTTAATCGAGGTATAACTTTTACTGCAGATGACAGCTTGGCTAAATTAGTGCTGTGTCAAAAGGTTCCTGAAAACCGAGAAATTCAAATTTTATCCGCTTTTTTTTTTGAAGTCACCGTCTTAGGAACGAGAAAACCACATAACCTTCTGGCCAAACTGATAACGAATGAGCAGAACAATCGCTTAATAAACATGAAACGATGAGACTGGTAGGAGATGTGAGCTTAGGCCGGGTTGACGCCGGCGGGGAACGACGGCGGCGGAGCGGCAGTGGCCTGGTTAGAGCCGCCGCCTCCAGAAGAGGAGATGTTGCGGTTGTTGAAGCAGACGAGAGCCTGTAAACCGTAGGCCAGCACCAGGAACACCGAAACTGCCTGAAACTTTGCTTACTTCGATTTGAACTTATATGTTAACAATGAAAGTGGTTTTACTCAAATACTTTCAAAAACACAAAAGTTGAGTTCAAGTGAAGAAATCTTCAAAGTTGACTCATATAAAAAATGAGTGAAATCGGACTCACGCATCACAGATTTCTGCAAGACAATCAAAGAATGTCTCAGGCAAATTTTAAAAGCTCCAATTTTATGAGAAATTTCTTTTCAGAATATCTTACCGTCGCTAAGAGGAACCAGAAGTTGAAGTGATAAAAGATGTTGCAGAAATAGTAGACAGTGTTCAAAACGCTGCATACGGCAAACACAGCACTATATCCGAGTTCCTGAACGAAATATGAAAAAGTTATTTGTTATTTTCAAAATGCGATGCAAGATTCCGGAAAATATTTTAGAAGATTTCAATTCAAATGATCTGTTAATCGATGTCTTATGTCTTAACAAGGTCCATATTCTCAGTTTTTTCTTGTCGAGACTATTTTTTGAAACAGAATAACTCATTGGCACTGTTTTCTAAATGATCATTTCCTGTTCCAGTGAGAAAAAGAAAACGGACTCCCAAATTGTAGTAGGAATGGTCGATGATGGAGATGTGGACGAAAAAAGCGGCGACGACGGCGATGGCGACGATGAACTCGAGGATCGACGTCAGACAAACGAACCATCCGAAGCCTCGGAGGCCTGGACTCGCCATGAAGATGATTTGCAGGAGGGTTAACAGCTGTAAAGTTCTTCATGAACAATCAGAACAAGAATTTTTAGGTTATTTCACTAGAATTGCGCTAAACCTATAGCAGAACATCGCTTGATTCCTGATTCACTGTTCGAGGGGCTTTCCACATTTATCGATTTTCAATTGGACTTCTAAAACTCCTTGCAGAACAACGCTTAAACATTTTTCAACTCCACGCTTGAACTAACAGCTCATCAAATTTGATCATTCAATATATTTTAAAGGCTTTATTTCATTTGACTTCAGTAAAACTCGCCTATCCCATATTTGAACCCATTTCACTCCATCTGAAAAAAATGAAACTTCAAAACTCACCAAAAGCGCCGGTTTCAAAATATGCGGCATCTCCTTCATTTGTCCGTAGCTCATCTTGCCTTAATTCATTAAATGAATTTTAAAACAGTGATAAAAAAGGAAATAGTGAGACTGAAGTTGAACCAAAAATGAGCGTTTAGAACAGAGGATGCAGAAAAATATGCAAATCCTTGGAAACAACAAACAACTTTTGAGGTGAAATCACAGGCGAAAGAACTTTCCAGCCGCTCATCGATCGCTCGAATTTATTATCGATAAGAGCCGAGGGTCGACCATTTTAATACAGAACGGCAACTCTTTCCGACAATCAGACCAACCCATTTTTCGAGAAAAAAAAAGTTATTCTATTTTTTAAGTCGATCCTAAAGCATGGACCAATTCTGAAGATAGGAAGGGACGAAACTTCTGCGTAAAAATTGAGTTTTAACAACAAAAAAAAATTAAGCGATTTCAAAAAGAGCTTTTTTTGGGTCCTCTTTGAAAATCGCAGTTTTAAGAACAACTATTCTTAGTAAAACATTGAGAAGTTTTTTTATCTAATTTTGTATCATTTTTTTAAAAAGTTCTGCGTAATAGAACTGACGAGTGAAAAAAATGAGACTAAGTAATTTTTTTCAACTTATGCCAAAAAAAACTTTTCAACTAGATGCAGTTCAATTAAATAAATACTTTTCCGCTATAGAGTATGTTTTTAAAATTTTTCCGGAATCAATTATCCAAAATCTGTAGTCCTCCTCATTAACACAGTGAATAAAAATGCTACAAAGACGTCAAAACATTTTCTTTTCTCCCACTCGTTTGTTGATCGTGTCAATACCCTCGATTGTTTCAAGCAGGGGGTGAATTAAGCTTACAGGATCCAGAAAAATAATGAAATAATGAAATTCTTGTGAAAAAGTCGAAAGGAAAATCTTATCAAGGAAAATACAAGGATGGGAAAGCAATCAAAGTGTTTTCCTAATAGTTTTGAAACTCGAAGTCTACTGAGAAATCGATGCCCAATATTTGTTTGGGTGAATCATTTTGAGATTGCTTATCGAGAACGATCATGCACTTTCGCAACCCGAGAAGTCAACACTTTCTGACACGCCAAAGGCCTCGGCAGTTTATTAAGGAAAAAATAATCGGAGAGAAGAATGGGAAAGTAACATCATGAAAACTTCCTCTCGGTTTACTGGTGGGGCTGCAAAAAAAAAGGTTTCTGGGAAATTGAAAAAAAAACTTTCGTAGTAGTTTAAAGTGTAATCCGGTCCGAAATTTAGCAGGCAGTGCAGCTGAACAGCCAAGGCTGTAGGGTAAACATTATGCGCGATTTGATTCTGGCAGCAATCGCGTCGATATATTTGGACTGTCTTTGTTTGCAGTTTTGGGCCTTTACCCATTTTCAGAAGTTTATTCTCTTCCGAATCCGTTTTTAATCTTACATGAAAGGTCATTTTACCTTGCCGTTTGAAATTTTTCTGAAATGGCTAACAAACTTCTTGATTTACCTGAAAAAGATTCTCGAAGTCTCGACTTGTTTTTTAGAAATAAGGTCTCAAAGCTTCAAAATAATATTTCAAAAGATGTTGAAGGTTTTATTTGACTTTCCTTATCTTGACTTGACTTTCGAGGTGTCTTTCCTCGGAAACCAGAAAGTTGTGCAGGTTGAGACTTTCAGGATCCTCAGCTTGTAAAACAAGGAGTGTTCTCACCGATTTTCAGTGAAATTCCATTTTGGAAATCAAAATGATATTTCATGTTAATATTTCAAAGAGTTGCTAAGAAAAAGTTCTTGAAAAAATCGCCATCGGAAATTCTCCAGAAAAGCACTTAAAATCTGCCTTGCCGTTCTTCTCATATAAGCTTTTACAGGACAGTTCTTTCTAGTTTTGAAAAAACAATCTGGTGGAAGAAATTTTCGAGCCTACGCCTACTCACACCTTGATAACGGGAATCGGACGTCGGGGGATTTCTAGTGACCACTATAGTAGCGGCAAAACTCTTAATTGATTCATCGAATTGCTCAGAAACGTCCAGAGCGCGTCCAGTTTTTGTTACCCAGGTCCGAGTTTCTAACAAAAGATTTTTGAGCCAAACTTCCTTTAGATCTCAAAAACTTCCCTATCTACACAGAAAGTTAAATAAAAAAACTAACGCCTGGTTAAAATTTCTCAAACCTCGAATTCCTTTTCCTCTCGTTCAAAGTTTCTTAAACATTGAACAAACTTCAAAAAAATAATATTATGATTAATTAAGTAAAATTAAGAAATATATCAATAAAAAAATAAGCACCTTCAATAATGCTAAACCAATTGATAAAAACCTTCGCCCGACCCATGAATTCTCTGATGTTTTTGCTACATTGAGAAAAGTCGCAAACAGAAAAAAAAAAATACAAAAAAATGAACGGAGCTGCTGACCAGGAACTCGGGAACGAAGCGATTCTCGAAGTCGTCAACGGTCCGCTGGTTGTTCTCAGTCTGCGCCGACCTCCGAAAGTACTCCCGTTGATTTTCTGCAATCCGTATGAATAGAACTCGACGATTGAAATTTGGAATTCCAACTTTTCTCTCGTGAAAGACGGATATTGGTTCGGAAAAGGAAGATGATCTGTCCCAAACCCACAACCACAGCAAAACTCACAACACCAACACAAATTTTCCAGAATCTTCGATTCGCTTCTTTGAAAATTTTTAAGTTTGAGAGGAAGAAAAGAAGGAAAAGTTTCACCTGATTGCTTTGAGTACTTTTCCCGAACTTTTTTCACCTCCTCGGGATGGAGGACGTATTTTTGTGTCGATATTCGTGTTATGGTCGGCTTTGAAGTGGTGTTTTTGGGAAAGAAACTGTCAGATCCATTTTTGGGCTTCGTGGTGTTTCTCGGCGTCTTCGATTCCGCCAAAGGGCTAGTACCGGGCTGACTCGAGGAGACCCAAGAATGGGTGCTTGGAGTGGTCCCGTTTTCAGCCGACCACTGGCCCTGAAAAACTCTTTATTGCATTCAGCCATGAATCCAAGGATTTCATTGTTTGAAAAAAAAAAAAACATTACAGTCAAATTGTTTGCTGATTGATTGCATAGTGAAGCCCCGATTAATTGAAGAAACATTAGCCAACATCTCATTTTGAAAATGCTCAGGCTTTCACGTAACACATTAATTTTCCTCGTTTTTAGCAACCGACGCGACGTCATTTGATACGGAGCCGTCACGAATAGCTTGAGGAGAAATTTGGAGCCCCGGACTTGCTGTGACATACACCATTCAGCAAAACTTATGACAGTTATATTTTTTTTTCTGTGTTCATTTCTGCTCCCATGTTTCTGTGATCTTGGCGTGAGAGGGAAGAGAGCGCAGACACTTCAGACTGTTTCAAATCGTAGAGAATTACACATCATGTTTCACATTTTAAGGAAAAATTATTAGTTTTTCCAACAATTCAATTCATCATTTTTCTCGATAAAAATTAGACATTTTGTTAATTTGCTTTTTATTCCAAAATTAAAATCTCACTTCGTTGTATGACCTCTTGAAAATGAAAACATTCACTGAAAAAATTAAAATAATTCAAGTTCAAGTTCCTTAACAATAAAAATTTTCGAAAAAAATTTAATATTCAACTTCAGTCCGACGATTTATTACACAAACATGAATCAAGTGTAACAACATCAAATGAAAAGATTGAATTTTTTAAAGCTCTATTTTCCTCATTTCGAAGGCTTTTTTCTTTTGATCTCTCTCCATTCTTAATTATTTGCGTCCTCTTTCTCAAGTAATCTAATTCCTACAATGTATGAATTCCCATTTATATTACAAATTTTTTTTTATCAAGTCTATTTTGTTTAGGACTCCATAGTGAAGCTGTTTTTTTAACTTTTTTTATTATTATTTTCGGATCAATTCAATATTTTTTTCCTGTGAGAAAAAAATATTGAGAAAAAAATCAAAATAGGAAATTTATACAAGTTGAATAAAACAAGAAAAATTGTTTCTATTTTTCTTATTAATCACGATCTTCACAGCCTTTCGAATCAGTATCGTTGCTAATTTTAAAACTTTCATACCTTTTCAAAATTTCTGTTAGGTTAATAAAATAAGTTTGAAAAATTTTTTGGAAATAGACTCGTAAGCTGAAATATTTGGCTACGCGAAAAGCTCTCAAAGTGCTTCGAGTTTTTTGGCCTCAAGGAAAACGACCGCCAAGTTCAAATAATAAAGCAGTTTCTCTACTATCTTTTCATTTGGTTGGAAGGTTGTAGAAGATTGAAACGACGTCTGCATAGGGAAGGTACGTGGGAACCCGAACCTCAACAACATCTTCTAACGAGCCATTCGTCCTATCTCGCCGCCGCAAATCGATTACGAGCCCATTTTTCTCGTATGGCACTCAGTTTGAACACTTTTCGGCACGTTGTTTTCGGAGAAAAAATCGCATTTGGCGTGGAAATGAATGCACTGTTAAATGC
Organism: Caenorhabditis auriculariae; assembly: GCA_904845305.1. NCBI lineage: Eukaryota > Metazoa > Nematoda > Chromadorea > Rhabditida > Rhabditidae > Caenorhabditis > Caenorhabditis auriculariae. The sequence continues at coordinate 844,836 of CAJGYM010000025.1, forward strand.
GAACTCTCGCGGCGCCATAATTCTTTGGGCAAACTTTGCCACTCAATTAAAACGCACGCGCAATGGTGTCCCATAATTGCCCGCTGCTGCAAATCCAATTAACTTTTTGCTCATTTTTTTTTCATATAGATCATGGAGCTAGTGAAGGTTTAGCTATTAGAATAGTTTTGGAATGTTGAAAGTGTCTCGAAATAAGAAAAATCGGAGCTAAAGATCCCATTTCACGTGTAAAAAGCTCGAAAGTCAGGAGAAAAAAAAATTTTGGTTCGTTCTATATGAAACAAACTTAGTCGTTCGAAGCCTTACGGAATGAAAAACTGAGAAAAGGAATTATTTTTTTCATATTTGAATATAACAGTTTTTTTCGTGGAAATATAGGTTTGAGGGATTTTTCTTCTTTCTACTTATGAGGGATCGTTTTAAATTATTCAAGCTTCTAATAAATGATGTACAAAGAAATGGAAAGAATTTTTTTTTCAAAACACGGGTCTAGCTCTTTTTCAAATGATTAACAGGCCTCAGGGCTCTTAAAATTATTCCAATCCAAGTTTTAATCCATCGCCTTTTCATCATTGTGTATCCATAAAAATGAGAACTAATAAGTTTATAGTAATAAAAATGCGTTTCTGAAAATTGGATTTCTTGAATCAAAGCTATTCGTAAAATCATCCGACATATAACTCTTTAGAAAAAAATTTCAAAAAAATTGTCCAAATTTTTATCTTACTACCTCAAAACCAAAAACACCTTGGACTTGCTCTTTCCCTTTTTTGCAACTAGAATAAGTAACCTCATGGGAATCTTTTCCCCTTTGGAACGCTGGCCGTGGGATTATCCTCACTAAATCGATGGAATTTCGGGGCCACTCGAATTCAACAAATAATCCTCATTGTTGCTTTGAGTCGCATTTCTTCGATTAATTTTTTTCTCCGACGTTTTTTCATTCTCTTTCTGAAGGTTTTTCTTTGTTACTTTAACTCCTTGAGCGGCGATTCAACTCACAAACTAGATAACCTTTTTTTCTCGAAGAGTGAAAATTCGAACTTAGAAACTGTCATAACTCTAAAGCCCTTTTCTGTTTTGCTGCTAGCAACAGGGCTTCTGACAAATCCTCTCTAAACTCCGCCCTCCCTCAGAGTATCACCTCAGCTTATCCGTTTTGGCGGTATCAATTTCCCCTGGAAACGGCGAACAAAACGCAATTCTTTCCCGCCAATAGGCTTCCCTTCTCGGCTACGTCATCTTGTCGCTGCCAGGCTCGCCGCTGCTCCGTCGCCTTGTCTCCACGCAGTTCGAAGATTCCATGAACAACCGTGTCCTCCTCAACGTCGGCGGCCAGCGTTTCGAGACCACAGTCGCCACCTTGTCTCGCATCCCGGACTCTGTAAGTTCTGTTTTTATATCCCAAAAATCAGATTTAACTTTCGAAACTATTATAAAGTTCTGATAATTTGTTATTTCATCATGGTTTGAACGTTAAAACTCGCAAAATGCTTGATTGAGAATCGAAACTCAATATGATTGGGCGAGGAATTTTCCTGACTTTTCGATGTCAAGTTTACGACTCATTTTGAGGGCTTATGAATGGAGATGGAAGTTTCCCAAGAATTATTCTTTCAGAAAGGTCTTCTTCATAATGAATTCTCGCTTTTTCATCGTTCTCTCTGAACATTTTTCCACGCTATTTTCTTGGCATTTTCTCGAGAAATTGTCAGGTCTACGAATTGGAACTCTAATTTCCCGAAAAAAATTAAAATTTAAGGGTGTTCATAGTAGAAACGGAACATTTTTCAAAACGCAACTAAGAAAGGTTAAGAGGGTCCCGATAGGGAATTGGCCATTTCAGGGCCCCGATAACGCGAAACGGACATGCTCCGGGCGCGTTCTGGGCATTCCTAGTGCCCGCTTTAGTAGCGTTAGCACTCTTTAGTGATCCCTAGAAATGCCCAGAAACGTCCGAAGCACGTCCGTTTCGCGTTGCCATTTTCCGAGAATTTTCTCGAGTTTTGAAACAATTTTCGTTTGTTCAATGAACGCGCCATTAGAAGGAAGAAAATTTCGGAAAATACGAAACTTTCCGAAAATGCGTTGCTGTGTATATATATTCAATAGTTCAAAACACAGTAAAAATAGCCAAAAATATGTCGTTTTCAGTGTCGTTCTTCCGACCTCTCTCTCTTTCTTTGCCACCGATTTTGTTCCCTCTAGAGCCTTCAAAGTAATAGCGGAAAACAAGAGGGTTGATACAAACTGAAAATTTGAGTCGTGAAGAGAACCCTAAAAAACAGAAAATTCGAGCGAAGTAGGGCAGGAAAACGCAACTAAACATTCTCCAGGTTTTGGCTACAATGGTTAGCGATAGATGGAAAAAAGACGACGAGTTGTTCATCGATCGGGATCCGAAACATTTCGGCAAGATCCTAAACTTCCTTCGCGATGGCGACGACTTCGTCGCTCCCACCGATTCTGAAGCTACCGAAGAACTCAAGCGAGAAGCCACGGCGAGCAAAAGAGACCGGCGAAAATAACTAAAAGAATGTTTTAGTTTTATAATCTCCCGATCCTCATTGATCTATGCATGCCTACAGTATTCGACGTCGGGGATGTTGTAAGTGTTGCCTACTTATTATCGATTTCAAGCCGTTTGAAGGTTCAATGGAGACGAGAAGCCGTGCCTATTTACTGGAAGCCATTTGTTCGGTACATGGTCGACGACTCGCTCTCCTTGCCTTTTATTTATGACAGGTAACGTTTAACTTCCTTATTCTGATTCCGACGGAATCACTTTGAACGAGGCTTCTTTTGATTCAACGATTTGCATAAGCTATTCATTCGATGGATCAAAGTGTTAAGAAATAACCACACGTTGGCGAGATGCGTCGCCTGCGAAGAGTTCCAGGATCCGAAGTGTTCGTACCTTTTTGACATCAACTACTCGGCGTGGGAGCCGATGCAACACCACATGCTGGAGATGACCGGCGAGATCACGCAGCTCATGGGCGACCAGTGCTGCGTCGTCGCCTGGGACAACGGCCAGCAAATCCATCTGCCTCGATCCGCCCTCCGCAAGAGCTGAGCCCAAACATTGCGCAAACCAAAAATTGTATAAACTTGTATCATCCTACAAGGTTCTTTATTTGCATTTGGAAAGGCGTGAGAAAGCGAGGACACAGGAGTAAAGAAGGCGGCAGTAGAACCGATCATTACGTCAAATTAACATCTCGGAGACGTATTCAGAGTTGACGGCAAAAGCCGGTGGCATGACAAGCCTGAACCGAGCAGAATCACAGACTCAATAGGATGTTAATCTACCTATCGGCGTTGTTGTAGACGTTTTCCGGCTCCATCAACGTCGAGGCTTCAATTGAAGGGTTCACTCCAGAAGGCGATCCACCTGTCTCCAAAAGTCCGCTGCAAGTACTAAACCTTTATCGTTGAGCAGCTTCATAGCTTCGAGCATGGATAAATTCTTTTAGAACCTGGGATTTTTCAAGTCTTGTACAGCTCAACGTGAAGATTATAAGTACTGGAAAAAGTTTTAGTGGCATCTTAAGTGATTCCACAAGGGCTATTCGGAGAGTCAATTAATACAACCTCTATAGAAGTCACTTAATTGCGTCTTAGTGGCCTTTATAGCAGTTTTAGTAGTCTAGTAGAGCCCCTAAGAATCTAAAAGACCACTAATTTTGACCGCAAACCGTGGCCACTAAAAATTTAGGCAGTAACACTGATGATTTTTTTTTGGTTCTCATCTTAGAGGGGAAACTTCCTTTCCATATTTGCGCTCAAAAATCCAAAGAATACAATCTCAAACTGACGTCATTTGGGGCACGTCGAAAAGAAAAACTTCGGAAAGCGCGTCAAGTTGATATTGAGAAGGCACACGTCGCATCCTCACTGCGCAGTCCACTCAAAGACTCGTTTTTAAATTGATCATTTAGTTTTTCGAAAATTTTCCAGGGCTAAAAAACAGTTAAAAAATTGAATGGCCATTCCGAAAGCTAGGCTTTTTCTGAATGAAAATTTCCTCATTGAAATTGTTTCAAAAGCTGAGAAAAAAAGAACTAAGGACAAATTCCGTTATTCAGGCTTTTACAATCAAAATGGTACAGCCCATTTTTCCTGTTTTTTTCTGAAAAAACCTCACTAGGAAACCACAGGATCTCCTGAATCTAAGAACAAGAAAAAAAAATGTCTCGAAATAGACCTTGTTTCCAGTTATGGAGCTTCAAAGTTTGCAGAATACCTAAACTATGTCAAAAAAGCGCTATTTCGAGCTTCTAAAGCGTCTTAACTATAAAGACAGACTGCAAGATTTTTTCTTGTTTTGCAAAAAGGTGGTTGAAAAACGTTTCCTAGTCAGAACCTTTTTGCAAATATTTTCCATAACTTCTAAAACCTGGGCCTTTGTTGAGCTCCAGCAGCTGATAGTAGCTAACTGGCTCATCCTGTACCGCTAAGTTCTTCTCCTCAGCTTCCGGCGTTATCAGGTTGTACAGAGCGACAGCTTCGGGCTGCGCGGCCATAGTCTGCAGAAGACCTTCTTGGGCCTTCGCCGACGTCACGTCAGAAGATTCCATCGAAAAGCTCTCTTCTGAGAACGTCGTCGTTTCCGCGCAGCTGCTCTCGGCGCAAACTTCAAGGTTCCTCTGAGAAAAAAAAAAACAGTCAATCAAGTTTATTGTGGATTCTTACAAGTTGACGTCGGACGTCTTCAAGTTCGGTGGCGGAGACTTCCGAAGCCGTAGAAACGTCGTCGTCTCGGGGATGCATCGTTGGGTAATAATAGTGACTTGATACTCTTTTCCACGCTGTCATTTCGATGTCTTTGCAAATAATTCACATAATTCCGTGCGACGTCCCTCATTTCTAGTTTAATGACGAGATTTGGTAACTTGTTGAAAATATTTCTGATCTTCCGTTTCACTCATGAAAGCTTTTCGTTTGACCTTCCAGCAAAGTTTTCGGTACATTTCTGAAATGTTTTCCTATTCATCAAGAGCTTTTTCCAGAGGTCCGTAAAAGAATCATCTCCTGTAAGCCTGATCATGCCAAGTGCTAGTGAATGGACATCTGCCAAAATAAGTCGTCACAAAAAAATCCACATGGAAATTGAGTGGTCGAAGGCGACGTTTGAGGAAGACTGCAGCACGGAAAACCCCGAAGTCCGCCTTTTGAAGAAAAATTTCACATGATTAATTTTGAAAAGTTAATCTTTGATTTAAAGGTGCATCGAGTGTTTCACTGGCCAGGTGAAAAAGTTGAGTTGCCCTGTAAAATGTGCTCGTGGGAGTCAATTTTCAATGGTCTACCCAAGCGATGGGCGTTGGCTCGAAATGTCACAGAGTTCTTTCTCAAGTTCAAAGTTGATCATTCTTAAAATAAATAAACAAATCATACCTTTTTCAGCACATCGGAACAGATCAAGGTCCAAAAATTGAGTTGGTCGAAAATGTCCCTTTTCTGGAAGATTTGAGGTTCATGGGTATTGAGAAAACATAAAAATTTTTGTTTGAGTGTCGTAGTCGATAAGCAAAAATGGAGCGACCTAAGTTTACCGCAAAATCGCGAAAAAGTTTTCCAAATGCAGAAGCCACCCGTGTTTTATCAACGAGATGGAGTTTTAACTATCTACCGGGTATTTTGATAGTTTCGAATAACTTTAATTCACCCGAAGAAACGTCAAGGCAAGCGCGGCGTCGCAAGGCGTCTACTTCTGCCTGGACGATCATTCGACGTCGAACCCGCACGTCTTCCACGTCCTCTCTGCCTTTTTGCCGCCCGTCAAGTTGCCGCCACTTTCCAGTGACAAAAGAAGCATACAAAGTTGACTTATCGCGTTGCATGAAGGTTAAAATCTACTGCTTTCAGGCGACAACTGTGCTTCGCGGAATCGCCTGTTTGCTTCTCACAACTGGCGTTTCCACTACATGCCGTCGCCAATTCGGGAGAAACACGTCTGCGAATACCGCGGCGACGATTCCGAAGATTGCTTCGACGTGAAAAAGAACTTTGAACTTCATAACTTGTCAGTTTTTCAGATGGAAGAATTCACTCCCATTGAAGGATGCGAAAATAGCGAAACTTCCTGCAGGTAATATTTCACTACTAAAAATTTGATTTTCTACACTGCTTTTGATCCTTATCTTATAAGTAGAACATGATGAATGCCTCCGTGAAATCAAAAAACAAGAGAAAATAATAAAAACTTTCTTTAATAATTTTCCAAAAAGTTCTTCATTTTCGTTAATCCAAGGAACTACATTCACGTTCAACCTGCTTCCTTTTTGATGGGACCGTTTTCTTTTATTCAAGCTACTCTAACTTCTATCAAAAGCTTACAGACACGTTATTCAAGACAATCGGCTCCCGAACCACACGATTCTTTCCATCAATTTCAAATGGACTCAGTGGTCTCCTTGCGTTTCTAATCGGCAAATTAGGGAAGGTAGACAATTTTTTTTCAAATAGTTTTCGAGTTATTGAACTTTCAGGTCATTGTTGGATAAATCTAGAAAAACTAGACGAGCTGATGCCTTTGACAGATCACTGGAGTTGGTTGTTGGAATTGTGGACCCTTCAGAAGCAGCCGACATTCAAAGAGGGCATACCACTGTTTAGGTTTCGCTCATTGAAAATATACTCAAAAATTTCAATTTTAGTTCATTCGTCAGTTCTTTCATTTACGGCGTAAAATTTCTATCAAAGTGTGATGACGAGTACTTGGCGACTAGCACTTCTCGCGAAGCGGTACACATCTTTTTTTTTTTGGCATCCTTCATTCACTTAAAAAGAAGAACGCTTTTATTTATTGTAAAGTAAAAAATGAATTTGAGCCATATGAATATTTATGTGTCAGGAAAAGATGCTCAAAGTCTCAACTTGCACAATAATTGTTTTTCGAGAACGGATGTATGAAAGTTCCATAAGAAGGTCAAAAGCTTCATGAGTCTTTCTTTTTTAATTATCAGGAAGTTGCCCAAGACTTTTCGAACCTTTAAGAATAGATCATATTACTATCAAAGCCAATTTTCGACAGAAAAAGTAAAAATTTTCCGTGTTTGTATTCATTTACTTTAAAGTATTACTTTGCAGTTAGAGAATTTCTACCTGACAGTCGTTTTGCCCTCCATCGGACTCACACATCTTTCAACAAAATTGACCAATGCATTCCGTTTGTGTTTCAAGTACGCATGTTGAGTTTACTTTAATCAATCAATGATTCGTGACAGGTTTGAAAAAATACCGCCAGATATTCATTTGGTTGGAACCTACGCCATCGATAAGCGCAAGTGTTGACTCAAACATTTGCACCATGGAGAAATATCAAAAATTGAATTAGATAAAGAAAAAACTTTATCCAGTTTTGATCAACTTCGATTTTTCACACCACATGCAAAGTTCAAAGAAACATTTTAAAAAAAAACTTTTTCGAATAGATGAAGCATGAGAACCCGTGAGTAAAATGATGGAAAATTCTTAACGAACGTATTGTGGTTTGGCGGCAAGGGTTGAGTAGTCGCCAACCATCAGAGTACGGTACGGACTGTGAGGTTCGAGGACTCCGAAAGCGTTCCGAAGCGATCGGAAGCACACAAACATGGTGATGATCGAAGTTGTAACTGAAATAAAAATAATTTCACCACCTTTTTTACTTTGACATTTTCCCTTAAAGGCATAGGGGCAGTAAAAAACGGTGTTTCAGTTCAAAGCAGTATTTTGTAGAGCTTTTCATTGCAAATCGAACGGTGAACTTGGAAACGTACAGAAATTCCTAGTTTTGGAGAAAAAATAATTCAAAGTCGGAGAAAAGAAAGCTTGAGTTCCCGCGAAAAAGGCGCCTTGCAGTAAAGTTGCTCTATGGACAACAGGGTTCGCCATCTTCCGAATTTTCGCTTTTTTCTTCGTTTCTTTTAATTTTCAATTTTTTCTGTTGTCACCAGAGTTTTTTTCGTCACCAAAGCCTTCGATTCATGTATAATTTGCAAACTTTGATCGCAAAAAAGCTTTTCTGGTGAAAAATGATGATTTTACACAGGTTTCGATTGGGATAGCGATTATTTGTGTTTTTCTTTATTATCACTGTGTTTTTCGGTTTTTCTTAATCAATTTTTTTCAGAGAAGAAACCCTTAATTTGAAGCAGATAGCCGGTCATTTCATACAAAAATGCGAGTCTAATAAGACGTCCGCAACATCTCGTGCACGGCTACTGTAAACAGTTGTCTGCATACCGATCCAAAGCTTTTTTCAAAATTAAAGGCGGGAAAGTGAAATCGCGTTTTTCTTCTAAAGTTGTCACACCTGTAATTTTTTTGAGTACACCATTCGATTCGCAATAAAAAACTATATAAGATGCTGCTTTCACCTGAAACCCCATTTTTTACTGCCCCTATGCCTTTAAAAGTATGCGCGGTAATAGAAAAATTTTTGGAATGAAAAAAATTGAAATTAAAGCAGCATCATACAGGGATTTTCGTTACATCTCAAATAGTATACTTAGTCCTTTGATCTCAAAAAAAAAACGTCCGTAAAGGAAAAAGATAACAAAATTTTGAAGAATCAGAGATAATTTCGAATTTTGCGGGAATTACTTTGAACACGGCATGGGCTTTATGAAAAAAAAAACCGAAAACTTGAACCCGGAAGAAAATTTCAAAAATATAGTCTGTTCAGATTTTAAATGTCAAATCGTCGCTCAAGCTCCGCCCCCAATGGCGCGATAAACCCATCAGAGAGCGAGCCACGCACATTTTTAGAATAACGTCATTTTAATTGACATTCAAAATCTGAACAGAGTATACAGGATCTGTTATTTTTTCGATGAATCGAATGAAGATCAGTTTTTTGTTTATTGTTCTTATCGTTGAAAAGTAAACTCACACTCGACGAGGCTCAGAACGACTATCTGAGCGTGAACGACGTGCTGGAGATGAGAACAGCCGTCGGCGGGAAAACACGGCGAATTGAGAACCGAGCCGCTCAACAGGAACATGCCCGTCGACAGAATCACCGAGACAAAGGCGAACCAGAAAAGCAGAATTTGTGCGCACTTATCCAACCGACTGCAGAAGTGAGGTTCAATTCAAAACAGGGAATATGGAAAACCATGTTGTGATGAAGCAGAAAATTGCACAAATTATAAAAACGAAAGAAGCCGAGACGGCGAGGACGCTCTTCGATACGTCGTTCGTTGCCAGATCGAATACCTGTAGGCTTTTACTTAATTGTTTTGATTCTAAATGGAAATTGGGAGTTTCATGAAATCTTCAGACCGGAATAAAGAGAAAAATTAATTAATTAACTTTTTTCTTCTTTTAAGATTTATGGAGAGAAGATAATTTGAGTCCAATTTCGAGATTGCTTCTTCTTTTCCTCAGAGCTTTTCATTGCTTTGAGTGATGGCTCGTTGAAAAGAAAGTTGAGAGAGAGATACTGAAAAATGTTTGTTCAAGCTCCGGAATATTTTGCATTCCTAACTCAAATCTTCATGTTTCAAAAAAAAAACTTGATCTGACCAATAAAGAAACTCCGATGAGCAAGTGGACAATAGCCAAGATGTTAGCGCAAGAGGCGCATGGCCATTGTCGAGCTTGATCTCCTGAAAAGATAGTTGTGGACCACATCTTCAAATTTACATGATACCTTCATCGAATCTTTGAATCAAAACTGATGAAGACGTTGCCGATGACATGAGCAAAGTTCTTTGATCTTCTCCAGCCATTCTTTGCAGGAAAGAGAAGAGCAAGAAGCGTCTAAAAATAACTGTCTCCTACTAAAAGAAAACTGAAAACAAACAAACAGAAATAAATAAATTCACAAAAAAAACGGATAAAATGCAATTGGTTGAAAACATATTCACTATACAGCTGCCGCTGTTTCAGTCCGAACGCTTCAATGGACTCATAATTTTTTTTTTCAAAAGCAATTAGCAGGAAGAAATTAACAAACTGCAAATTATTGTGGAAAACGAGGTGATGAACAAAAAAAAAATTAAACGGAGCGATGCGCCGACCTCCGTGTGCTTTGTAATGTCGGCCGAAATCCCTGAAACGCCCCATCGGCCATCGAATTCGAACTTTTTCCGCCTCTCTGTTATGTCGATTTGCAACTTTTGCCAATTGCTCAATTGCTGATTTTCTTGGGGTCGAGCGGCTGCTGCGGTTCGCATAAGTTTATCAGTTTTCTTCTGTGTCTGCTCCTGAGGAAGTTCCGCAAGTCAAATATTACCGAATGAGTGAAAGGGCTCTACTACTTCTGCTAGGAAAAAAGGAAATTCTTGAACCATAAATTATATAAATTAAAATCGACGGGTGCCGATATACTGTTTTGGTTTGATAAACTTATTTATTCGAACGCTTCTTCTAAGCCTCCCATGAAAGCGCTCTCTTAAAAAATATTTCTTTTTTTTTATTCTTTCATTATGAGCTCCTTATATCTGAAAAAAAGGCCCAACAGCAAAAAAAAAACATAGCGGAAGACGAAGAGGATGAATATTTAACTTACTTTAATTTCTTTTGTGAAAAAAGGTGATCAGATTATAAACATCAAAATTTATTGAGCGCAGTGGACAATTTCATGAAACGAAAACGACAGAAAAGCTTCTTACAATGTTAAGGTAGAAGATATCACATTTCAGAGGACAGAAGCGATTTTAAACTTACTTTTTTGAAGTCATTTTTTTTACACTTGGCTTAACCCGTTCAAAACCAAGAGCACGTCAACATAAATTTCAAAGTGAGCTGTGGGACTTCGATATGATCGATATTTTCGGCAACATAATTTTTTATCTCCTAGTTTCAGGCACCCGGACTCACTCGTAAAATGAAATTTTACAGTAGATATGTACAGAAAAAATCAAAAAAAAGAAAGAAAAGCATAGGCTTCAATACAATATCCCGTATTGATTTGCAACAGTTTGACTTGTCTGCGTCCTCTTTCCTCTCATGGGCGAGGTCATAGAAACACGAAAAGTCCACGTGAACATGAGTCGACGAGGGATGTGAGCGCTCAGACAATTCAGGCTTTTCAAATCGAAACGAATAAGTCTTTGAAAAAATGTGAAGAATAGGGAGGACAATTTCGTGAATGCGAAATTCAGCGAAGTTTTTGAATTTTTAAATATGACTACCAGATATAACAGCCTTGACTAAATTGAAATGAATTGTTCAGTAAATGAGTTAAAGTGAGAAAACCTCGACTATGATCTGTTTTCCGACGTCGCACTTTTCGGGTTTATAGCCTTAAACCATAGATTTTTTAAAAAGAATTTCAGAAAACAGACCGGAAGGGCCGGCTTGAGCCAGACGGCATTGTGCTGAATAAAAGGCAACGGCTGGCGCAGAATCTGCGGCCGAAGGCGTCCCAGACATTGAACAAACGCCGAAAAGCTGCAACTCATTATACGAAAAAAGAAATCACCGCGTTACAACGAAGCTCACTGAAAAAGTTTGTCGTGTGTTCTGAAAGCCTTTACTATCCTCCGCTTGCACGCTCGGAATTGCTCCTCGAAGCCATATAGTTGAAGCAAAGTCGTGAACTCTTCTTCGTCGATCACCTGATCATTTCTTTCTTTTTTTTCATAGAGTGCGATTCTCAACCTTTTTGGCAGTTGAACTAACAAAACGGTCAATGTCGAGGTGGGGATTGCGCGCAATAATCACTTCCAGGTCGGTCATCAACTTAAACATGTTCTTTACACGGGAAGTCATTTTACTTGTCGCTTTTGAATTTTCTACAACTTTGCTTAAACACTCTCTGAATGTTCAGATAAAGATCCCTCATAGTCGCTACCTGCGCAAACTTCTAGTACTTGAGATAGTAGTTTTCAAAGTTTGTGTTAAAAGCAGAATTAGGCCTCACAATGAGGTAGTTTTAATTTGTGGAAATTGCCGAAAATTCGCTCAAACAGCCTCTTAAGATTTATATTAAGATCCATCAAAAAAGCAACCCGCGCCAGCTTCTAGTTTTGGAAATAATCAATTTTGAAGGTCGAAAAGATAAGCCTAAAACACATTTTCCGCAACTTTGGAAAATCATATCTCAAAAACTAGAAGTTTGCACAGGTTGCGAGCGAATATGAGTGATCTTCATCTAGACCTTCAAAGAGTGTTTGAGCAAATTTGTAAAAAATTCCAAACCGTTAAGTGAAATGACCTCCCTTGTTAGAAACAATTTAAAACTGAAAATAACCTGTGCGCGATTCCGGCCTCTCCTTTCTTGTGAGGACGTCACCCTGCTTGCTAATGTTGGTATTATCGATTCGGCGTTCAAATTGAGCTCTTCAGGTAGCGTTATCCTTGAAAAAGTGATAAAAAGGGCTAATGCTCATATATAATAACGTTATTGAATACATTTCCGCACTTCCCTTTTTTTTGAGAAGATTAGAGGAAATTCATCAAAAATTTCTGGCAGTGACTCATTAAAAGGATTTTTTTTTCATTGTTTATATTCTACTTCTAAAATTACACAAAATTTGTGCGTTGATAGAATATTTCAGAATGTCCTCACATGGTGACAGCGGCGTCTCTTGATATTTTTTCATCTACGAGTGCCGTGGCGAAAGCATGAACATCGATGGAGCCGCCGCTTGGAGAAAGCAACTTCAACATGTTTTTCCACCCGTCTCCTGACTGAAATACTCTTTTTTGGCTCGAAGAAGTTTTTTTTTTCGCGAACCGCCGGCAAAACCTCTTTGATAGAACTCAATACGATTTCGACGCTGATCAGAGGGGCCGCAAAACTTCTAAAGGGGAGAATATTTTGTTTTTTTCTTTTCCTGAGAAACCGCAGAATGTCGACGATTCGCTGGACCTCTTCGATCGTACAGGAGTCGAGTTCCACCTGCAGGTCCGGCGTGTCTAAACATTCTCTGAAATTAAAAATAAATCGCCTTAGGTCACAATCGTACTGGGCAAACGTGGCGGATCGTCGGTGGCGTCGAAAAAATCGTCGTCTCGGTCCCCAGAGGCCGAGGAGAAGTTGGTTCTTTGAGATGACGTTGGGGACAGCGGTTGTTTGGTAGAATCGACGTCGTCTTCAAAGATTCTTTTTGTCCGTGACTCATATATTGGAGCGGAAAGAGAAGCGGAAGTCACAGGGGACGATTTCGGGTGAATTGGCGGAAGGACTGCGAGCTCTCGGAGCTGTGGAGTGGAAGAGGAATTGTTCTGAATCAAAATATTGAGTACAATAATAATATTATGAAAACTATTTTCAGGATAACTCTATGAATTTACTTTATTCCTCAAAAAGAAGAGAGACCACCGAAAATTCTTGTTGAGAAGCTGTTGGATTCACTGATAGGTAGTGACCGTAAATCCCCGCCCCTTTTCGCGATTGAAAAATGCATTGGTTTTTCAGATTATGTGTTCGTTGTTTTCGTAAAAACGCAATACTGAATCAACCCGGAGAAAATTGGGGGAGCATAGTGAAAACCTTTCTTTTTAACCTAACAAAAGTTTTATTAGAAAGAATCTAATTTTATAAACTTCGTTTAAAACGAAAAAAAAAATCGACATCGATATCGTTACCAAAGCGCTGAGCATATAAAGTCTGTTCAGTTTTTGAATTTTGAATGTTGAGGCGCCGCTCATCTGCGTGCTCTTTTCTAAGGCTATCAGCCACAAATGCGTCTGCGTGCTCTTTTCTAAGGCTATCAGCCCCGCTTCGACTCGAAAACTCTCACAGTAGGTTGTGTAAAATCTAAGCACAGAAAAGAATAATAACACTGAAAATACATCGGAAAGGCAGACGTTTCGTAAAAGCTGAGAGTAATAAAAAAAAAATAATAAATAGTTCGATTCTTATTACTCTACCTGACGCCGTACGATTTCTTGGACGTCGTGGAGAAACGAAGACGGCGACGGCGACGCCTCATCACTCATACACACGTGCCAAGGCTCATCAGGCGGCCGCTTGTACTGGAATTTCAGCCAAACTCGGAAACCTTGATTCAGGCCGGCTGTCGTCGCCCATAACAATAGGCCCCGCCCAACTTTGCTCGCCTCACTGCGCGATACTGGTTAACGTCTGAAGCCTATCATATCTGACTGGAGTGCCAATTTGTGGGCGAGTGCAAAAAAAATTGAGATTGGGGGTGTAAAATTCAGGTATCAACACCTCGAAGCAAAAAGGATATTTAAAAACAAAGAAAAACATGTTCTTATTTTCATAATAGAGATAATAGCTTTAGAAATTTACGGAATATTCTCAGCTTGAAGAATACAATGTGAAAAAAGCTAGCTATAAACGCTTAGAAGCGCTCTTGAAAAGGAAAACCTGCGAATTTCTACCAAGAATAAAATGTCTTGCCACCGCTCTGTGCGGTCAGCTGTGTTGGCCGCAATAGACCGCGACGCAAATACAAAGCCAAATTGTTAACTTGACCTGAGAAAAGTTTAGGGGTCCTTATATGGATTTGGCCATTTTGGAGCCCCGATATAACGCGATAGGGGTTGAAAGACCACACCTACAAATGACCACATTTTTCTTCCTATAGGAGCCCCCTAAACTTTTCTGAGACATGATCAAAGTTTGTAAGCGTACAGTCCTTGATGCTTTTTCTTTAAAAAAAAAATCTTTTTTTTTAGTTATCTTCGTAATCCACCAAAAACGTTCGCACGCATGAATGCAAACAATTTTAGGGTGAGGCGATGGAAGAAAAAGTCGATGGCACTCGATGGCGGATCGAGTGGCGGAGATCTGAAGTCGTGCTTGCCGCTGACCACTCGCCGGTTTTCTGGCAAGTGGTTTTTTTTTATATTTCTGCGAAATAACTTGAAAGTTATGAGGAGAACAGGATCTTTGGAAAGTTTTGTAAAATAAACTAATCCAAGCCTTTTGCAGCGAGTATCACTTCTTTCTAGGAACTTTTGAAACCCTAACTCGATTCTCCCTTTTTCACTTTCAGCAGAAATAACTTCTTATTGTTCTGACGAACTTTGATTCGCTCTTGTAAACAAATTCTTTTACGTTATTTTTTTAAGAGCCTTAGATGTTTTCTCACACTAAATCTTGCTCCAAGCTGAGGCAAAGAGTTCAAGAACATGCCTCCCAATCAAATCAAGCCAGCCCTGATCAGAACCCAATACTCGAGGTTCCGATTTTGCGGCAACAAGAACACCCACAATGGCAGTTGTTTACCGAGGGGTCGACCTCAGCCTTCTTCATAATGTCCTCAGCCATACTCAAATATTCGCCGTTCCTTTGTTCTTTCACCTTCAACATCATTCTCCAATTTTTACAAAGTATCGGATTTTAACTAATGAAAATGTATCAAGTCCTCATGACGCGACCAAACGCTGTCTTTGTTTTATTTTGAGATTCATCTTTTTATAATCTTTCTTTCTTGAGCTCTCCTGAGAACTAGTCAAGTTCAGGCTCATTGCTTTCGTCGAACACGAACCCAAATGTACATATATGGCCATAAGGCACACAATAACGCGCTTCAAGCATTTCTCGCGCCTTCGCACCGTTGAGCCTCACCTTTTCCCGTCCGGTACGTATATATTTATAGAGCTTGCCTATTCAACCCCCAGTTTCTACTACACAAAGTTTTTTTGTTGAATCCGTTTTTGAACACTTTCACACTAGTAATTTTGGTTTTTGATAAGCCTTAACTTTTTCGGATATTTTTTTCTATGCCAAAAAGCTATTTAATTGGCCTATTCTACAGCTCAGAGAATTATTTCATCAGGTTTTCGATCAATGAAATTTTCTACAAAAAGAAGAAAAGACAAATATTTGTCGAGGCCTCCAGACTCATATTTTTCAAGATGATTATGCTTTTCGTTCGCTTTTTCAACTTCAGTTTATTTTTGCCAGTTTCCTTCAACAGTGTAACGTTTCATTTGAAGCACTCGGAAAAAAGTTTGGAGCTCGTGCTCCGAGATACTAGGAGCAGAGTTATATACAGAAGAATGAAAAAGGCTTACGAAGATAGTTTTTATAAAAAAATGGGACAACAATTTTGACGAACTTATTGATTTGTTAAGTTTTAGCAAATTTTCACATTACTTTAAACATCTGCATCCTTTACCTGGACGCTGAGTTAAAAACCATCTTTTAGAGATTTGAATTTTAATTCAAGCGCCTTACTGAACCTTGCCATCTCGAGTATGAGTTGGAAAAATCATCGCTTATCACCACGGCTTTGGCCAATATTTGAATTCCTACTGTAACAGAAAACTTTCAAATAAATTTAACTGAACAGAGAAATAAGAAGAAGGCGATGATGGCCAGTTGAAACCCAATAAGGAGCTTTAAGAAATGGCGATCTATCCCAGACTTGGATTTTAACTTTCCACATGTCTTTGATGCTTCATCCTGTTGTGAATTTCCGACTTCCGAATTTTGCGCTCAAGGCGGCGAGAAATGATGTCCGAAGATTGGCTGCTGAATGGCCGACGGCGCAAAAGTGAGAGGCTGAAGAAGTGCTGTATTCGTGTGTGTTTGCCTGTGGGAGAGCGCCCTCCGTGCCTGTATTTGCTTTATTAAAACCTACGTACGGGAGTCCGGTTGGCTCCTCATTTCGACGTCCTTTGCTTCTTCCACCTTCGCTTTTTCATCTCGTTTTTTTTCTTCCCTATTTTTTTTTGGCTCCATCAAGTTTTTAAACAGTTTCTTTCCCGAATTTTTTAGCTGCCAATCAATGAAAACGCATCGTTCAGAACTCGCGATCTTCTTTCTTATTTTTTTTTAGTAAACCGAAAAGTCTATCAGAACACGGTCATATTTACCAGAGGAAGATTATCTCCAAAGAAAACATCGAAGGACTATTAATCGGTATCTGTAAACTTTGGTACTTCCAAAGCATTCATCTTTTCAGAAACTCCCAACTGCAAAAAAAAATTTCTCGTTACTTTCTGAAACTTAATTCAATCTTTTCGTCGACCCCTCGGCCAGGAAAAAATGTTTTAAAAGTCCAGCCCGCTTCGAAAAACGATGGCTCATCACCCTTTCCTTTGTTTTCCCTTTTGTATGTTTGAAATGTTTTTTCTTCTTTCATTTCGTTCTATTTTAATGCTCCTCCGTACAGCTTCTGTTCCGGCATCCATCCATTCAATTTTCTTTTTTCAACATTGATTTGCACATATTGCGAAGAAATTAACAGAAAGGCAAGGATATTTTTTTTATTTTTCAAAATTTTTGGTATATGATAATTAAGTTTTGAGTTAAAGAATTTTTTTTTCACATTTTGATAGCTATTTGTAACGATTCAGACCTCTAGAAAAGAAGTCAGACCGAAAAACCTTTTGAGAACCATACACGAGCATTTTTCATTTTCAACTTCTCGTTAACATCTAGGCAAAGAAACTTCAACGGTTCTTTGCCTGGACTTTAACGAGGCAAAAATTTTTGCATAATTATCCAAGCTCAAAAACGATGAAGGAATTCTGGGAAGGTAGCAAAAAAGCTGAAAACGCTGCCAAGACGCAGATGCGATCGCTAGATTTGAGACATTTCCGCACGGGTGTCGGTGACGACGGATTTCCACATTCGTCCGACACTAATTTTGCCTCATTATTAGCGACGGTCGGGGCTTCCGACAGACCAGTTGCGTCGCACTATTGCAATGACATTGGGCGAGGAGGAAGACGATGAAGGAGAAGAACGTCGTCCCGTGGGCACACATTTCCTTCTTTTCTTATCCATACCACGTTCCCCTCATCTTTTTTGATAACTCACTGTTGAAAAGACTCTCGATGATATGCGCTGTCGAAGGTGGTTGATCATCATATCTTGGCGATGAGGCTTCTGCAGAAGACTTTAACAGAGGATCCGCAAAGCCACGTGCCTTTTTACAATAAAAAAGGCAGTTTTTTGGCTTAAAGATTAGCAGAAAACAAAATGATCCCAGAGAAAGTACCCTACCTTGAGACAGCTTCCTTAATTTGAAAATCTGAGAATAAAATCTCATCAAGGTGAAAATAGTTCATCGCTAACTTTTCCCGAAACAGATGTGTATCTTTTTAGCGTTTACTAGAAATCTCCACACTTATTATTATATTTGTTTTAAAACGAAATTCTCAATAATTCACTCATATCTTAATTAGCTCAACAAAGAGAGGAAAAATTGTTTTATTTCACTTCATGATCAAAGGCAAAGAGAGCAACCATGATGAGAATAGGGAATCAAAATTGGAGCTTTTCAGGAAAAAGAGTTTATCTCGAGGTGCATAGATAACTTTTTCTTGAATTCACTTTCGATTTGCTTTTTCGCCACAAGATAAAAATATAATAAATCAGACAGCTTCAATTTTCAAACAAGTAGGAAACAAAATGATCAGTCAGTTTCAGTTTATGGCGAAATCTTAATAATTTTATTCCAAATTATTCTTCTGATAGGGGTTCTACTAGTTTGTTAGTTTGCTGATACTGATTTCGGTGCGCGAAAACAGTTGTGAGATATCAGAACTCGCAGCGGGACGTCGCCTTATCAACGTCATCAGGCGCGAACGATCTGCCACATGTTTAGGCACGACGCCGTTCGTTTTGTTCTCTCATTGCCAATCATGGCTAGCCGAAATCGCGAAAGCAACGGAGGAACACCCCGAATAAGCTAGTTATCAGCTTGTTTCGACTAGAAAAAAAAGCGTTCCCATCAATACGGAATAATTACACTTTTGTAATCTTTTTTTTTCCTTTCTTTCACTTTCCGTCTTTTACATTATCGAAACATGCAATTTGATTTCGAAGTGCATTTAGTGTCTCATGTGTTCCGATCCTTCTAGACTCAATCCATTACTATTTTCGAGTCTAAAAATGGACTCCAATTTTTAGTTATACGAGTGTACTTTACCAAACCTGAATCGAATGCCCAATACAAAATTCTTTCTGAAAATTCGCTTTAGACACCTGCACATAGCATCATTTCAACAACAAAAAACTCTTATCATTTTTTTTTCGCTTATCAAGTCATTGTGCTTTGAGCCAATATCATTTTAATGCATTTCATAAGCCACTCAAGTCGGTTAAAACGTCTCAGTTGTTCAAATCCCAATGTTGAAAGTTCATCCGCGACAGAAATTAGAAGTTTAGCTTGATAAATTGACTTCATTTTTCTGCAAAACTAGACACGTTAGAGCTTTGCTCATATTCTATTTACGTAGGTTGAAATCCCTGTGTCATAGAGAAATGACTTGACGGCCAAATTTTTTTTTTTCTCTCGGAAGACGCCTCGATTTCTAGGTGTTTGCCGACCCGAACGCCGTGGGCGGAATCTACGCCACGTAGGTCAAACTTGTTGCTTTTTCCTCTCTTTTCTTCTCGAGTGTCTTCATGCGCTTGTTCCAAGCCCAACTGAACACATTTCTTCGCAACATCAATCGAAAAATAACTCCTGACTTTTTTTCTGCGATTTCTGATATCTTTTGCTTTCCAGTTGATTTTAAATTTTACAATGAACTCACCTAAATATTCTTTAGTCAAATCAATTTGCAGATCAGTCAAATTCTCCTAATCAAGGTTACTTTCAAGTAATTCTCGTTTATCTTTTGAGGATAAAATCACTGATTTTTTAATGTTAAACTAGCAAAAAAATTAATAATCTGTATATTTTTTTATAATCATCCTCTATTAACGGGAAACATAAAAGATAGCACCCGTTTGGTTAAATTCGTCTTTTTTTTTCTTCCATTTTTCTTTGATCACTTCCATCATTCAACATCGGTAATCTGAGGAAGTTTTTTTTTTACAAAGAAGATTAGTTACAAAAAATTTGGTGATTTTATCAGTTTGTTTCATCTTCCACATGTTTTGTCACAAGCCTGTATACGTAGCACAATTTTAAAATCTTTTTAAACTTTACTTTGTAATTTTTTAAAATTTTTTCTAATTGATGTGAATATGAGCACTAAAATCTAATTGCCTTTCCGATCAGAAAATGTGACAATTTTATGCTTATAGGCAAAACTGAGATAGAAATTTTCTTGGGTTAAAGTCCCTCCGAAGTCTGGGATTCGTCCTCAAAAAAAGTTTCGTGAGAATCAAACGTCGAAAAACAGTGACGTTCTCAGGGAGCATAGTGGCCAAAGTTCGAAGCCTTCCCAACACCTGTTCTTCAGACCGCCGAGCCTTGTTTTTAAACCTTACCGAAAAACTTAAGCCGTCAACGAGACTTTCCAGATTGTTCGTTGAACTTTCAAATTTTCATCAATAACGAAAAGTGCTTTTCGAAGTTAATGTTTTTGAATCAAAGATGAATAAAATAGATATGATAGTTAGACTTGCTTTTTTTTTCTCTCTCTCACGGTAATTCTTTCAAGGTGAACGATCTCACGATTTGAAAGCCTTGTGGTATATAGTTAGTAGTAATTCACTTATTCACAGGCAAAAACAGAAATAATGTACAAAAAGGTAGAGTAAAAATAGCAGATAAACCCGCAATAAATAGATAAAAAGGCAATTTAGGCTCTAACAAGTCTCTGGGCCAGTAAATGAAGTTGGTTCTGAAGGTCCAAAGTTTAAATTTTTTTAGTTATACCGGCTAGGAAATAAAAAGCGCAGAAGAAATAATTTTTCTTTTTAAAAAAATCGATTTTTTTGAAGTCGGAAATGTTTTTTTATCACGCCGTCTCGAATCAGGCTTTTTCTTTCTGTTTTAAAAAAACTCCAAAATTAATCTGTGAAACCACGTTTGAGCCTACGCAAAGTAATTGCCAGGGTTTCACAATGATCAAAAGCGACGGGCGGCGACACCTGTTCTCCTCATTCTTGCGTGTGTCTGTATGCTCCAGGCGGTTCTCCATGTAAATATTGTTCGCGACAGAAGGAAAAAAAAGTTACGCGGCAACTGCTGGGCTCACCGTTTTTATTTTGAGTACCGGAATTTTTCGAAAAAGCAGTTATCATGAATCAGGAATATTTCAAAAAAAACCTTTGTGGTCGGTTTGAAAAATAATAGTATTTTTTAATACATGCTTGGTGCAAAAGCTTCTGATAAGGGAGATAGAGTTGTAAACTAATAAATACTCGAAACAGTTTGATTTTTCCGGGTCGTCTCATCTTTCGTGTACGCTCGCGTGTTCACGTGCTCTTTCGAAGTTTGTATGGCATTTTCGATGAAGGGGAAGAGAACACAGGCAGGTCAGACTGTCTCCAGTAGGGACGAGTAGAGTTTATTTTAGATAATTCCAGAAAATAACCTCAACTTTTCCGATTTTTTCATATCGCTAGAGAACTTTCCGACGGTCACCTTTCCAACGGATCCCTTTCCGACTTTTTTCCCTTATGGTTTTCGGTTTATAAAACACCTATAAACATTTTTTTTTTGATTTCTTTGTGTTTTAATCATGAACCAACTACCTACTTTATATAGGAAGATTTAAAACGAAGATTCTATCGAGAAAAAAAGTCGGAGAAAGATACCTCGGAAAGGTGGCCGTCGGAAAGTTCCCTAGCGATATGAAAAAATCGGAAAAGTCGCCGTTTGAATTTTCGCTGGTGTTTTTTTCATACCACCGAAGTGTTAACTTTGGCTTCGTTCTCGAATATTTCTGCAAATCTATTTTTTCTGAAAAAAATGTAAATTAAGTTTGAAGACGAGTTGAAAGGTTCTTGATTAAATAAGAACTTTTTTCTTTTTCAGTACATGGTCTAGGCTTTCTATTGAACTCGATGAACGTTAGGGAATAGATGTCGGACGGTTTTGGGTGGCGAAAAGAACGAATTCCGATCGAGCGACAGCCTCTCGGCGCATTTGCATGAGTCATGTTTCCTTGTGCACACGTCGCTTTCCAGCCCTACAGGCATCATCATTTCTCTCACCATTGGGACTTGACGAGCTTCCACGTCTTTGGAGAACACCTCCAAGGTATCACTCAAGTGTTTTCTACCCTCTGAGAAAACTCTCTTGCGGTCCCTTGAAAAAGCTTTCTCAAAAACTGGTTTTAATTACAGTAACTATATTAAAACATCAACGGGTGAGATAGACTTTGGAAGAAATCTAAGTATTTCACACAACCGAACGACCTGAAAAAAGGTCATGATAAGGAAATTGTCACTTTCGCATTGAATACTGTATTTGGGCAGTTTTCCGTTTTGATTGGACTCCTGTCACTTCTTGCTATTATTTTGATGGCTGTATTGCTGAGAATAGAACAATCATAGCGCGAGTCTTTTTTAATTGGAAAATTATCGGGATCCACCTACCAATCGTCATAGTTAGATGTATCATCGGCCTTTCGGAGGACATGAAGAAACATCTTTTCGATTCAACTTTTGCAATAATTTTTCATGTGAAACGATTTTTTTCTATTTCAGCTTCAAACTTTACACTCATCAAAATCGAATTGATCAAAAAGTAACCGATATCTGCTGCCTCCTGTATTTCTCTCTTTTCTGATGCCTACTTAACAAGGAATTTGCTTTTCTATGATTAATGATTTTCGAAATAAAAAGACCTTTCACCTGAAAGTTTTGATTAAACTCCCCATTATCAAAGTGTCAGAAGTGAGTCACTCAGTTCGCCCTATTTCGGCAGGTTTTTCTTTCTTTTTTTTGTTCATTTTTTGTTTATTTTCACGTATTTTTTGATTTTTTTTTTTAAATTTCAGAATTTGAAAGTTTCTGGCTCTTATTCAAATTCAAATCGTTTCATTAAATGAAGAAATTGAGGTACAAATTTTTGTAACTTTTTTTTGTTGCGAAAATCGAGCTTTAATATTTCGATAAATATTATTTCAAGACCAAATTATCAATAAATTCAACTTAATTTATAATTTTTCATTTTTTTATTTTTTTAGAATTTTTTTGAGAAATATGTTTTTTTCCAAATTCATTTCATAAAGGAATGAATCATTCAGATCCAAGGGCCTAAAAAGAATCCACCAAAGGCCTTGGACTCTTTACTTCACCGGAAATCGATACCGAAAAGCAATTGCCCCTTCAACCGTCTCTCCTCGGCACAATTATGCGCGGCCTTCGAGTAATGTCGTCATGAAGAGAGTTTTTAGTCTCAACGACTCCTGAAACTCAAGACCAAGGACGTTTCTTTCTCTAGCAGCTTAAGAACTCTTAGGAACTCCTATTGATGAACAAAACCAGAAGATAACGTGCTGAAGAAGCTTTAAAGAAAGTTTAACCAAGAACCAAATTCATAAAAGAATAACTTTCCCTCATCTAAAATCATTTTTGTTTAGGGCATGAAAATATTCTTGAGAAACAGATGGGAAAGCTCCCAAATATACTGGGAGAAAGTCGAGAAAAGCAATTTATAAATCGTCCTACAGCCCGAGAAAATAAAGCTTGATAGCTATATTTCTTGGATCTTCAAACGATATGAAGAGTTCTAGGCTTATTATTTGAGAATCTTAAGTTTCAAGTTATATCACCCCTAATGAAGTTTCCTAAAAAAAATTCTTTGAAATTAGATATATCATTGGATTGCTACTGTTTCAACTGCAAATTACTGTGCTGCATTTTCAGACTTCTCAATGATCCAAGCTACTCAATGTTTTAGTCCTAATAATAATTCAAACGTGGACCTACGACCACAGACCTAACCGATCAATCAATAGTATGAATCTGCTGTAAATGTTTGCGTGCGCCTTGTTTTTAAATCTCGAGCTGAAGGCAAAAAGCGATGGAAACAGAAAAATGAACGGACGCAAGGGCTCCGGCGTGTTGTAATTTCTCTGTGGCGTCTCGGTTCCTGCCTGGAGGCGCTTCCTCCGTCTCACGGGCATCTGATTCTGCGCTGTCTGTTTTATAGGTAGTCCGAGTCACAGGCTCGACCTCCAACAGCTCAATATACGACATCCCTGAACTTTATTGGCCCTTCACGTCTCGTTCCAATTAATCTTAATCTTTTAACGTTTCACGCTTCTTAACTGTTTCAACGTTCATTTTGTCATTTTCCCGATTTCAGAGGTACTGCCGACGCCAAACTCAGTCGCGATCTTTGTCGACGCCCGTCATGTACGCCGGAAACCCCATTCTTGACGTTTGTAGTTCTATATTCCCGGTGTTGCGCAAGAAGAAAATTATTTCGTTATCACTTTGTAACCTCGAGGAATAGGTCCTTAACTAGTTTCAATCGATCAAATCATTTATTTTGTTGTTTTAGTCAGATATAATCGACAAGAACTTTTAAAGCTATAACAAACAACCGCCTTTGGCGAACTAGAAGTCCTAGCGTGTAGTCGAAAGAGTGGAAAGCATGGTCTTACTTTTCTCGCCTCGATCTTCTGCGCGTAGTCCGTTCAGTCGTAAACAAAAACTTCCTGGCTCCTAAAATGACGGCTCAATATTGATCTTTTTCACATTTTTCAGTTGAATTTTCCAAAAATTTAGTTTATTACTGGATCTCGTTGCTTCACTATAGGTTTCTTTCATTTGTTTCATTGTGCTTTCATTTTCGAAAAATAGTAGGTGGTTTTTTTAGGTAAAGTTAACAAATAATGGAAAGTTTTAAATGACACAAAATGTTGCTTTCTTTCTTCATGTGGAACCTATTTAGATATCGGATTTCTCATTTGGAATCATTTCTTATTTACAGGAGATCAAGAAGGGGTTTAAGCTGCGGCCGACAAAAACTGTCGACAAATCCAAGCCAATCATATATGCTGAAGGTGAAGATGAATCCGAAGTTGCACCGACTAAGCGGCCGCCTCCGTCTGGCATCGCTCCGCCAGGAACATCGACAGTTCCTAAGCCAGTCGTTCCCAATGGCTTCATACCACCTCCGATTCCGTCAGGAGCTGGCGGAATCCCTCCTTGTCCTCTTCCAGCTGGAGGAATACCACCGCCTCCGCCAATGATGCCTGGTCGAATTCCTCCGCCGCCACCACCAATGCTGATCGGAGCCCCACCACCGCCGCCAGCAATGGGAGCTCCACCTCCGCCGCAAATTCAAAGAGCTAAAAGTCCACTGAATCCAGCGCTGGCTAAGCTCGGCGGCAAGAATCCGCACACAGTTGACCATGGGGCACTGCTCAAGGGAATCCAAGGCGGTTTCGCTCTCCGCAAAACCATCACCAACGACAAGTCCGGCCTGGTCGTCGACGATGAAATGCGCGAGAAGAGTGTGACGCTAGTCGAGCGGGCACCTTGCGAACTCATTCCACAGACGCCGGAGCGCAGTCGAAGCCCCGTTCCCCAACGACCGCATTCTTCTCTCGGCTTTTCATCTGACGACAGCAGGTTTGCCTTTTTGAATAGTGTAAGACACAGAAAGAGGCTTTTAATCGACGCCTTGAGCCGACTGGAACCAAAATACGTTCATCGAACTTCAAATGACAGTTATTGTAGGAAAGTACCGGCTATTCGAGGATTCCTCTCTTTTGCGGAAAAAAAACAAATTGTATTCGCTTCAACAAAAGGGGGAACTGAGCGCAAGATAATGAATACTTGAATGGAGATTTTTATTTCTCCTGAAAAGTTATTCATAAATTTTCAAAGAAAAAAAAAAGCTTGAGTCCGAATTCCATACGATGAGAAATTATTTTTCAAAATTGTTGAATAGATCGAACGCACTTAGTCAGAACTTGATGGAATGTTGACCGTTTGTGGAATTTTAGGCTGAATCTTTCAAAGATTCAAAGAAAATATCAAGGATTTCAAGAAAACAATTTCCAGGTTTAAATCAACCTACATTCCACCGGTTAAACGAGACGATTCGCCCGAGCAACTTCTCGGACAACGTCGTCCGATAGTGATGCGCCGCAAAGGAGAGCCGCCTCCGCCGCCCCCAGAATGCGGTTTCGATTCGCAGTCTCTGAAAGTCACCGCCGACGACATCAACAAGGAGATCAAGAAGGGGAGCGTCGCGTCGAAGATGGCTGCTCTCATGGGCAACATGGGTTTCTCTCAAGGTCCTCTATTTTTTTTTCTTTATTCTTTCTTCGGCGTTTAAGTGATGTTCAATTTTTGGTCTAACAGTTAATGTCCTCACTTTTCTCTTGATGCAAGTATAATCCGCAAAAGTCCGATCTGAAACATAAATTTAACGAGAGTGTCTAATCAAGCTGAAATTTGAGAAAACGAGCAGGCAGTTCACTCGTTATATTCAAGTATCGCTCTATTTGAACTTCTATTTCCATAATTATCAGTGAGAGTTGAACGGCAGCTTGAGTCTAAATATCTTATTCAAACGACTTTTCGAAATTCAACGTCATTGGACACTTTTTTGGAACAAATTTATTACAAAAACACATGTTTGTTCATAGAATTTTGCGCACTACTGTTTGTTTTTAATTGATTCGATTTTTTTCAATAAAATTTGATTAGATTTTTCAAAAGATTTGAAAAAGTCTGAAAAAGAATTTTTACCAACCAAAAAAACAACAATGAGATTCGTTATTGATGTCTTTATTGGAAATTGAGCTCATATTTGAAATCTCAGATCAAATACCTCAAGGCGGCACGATACCGAGAGCAACCTTCCGGCCAAGTCCAGTTCGCAGTAGCTTCCTTTCTGAGGTAAAGCTTGATTTCCTTAACTTGAAAAACACCATGATTTTTTTCAGGTGAACAACAACAACAAACAGGACGAAAAACCGAAGCCGGTTTCAAAATGGGCTCCTGTCGACACGAGCCACGGGTTGAGAACGGCCAGTCGAGGTGCATTGAATAGTTGATTAATCAAAAAAATCAAGATTTCAAAGAGTATTCACCTATTCATCCAGTTAGAACTATTTTCATATAGTTTCTTTTGCGAAAAAGGGTATTTTTCCATTTAAGATAAGTTAAAATAAAGTTTTTTTAAATTTTTCTTTTTGCTTTTTACGCGTGATTACTACTACAGATATCTATAGATCTTTTGATTTGGCCCTTTTTTTTCAATATTCGTATTGTAGTTCAGGCTCATAAGCGTAAAACGGCGTTCGAAGTCTTAAAAGCTGAAAAAAAGCCTAGCCGAAAACATAGATATAAATAATCTGTGGAAATAAAAAACTAGAAATGTTTCGAATGAATCAAGAAAAAGATTACAGCAAACGTTCCGGTGGTGAAGGACGACCGGGCTATCTCAGTGACGCGCGACCGAAGTTCATCCTGGCTGGATCAGCCCCGACCGAGCCTAGACCGTGCCCGAACCCAAAGTCCCACTCCGTTCTCGGCTCGACAGCCGTCTTCCGACTCTGACTTCGACATGGAACTCGATCCCGAAGAAGAGTATGAAGACGAGGAAGAAGTCGAGGTCGTCGTCGTCGCCCCGAAAGTCGTCGAGAAGCCTCCGCCGCCCAAGCCGGCCCCTGCTCCCACCCCTTCGTTCGCTTCAACGTTCTCGTCACGGAGAGGCAATAAAGTTCCAGATCCCATCACCGTAAAGTCAGTTCTGAATTCATAGAGGTTTAAGAAAGGTTCGATGTCTCGTTTTCCGAAATTTCGAAATTGAAAGTTTTCCGAAATTCTTCTCGGACAAACTCCTGATAGCTCTCCCGAAGTATTGGTCGTTGAAAAAAGAGAACTCAAAGAGTATAATATTTTTTTACAACGCCGAAACTTTGATAAGATTGTTTTCGACCATTCTTTTCAATTTTTTGCAAACTTTTTGTCTTTTTTTCTAAATGAATGTAGTTTTCTGATTTTTTTTTTTTTGTATTTTCCGATTACTCATTAAACTATACTGAAAAAAGGTATTAAATTGTTTTCCTCCCGGGGTTCTATAGATCTAATACCAGTTTCAAAATTTTCAGGACAGACTTTTCGTCACCGGCTCAAAAACCATCCAAACCGACGCCGGTCATCCAGGAAACTCCGCCGACTCCGGCTGGAAAGAAAACTTACTCATACTCGAACACTAGGAGTACCGCCACCACTTCCAACAACGTTAGGTACATCTTTCATTTAATTTTTTCTTTCGACATCTGATTCTCTTTTTCAGGCCGTCAACTCCCGAAACGATGCCGTCTCCGATTTCTACACAGTCTTCGGCTCCTTCTCCGTCTTCGTTGTCCGCCGGCAGCGCTTCGCCGGAGTCGGTCCCCAAAAAGAAGACCTTTGCGAATCCTGCCTTTGAAAAGGTACTTCTGTTCTGGGGAGTTCGAGAATTTAGGAATTGAAGTCCGGTTAGAGGAATGGTCTACTATTTTTTTGAACATGACTTTGTCTTCAGAAGAACTGACTCATCGTCAAAATTCGTTCCAGTTTAATTATTCGAAAAAATGCTCAAGGAATGCCTTCTCAATTCATATTTGGTGAATTTCTAAATTTGAAGGTTACAAGGTAACTATTATAATGGGAACTTTAAAAAAAAATCGCAATCTTCAAAACTTCTAAATTCCGATGAAGGGATTATTCAAATTTATTTTTCCTTCCATTCTCTTTACGTTCTCTTTACGGAACTAGGGATTCTACCGGTTGAACTTTTTGAGAAACGTTGCTTTTCTAATTAGAATTTTTCTATTTTGCTCACCAGGAAACGTTTTTTACCAACCGGTGGGTAAAAAACGTACCCTAGTTAGTGATAAGGCAAGGCAAAATGTTACAGACGAAGGAGAAGTGGGGTGCAGCGGTCGTGGCCGAGGACTCATCGGCAAACGTAACGCGACCCTACTTGCTCAAAGAATCGACGACACCGGAACGGTCGACGGCCAACGAAGTCAAGGCAAGAAAAGCGTCTGTCGCTACAGACAACGCAACGACGCCGAAGACGACGGCAGCGGAGGCGAAAGGCGCCGCTGCCGTCGCCAAAGCCAAAAGTGGCAAA
This sequence comes from Caenorhabditis auriculariae, assembly GCA_904845305.1. Classification (NCBI taxonomy): domain Eukaryota; kingdom Metazoa; phylum Nematoda; class Chromadorea; order Rhabditida; family Rhabditidae; genus Caenorhabditis; species Caenorhabditis auriculariae. Next base: position 873,485 of record CAJGYM010000025.1, read on the forward strand.
GGAGCTTCTCAGCCCAAGAAGCACTCACCCTCACCGCCCACTAACAGTTCCACGGCTTCACACACAAGCACAGTCGCTGCTGCTCCGGTCGCAACTCTCAAGAAAACGCCTCGAGCTGCCGCGGCGACCACGACTCAGAAAAAGTCTGAACTCGCCGGCGGATCGATCCGCGATCGCGCCAACAAGTTTCGCGAGTCTCTGAAGGCCGACGAAGAGAAGGGTCGCAAGTCGCCAGCTCCGCAGGTTAACAACACTGCTTTGCACTGTCTTATGTTCTTAAAACTAAGTCTCTCATGTATGGTATTACGCAAAAAATTAGTTGTGGCGAAAATATCGATGGAAACTTTCGAGCTGTCTTTTTACAAAAGCTTTTGAGCTAATTTTGAACAAATGAATTCAGAAATGAACAAAGAGAGATGGCTTCAAAAGTGTTTCCCTGTAAGGTATTTTTAATTTTTTTTTTTTTCAATTTGTGTGATACTTTTTTTTAAAGTTTATCGCTGCTTTAAGTTTCCACTAACAGTTTTAATACTTTTTTCCTCGAACATAACTTTAATTCTGTTATTTATTAACAACACGTTATTAGTGTGTTTTACTAATTGGTGGAATCGTTCGAGTTGAAATTTATGCTTTTTCTTATCAACTTATGAGGTTCAAGCTTCAACGAGTTGAAAAAGACTTGAGAATTTTTCACAGCTATTTTCTCTACTATCACATATGCTGGCTTCTGGAAGAGAGCTATTTTCGTTATGAAACACTGAAAAATTGTTTTCAAGTCAAATATATCATAACATATAGTCTGTGTACCACGACTTGGAATTTCATCGAACGACATTCCGCTGTTCCGCTGCATGCTCGGCCGCTTTTAATTTTCAACTTTACTTAAGAACTCGACCAACACGTGTTCCTAGTGAAAAATTCCATCTATCAGAAATGAGAACCAATTCAAAGCGATACCGAGGCTCGCAAAGACGCTTCGCGACACAGCGGAACAGCGGAATGTCGTTCGGTGAAATTCCAAGTCTTGGCACACAGACTATAACTAATGGGAAAAATTTCAGTTTTTTTTTTATTCAAGTCATCTATCTCCTATGTCTAGAAAGGACTCCAGTTCTCTACTATCTATTCTGACTGCTGATCAATTTTTCTTTTCAATTGAAAACCTAAAATTACTCCAAAAAGTCAATATATCGCCGTTTTACAAAAAACTGTCAAAAACAGAAACAAGAACACAAATAGCCTCGTTTCTGTGTGGGTTGAGCATGGTTTGATGTTTTCAGCCGTCACGTGTGGTGAACGTGCCGATCTCGGCGCCATGGCACCGCCGACAGTCGGTGACGTCGCCTTCCTCCGGTGACTACTTCAGTGACTGCTCGCCGGTAGGAGCGCCGTTGCGCCGCAGCTTCGCCGCCGACGGCAGGTCGTCTTCCGTGACTTCTCCTCTGACAACCACGTCTCATTTTGATTTGCCTTATCGGGTGAGCATGGGTTTTTCGTGAATGTTTGCTCAAACGCACGCATCAAAGATCAAAGTCGCTGAATTCAAACTGCGTTCAAATTACAATTTTTGAAGATTTTCTGTTGAAAACTTATGATCGTAAGGTAGGAATGAAATTTCAAAATTTCAATGTTTTGTTGAAATGGTTTCTAAATGTATGAATTTGGGCATTATCGGCATTTCCTGCGCCAAAAATCAGGTTTCAGTGATACTAGGAGTATTTGTTTCCTTATAATCTGTAGAAATAGTCATGTCATTGCTGACTCGTAAATGACAGCTGTTTGCTCAAATGTTAACTATAAGAAACAGATACTTTTTTTTCGTTTAAATTAGAAATATCAAAAAGAGAAGATATTGAACAGACCGCAGCATCCAAAAAATCGATTTCACTATTTTTGACCATTTTAATTTTACACTGGTAAATCGGGAGGTTGTACAAGTAGGTACCTTCAATCGGCGTATAGTAATCGGTGGTCGTTTATATGCGGCCGGGTACAACCTCTATGGCACCTAGATAATACTGGAGAGCTATCGCGGGTTTGATTTCTGACGAGCGTATGCATACCGGTACCATGAAAGTAGCTAATCGAGAGCTACCTCACAAGCGGTCGCTACCCGGTATCTACTTGCATCGACCTCCCGATTCACCTTTGTATTTTTTTCATTTTTTGTATTTTATACAAAATTTCCATTCTATCGAATTTCAGTTTAATTTTTTTATTTTGCTTCCTCGAGTTTAGGCGAACTCAAAAGAAATTTGCTTGGCAGACAGGAAAAGTCAGTAGGTAGACGGGAATTGATTTCGCCGTGCCGCCCTGGTTCTTTGTGTCTTACTCGCTGCGTAAGCGCATCCTAGCAACAAATCCTGGGAGACTGCGAAAGTGCAGTGGAAACGTTTTTCTTCTAGATTTCCCATCGAAAGAAGAAAGAGTGATATAGTTGGTGATGGGCTTTCACTCCTTGACCCAAGTTCAAAATACAGTTTATTATTTTTTTAACAGGAAAATAAACGATTTTGAACAGCTGAGAAATTAGAAGAAATTGGAGCAGTGCAATCCAATCCGTCGAATGAAATTGACGCCTAGCAGAGGCAGCTGCGCGAGAAAAAAAAAGCGCGTCGATTTTTCCGAAGTATAAATTTGCTCAACGATCGAAAAAGGATTGAGGAAAAAGGACTTTGTTTGCAACGATTATAATGAAATTTTTCTCACAAAAGACTGAAGGCGATGTTTTGAATGCATGTTAAAAGATAATTTTTGCGTGTTTTTGAATTCATAATCATTTTGTGAGTGATGTCAGTAAAGTGAGCGTGAAAACCGATGTTTCACAGCATGACTCCTTGAACGCCTGAGCCAATTTTCCCAGATCCATAATTTGAAAATGAAAGCACAGTTCATTGCAGCGGCCCACTCAAAAATCAAAAATGAACGATTCCTCGACCTAGTTCGGGAGAAAAAATTCAAAGAGAATGGGGATACATCGTTAGAAATGAAAAATGAGAAAACTCAACTCATCATACGTATGTGCTAAGAAACCGCAGTGGGAGTCTGTGAAAATTTCTGACTAGGGTATGGTCTCCCCTGCTTATCGAGTTGAGAATTGAGACTATATGGGTTTGATAGGCCTGGGTAAGAGTTCAAAAATAAAATTCTGCTAAACCCCATAGGCGACCGAGGGAAAGCTTTTTGATCGTTTCAAGACCCTTTTCTCGAAAGTTCAAGCCGGTCGTGAATCGCTATGATTTCAAAAGTCCCGCTGCGACCAGAGTGCTTAACCTGATAAGATACTCGAAGAATTGGCTCAAGCGTTTCATGAATGAACTATCTTTTTGAGACGACTCCATATTTGACGAAAGAATGAGCTTGGCTTCAGGGGGACAACTACTCGATTCACCCCTCGCAGTTGCGTGACGCCTACCGCTTCGACATCAACTTGGCACGGGATGTGCCGATCTCAATCAGTCGGCGATAAGACCTCCCAATTTTCTTTCTTCTCATTTTGACTCAATTATTGTCGAAAAGACAAAAAAAAGTGCCTAGACAATTCTTTCTGGCTTCATCGACAATATTCATCTTCCCCAGTGCTCACATCATATACTTAAAATGGCGTCATATATTATCCATTAAATGTTCTTTTTGTTTGTAAATATCGGGTGTTTTATTTTTTTTTTCCTCTTGCTAGCTGTTGCTTCAGTTCAGTTCCTACCAAATATGTCAAATCATCGATTTCTCACGGTGCTTCTATTTTCTTTAAAAGTTCCTTTCTTTTACTTCAACCCTTCTGAACAAAATTTCATTGATGTTTTTTTTTTCGCTTCCTAGTCGTTCCTTTTAAATGCAATAAACTTGCTTTTTTGAAAAAAAAAAACGTTCATGAGACGGTTCATTCAACTTTTTTTAGGAGGAGGATCGACAGATTTTCAAAAAATAAAAAAATGAAACAGAAAAAATACAACCAAAGAGCAACAATAATAATTTAGAATTACAATGCGAAAAGAGCAGAGTAGACCAATATTTTAAATACAAATGTAAGAAATACTAGTTTCAAACAAACATAATTAAAAAAGTTGGAGGTTATGAATTAATTATGTTAACAGGTACATATACGAAACGATCAACAAAGAGTAAAACGAGAAAATGAGAGTCAGAGGGTTAAACCAGGAACAACATGGTGAAATGGGCCGAAGATTTTGTGCTGTCTACGACCTGAGAGGGTAGTTTTGGATGTAGTTGTAACATGTAGATTGAAGTTGGAGTATCTACGATGCTCAATCGCTCTCCTCGCCACCTTCGCCCTCGTCGCCATCCTCCTCTTCTCCAGAGTCTCCTTCTTCCTCCTCGCCTTCACCTGTAAAAACCGAATATTGAGGCTGGAAACATTTTCTCTTTGGAATTAATTATAAGTCCGAAATAACTTCGCAATTGAAGACTTTTTTTTCCTTCAGTTTCTCTACACAGTGACAAGTCACTTTGAACGCGCTCTTATTTTTAGCATGGCGAGGTTTTCACAAAAAATCACCTCCTTCAGAGCCCTCGCCTTCGCCTTCAGATGACTCCTCGTCGTTCACATCTTCCTCATCCACATCGTCATCCTCCTCCTCTTCTTCATCCCCAGCGACCGCCTTCTCTGAAAATTCTCTCCGTAAAATTTTGAACTTTTGCAACTTAAAGAAGCATGAAGTACTCTTTGCACTGACTTTTTTGAAAGGAAATACTTTTTTCTTGTGTCACTTCCTAAGACACATATTTCCCACACATTCTTGATCGATTGTAAATTTGGTATTGCGCTTGCGAAAGGATGCCTGTTATCGAAGGACGAGGTGTGCGTCGCGGTCGCCGCTCCGCATTACTCTGCGTCAAACGTGAGGAGACGCTGACCGTCTAGCACACGCCGGCCTTGTCTCCAGACATTGAGCGCTCTCTCGCATTTGGCCGTGCGGCTGTCGTAGCGGACTGGCCACCCGTCGCCGCTGTGTGCTGTGTGACTCGACGACGTCGCTGCATGTCGTTTCAAAACGGCGCTCACAACACCGAATCTCTGCGTCCGCAAAACGATAGATGCAGCGCCGGATGAAAATTAAAAATTTTTCACCATGAAATCTCGATTGCATAATGCATAGCGCGGCGTTTTTCTTTCATATCGAACCACTTGATAGTGGAAATCGAAACCAACCTTTAACTGGAGCCTTGTCCTTGGAGACTTCCTCCTGCAAAACAAACACGTTAATGGAATGTCTCGTTAATGATTATAAATAATTCATAACAAAGTTATGAAAGAACACTATGAGCGTGACTCGAGCTTATGGACTATAATGTCTTACTATATCGCTACTTTTTTCTGGCTAATACTAAGTTAGTTCATCAAAAGACTTTGCTTGCAAGCGCCAAGTGCACCTCTATTCCCTCAACACGCGGCAGTCTCTCATACTCTCCCCCTCTCTTTCGGCCACTTGGCATCGCGCCATCTGGCCGCGCGCCAATTCCCTTCCTCCGTCTCTGCTCGAGACAACAAGAAATAGCGTGAAAGGGTAACGCTACAGCACAACAAAATTTGAAAATTGAGCTTCTAGCTTCTACGAACTATATCTTCCAATTGCGTTTTCCGTTGAAAAATTATGATTACAAACCTCGGCTTTGCCGTTCTCGATGCGAGCTTCCTTGGCGTTCACCTCATCATTTTCGTCTCCCTTGTCCAACGGCCTCTTCTCAGCGGTTCTCTCTTCGACGGCGCTCATTTTCGGTTATACTGCAAAAAAAAAAAAAATATCTTCGGCCGTAACAAAGAATGTCTCATTGAGAGACAATTGAAACGCATAAACAATCTATATACACGAAATAGGAAGAAGAAGAATCATGAGTTAAACGAATTTCTCTAAACGGCTATGAAGAACTGAAAGTTTGTTTTGTGATCACGAAACAATTCGCTATGAAAACCCGTGAATACTAAGAACCGTAAAAAAACTTTTCTCTTTCAAGCACTTGGACAAAGTTAAATAAATATCCAAAGAAAGAGTTTTTTTGTATGACGAAAAATTTGCACAATTTGTATGTAAATTTAAAAAAACGAAGAAAAATTGAGAAAAAAATTAGTTATTTTTCTACCAAGTAAAAGTATAAGCTTAGCCTTGGCGGAGAACTACGGCGAAGAGGGTTGCCGAGCTCCCCGTTTCGGCGCGTGGAGGCGGAGCCAATGGATTACTCTGCGTCCCGTCGACCCTTCGCCGGTTCTCTAACGCCTCTCTCTCTTGCAACCACTGTTTCGCGCCAAAAACTAACACGATGCTGACCGCGCCAAGATAAATTTTTTTGATTTACATAGTTATTTTTGGCGGAACTGAAATTTCAACAAGAATTTAAATGTAACAAGTGATATTATTTGCAAAAAAATTAATAATAGATTAAAACAAAACACTGCCACTCTGCTTCTTGAAACTAGCAGGCTCGTCTTCTTTTGAACTTCAGACAGCGATGAAGAGAAAATTTTGAAAAGAAAGAGAATAATATTCTTATTTTTCCTAAAACACACACCGAATATGCAGAAAAAATATGATCGCTGAGGATCAACCAGAAATGAATGAGAAATATTTGAAATCTAAGCTGGAACGGTCATGATTTGAATACATTTTTAACTCGAAGTGAACAAAAAATTTTGGGCGCTGTGTTTAAAGTAATTTCGGCAATTTCCAAATTGACGCGTTATTGGTTTAGAATGATTTTGAGAAATAGGCAAAAATTCGCAGTCTATAATGCTGGCCAGCACCCGTTGGGATAAAACGTTATATTTTGCAAAACCGGTGCTACTGCGGATCATCCAGTGTTTTTTTAACGTTTCGGGTGATCCCCTGGACCTAAAAGGGGGCTCGGCGTGTGAACTGGGCGTTTGTGTAGTGCCGCGTTCAAAGCTAATTTGAATTTGCAGCGAAACAGTTTTTTTTTTTTGGTTCAACGGCACCAGCCGAAACGCAGCAGGTTTCCAAAACGTGACTTTTTGGCAAATGTCCAATATAAATTTATTTTCAAAATATTTTTGTTGCCAGATGGGCGGACACAACCAATCACGTCGTGAGAATCTGCTGCGTTTCGGCTCGTGCTTTTGACCCAGAAAAACTGTTTAAAGACTGTTTTCTACGCGCGACAAATTAGCTTTGAACGCAGCATAGACCCGTTGGACTCTTAGGGGATCTATGCGCGGCTAAAAATTGCGTATCAGGTGCTCGGCTAGGGTTAAACGGGTGATCGGTTGTAGCACCCGCGGATGCTACTGGCAAACATGAGAGTTCCAATATGGCGCGGAAAAAATGAGTTCCTAAAGCGATATAACGCAAGATATTTTCTTTTACAGCAAGTTTTGTGCACGAATTTGAACTAGTTCCAAAATTTTGACTCATGTTTCCTGCTTCCTCTCGGAATTCTAATATTTTCTATATCCCGAAATCATTTCAAACGAACAGCCAGTTAACTTTAAGATCGCCGAAATTACTTTGAACACGTCATAAAATTTGAATTTTTGAAGCTTTCAAAAGTTACTATATGAAATTTCATTCAAATCCACGAAAAGAATTTTAACAAGATATCTTGGCGTTCGTCTCTTTAAAGAGGCTTACAGAAAATTTATACTTAAAGGCATAGGGGCAGTAAAAAACGGTGTTTTAGTTCAAAGCAGTATTTTGCAGAGCTTTTCATTGCAAATCGAACGGTGAACTTGGAAACGTACAGAAGTTCCTAGTTTTGGAGAAAAAATAATTCGAAGTCGGAGAAAGGAAAGTTTGAGTTCCCGCGAAAAGGGCGCTTTGCAGTAAAGTTGCCTATGGACAACAGGCTTCGCCATCTTCCGGATTTTCGCTTTTTTCTTCGTTTCTTTCAATTTTCAATTTTTTCTGTTGTCACCAAAGTTCTTTTCGTCACAAAAGCTTTCTATTCATGTATAGTTTGCAAACTTTGATCGCAAAAAAGCTTTTCTGGTGAAAAATGATCATTTTACACAGGTTTGTGTTTTCTTTATTTTCAATGTGTGTTTTCTGTTTCCTTAATCGATTTTTCAGAGAAGAAACCCTTAATTTGAAACAGTTAGCCGGTTATTTCACACAAGATGCGAGTCTAATGAGACGTCCGCAACATCGCGTGCACGGCTACTGTAAAAATTTGTCCGTATGCCGATCCAAAGCTTTTTTCAAAATTTAAGGCGGGAAAGTAAATCGCGTTTTTCTTCTAAAGTTGTCACATCTGTAATTTTTTTTGAGTACACCATTCGATTCGCAAAGAAAAACTATATAAGATACTGCTTTCACCTGAAACCCAATTTTTTACTGCCCCTATGCCTTTAAGCAGTGATGATTACACGAAATGCGCAAGATTAGAATAAGGGGAGCCGGTACAAAAATAGGGTCCTAAAACGAGATGGCGACTTTTAAAATTATGGTTAAAAAAGTCTGATCGCAAGGTCGCTACCTCGTTGCAAGTACCACTTTTTGCACGGCCTTCGAAATCCCCACTTTTCTTATTTTACGAAATCATTTTAAACAAGAAAAAAGTCCATTTTAAAATCGCATAAACAGTATTGAAAACTGCTTAAAAATTTCACCAGGTGCTGAGAACCCATCAAAGAAAAAACGAGCAAAAATACCATTTTCCCCGAAGTATTTCTGCATGACTTCGTCTTTTACGCCGCGTTCGAATTGCACGGCGTTCTGCGTAGTGGAAGAAAATGTAAAAATTTTGAAAATGCGGAGCGACTTTGAAAGGTTGCTCCACCTAGAATTACGACAGAGAGCTATGCGCGCGAACGTTTGAATTTCTTGTTGCTCAAGTGCTTCAAATGATTTTTCATGTTTATTTGGTGGTGTGAAAAAAAGACCAGCGAAAATTCAAAAGGCGACTTTTCCGATTTTTTCCCTTAAGTTTTTCGGTTTATAAAACATTTATAAACATTGTTTTTTTTCTATTTCTTTGTGTTTTAATCATTAACCAACTACCTACTTTATATAGGGAGATTTGAAACGAAGACTTATCGAGAAAAAAAGTCGGAAAAAGATTCGTCGGAAAGGTGGCCGTCGGAAAGTTCCCTAGCGATATGAAAAAATCGGAAAAGTCGTCGTTTAAATTTTCGCTGGTGTTTTTTTCATACCACCGTTTATTTCAGTTGTATCTTTATCTGTTCGGTTCTGATTTACGGTAATTATTTTTTTCATTGCGAGAGCAAAATGCGAAGGAATTTTTTATTTTAATTTTCTAAATTAACTGCTCGGTTTTGACAAAATTTCCCTTTTAAAGCTCAAAAAAATGCTTTCAGCGACATTTTCAGTGTCAAATAAAAATTTTTTTCATTCAAATCAATCAATCTCTTAATTTTTTTGCATCATCGAAATAGTATGGCGGTGTTGCAGGGGAGAAAAAAATACCACTAGGTGGATGAACTAAACTAAACCTGTGAAGAAAACTTTTTTATAAATGTTTAATGAGTAGGGAAAGAAACGTAAAACCATAATAAGCTATTTGCGGCACAAAATTCTACGTTGTTCACTGAAAAAAAAACACTTCAACTAATCTTGAGGGTTAAAAGGAATAAAAGCGTTCAAGAAGTAAGAAAAACTTTCACCCAAATGTTTTTTTGTCAACTAGAAAAGGAATTGTGAGAGGATCAATTTTTTTCAAATCTGTAATTTTGAAAATACGCTTTTTTTTCGAAGAAAAAAAAAATTTATTTTCGAATGAGTATGCGAGTTAGCGTCGATCTGTGTATGCACCAAAGGCGTCAGATATTACGGAAATTGTGGGAGGGGCGTCGTTAAAAGAACGCCGTGACTGATTTCGCGAACTTAGAAGTAAACTCTGTCTCGCCGATATTCTGTTCATCTTGGAATAATCCGACGTCACCAAAATGTTTGATTTTCAGCATGAAAGTATAAGCATTCGATCCGTCTCATTGAAATACGTACGAATATAATAAAATTATTTGGCGCTAGTAAGAATAAATAAACTTTATGGTGTTCAGAAACCAGAAAAAACTTCAAAAATTTCAAAAAAATTTCGCTGCATTTTTCGACGCTGATTCAATTCAACTATCGCTACTACGCCATGAGAAGAAAAAAATCTTTTTAAAAATAGGAAAAAAATTTGAAAAATTATTCGGAAAAAAACAATGCAAAAAAAGAAAAAATGAGAAATCACAGTAAAAAAATAACCGACCGCGTCGAAGCCCTCCCTCTAATTTTTTTGCTTTTTTTGGAAAATATATTTTTACAGGTTTTTTAGTTTGCAAATCGTTTAGAGCTACCTGATAGTGTTTTTTAGTGTCCACGTTTTGAAACTACATGCTTTTATGTCAAGTATTTCATTTATTTGACGAATTGTTCACTGTGGCTCAGTTTTTTCGAAGCGAGCCACAGTCGGCTTCGCTCTATGCGCGCTCCGCCTCCGTGTGAAGCCTTAAAACTGAGCCTATTTTCTTAAGTAATGCATGAAAAGAAAAAGCAAACACTTCTATTCCTCAGAATAATTACTTGATTGAAATCCAATAAAGTTCATCTTAAATTTTTCTAAGTGGTCGGCGCCAAATAATTTTATGATATTCGTACGTATCTCGACGAGACGGATCGAATGGTTATACTTTTATGCTGAAAATCAAACATTTTGGTAACGTCGGATTATAGCTTCATCTTTTTCACTATGCGCTTTCAAAAAAGTCAAGGATTTTTGTTTTACTTTCAGTGTTCGCGAACATAAAACTTTTAAAAATTTCCGATATAAAATTCGAACTCGGTAAAAAAACTTGTTCTTCATCTTCATACGCAACCTCGTTTCTATCGCAGAAAAAAAAAACACACACACACAGATAAAGATATGATTACAAGAGAAAAAAACGACTTAGAAGAAGCCTCCATTGATCAAAACGGTGAGCAATCTATTGAACACAAAATTCCCATCAGAGAAATGTTTTATCTTTCCATTATCGCCTGATGAGAGGGGACAAGAGCAAGTTTTCAATATCCCCGTTTTTTTTTTTCTATTTTGATTTTGACCTTCATCGAGATGGATTATAACTATTCATTCCAATTTATTGAAAAATTGAATTAAAAAGCAGAAAAACTATTAAAAAACAAGAAAAGGAAAAGTAAACTCGCTTTTGTCGTAGCACCATGAGAGGCCCTGAAACCTCTTTATACCTACTATAGAACTTAAAACCACTTCCTGAGAAAAGTTTTTGAGGTTTATACAAATCGATTCTAAGTTTTCTGTTGTTAATAATAGGTAATGGTTCTTAAAAACAAATATCCATGTGCTAAACGCCACATGGTGTCAAGAAAAAACCGTTCAAAAATTTACATGCAGAAAATCTCAAAGCAAGAAAAAAACAAGGAGAAAAACATATATCGAAAAATTCGATGAAGAAAAGCGTTTAATTTTTCCTGAACAATTTCAACATGCTTCTTCTCTTATGGCGTGTTCATCGGACAAAACAAAAACTGCTCCAAAACACAAATTAGTACTGTTTTGGAGCATTTTCGGCGCGCTGATGAACACGATATTTCGTTTTGAAGCATGTTCCGTTTTTCCGATGAACACGCCATTAACTCTAAAGCGTCAAAACCATTATTGATGATTTTCAGACATCTTCCTCACTAGCAAAAAAAAAAAGCTTGAACAGTCATTTCTCCGATGAACACGTCATTAATGTTCAAATACTTCTGAATAAAAAAGAAACGGCCTAGAACTGTACCCACAGAGTGGATGCTCGACTTTCAAAAAAAAAAAAATGCAACCGAGGCAAAGTGCGCGCCAACGCTCATCGAAAAGTACAGCGGCGTTGAATACTCAGTGAAGGAGGCCCCTTCTAGTTTTTCCGTTTCTATTTTACTATTTTTTTTTAAATTATGATAACCTGTATCTTGTTTCATCTCTTCTCATTTCCGAATTGACGAAATATTAAGATCATAAAATAAATAGAAAACAAAAAAATTGAGTTCAATTCATTTTTTATGTTATGCCGTGTTCAAAGTAATTTCCGCGAAATGCAAAATGGTCTCTGACCCTCCAAAATTTAGTTATCTTTCTCTTTCTCTGACAGCTATTTTGAATTTCGCGGAATCACTTTGAACACGGCATTATTTTCCGTCACGTTGTGTAGCTTAAAATGTTTCGTAGTTCCTTCATATAACTTTTACTTATTCACTATGGAGCAAAGTTCAGTTCATTTCGACTAATTTTGAAATTTGAGAATGTTATGTCTTAAACTTTGAGTTTCACTGTAGTTCCATTTGAAACTTTTTTAAAAAGCGCCAGTTATGAATATTTGTTTTTAAAAAAATCTCAAGAACTTTATTTTTTTATTACCAAAAAAACTTTTTGAAAAAAATTTCATTTTTCTTCAACTTTCTTGGACATTTAAAAATAAATAAGAGAGGTTTTTTGAAATTCGGTAAGCATTTGGTACAGACATTTTTTGGATTTTTTTGTTAGTCGAATTAGACTATTTTTGAAAGAAAAATTTGTTCCGCTAGCCTTTATATAACTATCTTTTGGTCAGGATTTTCATTTATTGCTGTATTCAGGGTAACTATGGTGCACGTAGCAGGAACCAAGGTTCGAGTTGTCAAAAAGAAGATCACGAAATTCAAGAGACATGAATCGGACAGGTATATATATATTTAGTCCAGCGTTTACTCAATTTATTTTTTAGATACAATCGTCTTAAGCCCAACTGGCGCAAACCAAAAGGTATTGATAACCGAGTTCGTCGACGCTTCCGTGGTATGCGAGCGATGCCTACCATCGGTTTTGGATCCGACAAACGCACCAGACATGTGCTTCCCAGTGGATTCAAGAAAGTACTCGTGAAAAACGTCAAGGTCAGTATGATTTAAATGTTTATAAAAGACGGCTTAAATTTGTGTGTGCTGTTTTTACAAAAAAATTTAGTCAAATTTCAGGAATATTTTTGACCTATTATATCCTAGAGGGAAACATGAAAACGTAAAAAAATTTATAAATATGTATTGAATTTCATTTTTTTATTTTTCGAAATAGGCGACTTAAGCCTCAAAAATACTTATTCTACATGTTCGGTGAAGTAGGAAAAAAATTCCTAAATGTTATATTTTTTTGTAGAAAATGTTTAACGTGATACAATATCGAGTTTATCATTCGGCCATGCTTTCTAACTCAAAACTTCAAAACAGCTTTTTTGAATGTTTCAGGACCTCGACATGCTTTTGATGCAGTCCTACAAATACATTGGAGAGGTTGGCCACGCCGTCTCCGCCAAGACCCGCAAACTCATCGTTGAAAGAGCTGCTCAGCTTAATATCAAGTTGACAAACGGGCATGCTCGTCTTCGCACCGAAGAGTCTGAGTGAAGTTGTTGAAATAAATTGTTTTGTACTTTTTGTTAATAAAAGCGCAATTTTTATATAATGAATAGTATCACACAGCTTCACGGAGTCTTTGCAATCTTTTTTCGATGCTTTTCTCGACAGTTTCTTCTTCATCGAACAACCCGAATTTGTTTGTCGGAGCTTCCGGGAGTCGAAGAGGAGATCCGTTCTTGAAAGTGATTGATTAAAATAGATGACACCGAGATTTTGAAAAACCTTCTGAGCATTTACGAGGTCATCCAGTTCTTTTTCCAAGTCTTCATCTCCAGAGATTCCTACAGAGGGCATGGGTCTTGCCATTGCTTCTTCTATTTCACGATAGTCATCCAACGAAGAAACCACTTCATCCATAGCCTCGTCGATCTGAAAGACTAGAGAAATGAATAACCAATTACTTTCTTTTGCTTACTTTGTCGGGAGACAGTCCATGTCTCGAGAGGCTTGCTTTGAAAGCAGCGGTTCCTGACTGATAAGCGTCCAGTACATCTCGGTTATGCTTCAAACAAATTATCAACCAAGATTCTGATATACGCTACCTTCGCTGATGAGATTTGATGAAGCATGGTCAACAAGCGTTGATACTGCCCATCCTTGTCCGAAATATCTTTTTCGGTCCGTTTTTTCTGGCGCAGAAGGTTTGCCGCTTTGCTTTTTTCTCCGGAACGAAGAGCAGCTCGGCATTGCTGGTCATATCTTCGAAGACTTTTATTAAATTATTCGGGGGAAGAACTCACCTTTTGACTTTGAGCTCCAACGAATTTATCTCCTTCTCTACTTTTCCCATCGCTCGGCGGATGTCGTGTAAACTTGCGTCAGTTTCAGTGAAGCAAACCGGTTCTTTGCTCGAAATATCCTTCAAACTCATAGTTTTTCCAATATTACAGTTTTTTTTCGATAAATTTTGTATTGATAAAGTTCTTTTATGTGGCGGAATTAAAATAATCGAGGCGATGAGCTGTTTGTAGTGATACTCTAGTTCATTTCGGACCTCTCTGCCTTTGAACAACTCATAAAGGATTTTTTATGACTAGTGGTTAAAATCGAAGGGAAACAAGAAGAGTACAAGGCTTGGCAAGTAACGAGATTGGTATGTGATCCGAAAGACAAAAAAACTATTTTTTTGACTGCCATTGGAATCGCAGGCTCTGAAGTCTCAAGATGGTACCTCGAGTATGCCACTGAGGACTTTGAGCAAAATGAGATTGAGGGAGACTCTCAAGTACCTTCGAAATAGCTTAGATATAGCTAAAAAGTATGCCGGAGTTCTCACGATGCACACATTATGAGGTCTTCACGATCCATTTTGAGAGGTATCTTTGTCGACACATTATGGCACCCTCTCGATTCGCCTGTGCATTTCCATTGATAAAAAAAACCCATTAGGGTAGATATAATCTCTCGTACAACTACGGCCCTGATACTGCTCACTAGAGTTATTGTTAAAAAAAAACGTCTTTCGCTAACCTTGAACTTCAAAATTTTATCGCCATTTTTCGCAGCTCCTATTGTAAGTTCTCCGATGTCAACCAGATGATCTAACACCATATCGAAGTTTTCCTGAAAGAACCAGTTTTCGAAATAATTTTTAAGAAGATATCTCTCACAGTGTTACAAATGAAACCAGTTGAGAGGTCGTAAAGTTCAACGTAACCAATCAATTCTCCGGAGCAATCAACTTCTGATCGGAGTTCGTCGTTGTAAACTTTTAGCAAACGTTCTGCTTGTTTCTGAAAAAAAAATATTTTTCCATTTCGAAAGTTAGTAATCCAAATTCGCTGTCTTTCAATGCGCATGAAGCAGTCAAATAAATCATAGTTTGCGAGAAATTTCCAGATACGTAGAATGGAAGAGCCTTCAGACTTTATTAAACCGAAAAAAGATATACATACTTCAGAGATTAGAGAGGGATTTAATAAAATAAGTTTCCTTTTCTACACTCGGAAATGGGGTCTAGAAACTGATCGGAGTTCAACAATGATGATCGAACAATAAGGATTCGTGAAACCAGATGAGCTATCTCATTTTTTCGGAGCAAGCAGAGCTGCTGATCAGACCGGAAGCCTCGCCCCGCGAAGCGGTCACACTGTTAGAAGATTTCTTCACAGGTATTCAATGATATAAATGAATTTTCCTTTTTTTCGATCAATAGATTTCTTTATTAGTCGTTACTCTGCGGATTTTTTCCCTTATACTTCATTTTAACATATCTGCTCAGCAGCCAGAGCTGTGCGTTGGGCCGAGGCAGATAGTCGAATCGGCCCACAATCGCGAACTTTTTTTTTTATCTCCTTTGATAATTTACATCCCCTAGTTTCTCTAAATAACAATTTCCGTTTACTCTCTCCCCCATAAACACATTCCGTGAAACTTTCGAGACAAAAAGGTTTGAAAACTGGCGAATTCTCGACCACGTTGCAAAACTATGGCCAGCGCGACTGGCATAGAGCACAACTCTGAGAAAAACCTTACCTTGAGGGTCGGCAAATGAATCAGTCGCTCAGCATCGTTTTTATTTCCGTACATCCAGCTTTTCGTTTTGGATATGCCCCATCCTATCCAACCAGAATGTTGCGAGCGCCAATCCATTTGAGACACAGCTGTCCCATTTCTGATATCAGAACAACTAAAACACGATGAAATTGTAAAATACTACCTTTTCATTTCTTCAATGACAATATCAAGACTGGCCGGTATCCTGTCACCTCTTCGAAATCTCCTTTTCAGAACATTCAAGTCAAACACGGAACTTCTCTCGCCAAGGCAACTGGCAGCGATCGCCTCAGACCAAAACTTGATCTTTCGATCGTGGTCAACGGAATTAACATATCTTTCCTATAACACCGATTTCTTTAATAGAACCGATGAAAAATATCACCTTTATTACTGACATCATGCTGTGCATTGTGACATCGTCCTTCCATGACTCTGGTAGATATAACGACGGGGTTTCCATTGCCTGAATTTTCATACATTGAGTTATTGTGAGCTTACCTAATCACATAAAAAAAATATTCATTCGCGAATGTGGCCATCCTCGAAAGTGGAAAAATAATTGTATAAACACTTTGGAAAAAATTAATACAATTCCCTGAAAACTTTCTCTACGAAACGACTCACGGAATAATATGATTTTCATGAAAAGGCACGCCATTTTTTTGCTTTGAAAATGTTCAGGAAAAGAATTATGAAGCTTTATGCCGTGTTCAAAGTGACTCCGCGGAATCCAAAATGCCGTCAGAAAAAGAAAAAGAAGACTAGATTTTGGAGAGGGAGATATAATTTTTCATTTGCTAAAAAATAACTCTGAGCTCAACTCTGAGCTGAGTGCGGCATTAAATCATTAATCGAGAGCTGTTAGTCCAGAAGGCATTTTTTGTGTTGAAGAAGTCCGCCAGAGCGCAAAAGTTTTTGCTTTAAAGCTGAATGCAGCTCGAGCGCTCTGACAAACTGGAGAGAAAAACTTTGATAGAAATTTTTTTTTCAAGCCGTAATAAAAAAATTAGTTCTAATTTGGATTTCCTTGATTCAAAAACCTCCCTACACTGAATTGTTTCAGGGTGCTAAAAAGTGAGATTTTCGAATAATTAGTTTTAGCCAAGAGTATTATTCAATTCTCTAAATATTCGAACAAGTTTTGTGAAGGAACAATCATCTCAGAAATCGAACTCTTCTGAATCGATTCTGTGTTTAAGCTGGAAATTCTCTTGTGGCGTGTTCATCGAAGAAACGGAACATGCTTCAAAACGAAAAAGCGTGTTCGTCAGCGCGCCGAAAATGCTCCAAAACAGTAACAATTTTTGGAGCAATTTTTTTACGTTTCGAAGCAATTTTCGTTTTGTCCGATGAACACGCCATTGCTTCCAGCGCGCTTTTGAGGGCTGGGCGGCGCTTATGCAACGTCGCGGCACGGTTTTCTTTGTGCCGTAAAAAAAAGAAGAAAAGATCTGACTTCATTTTTTTAAATTTTTAAAATTTAAAATTTGTTTTTAGTTTGCTTGAATCGAGAATCGTAAAACCTTTTCTTGGGTATTTAGTAATGGATAATCATTTGATTGCCTCCAGTTATACGGTGAATAGTTCGTATGATCTATATTTCCTTTCATTCATTCCTTCTGTATAGTTTTCGTGTCTGTAAACGAAGCATTTTGTTTTTACTTTGGCCGAACGCATTTTTTTTTTCTCATTAGAATTTTCTCTGTAAATATTTCGATTAGCAAAAAAACTGTGATATACTTCATGTGCCCATCGCATTGCTTTCTGGACTTTCGAAGACCTATAAAAGCCCCGTGTGAAAGAAACTCGGATAATTATAATGAATTCAAAAATAATTTAAGTTTGATAAATTTTTTTAAAATCTCTGTTTTTCGGAAAACTCAGAAATAAGTGGAACAAACTTTTTCTATTTAATTTATTAAATTTACATGTTTTTCGTTTAGTTTCGAGTTTTTATCAAGCAAGAATACGTTTCTTTTTTTCAAAATTTTTTTTGGACTTCTTCCAACGAAATTTCCTGTCTCAGAACGGAAAAGGATTCATGCGTCTGTTTGTTATTCATATCGCTTGCTTTCATTTCGAAGATGAAACATTTTTTGCAGGCGAAATTATATCAACGGGCGCTGCTTCTTTCCAAAGAAGTAACTGTCTGTTTGGGAAATACAAAAACCATTTTAAAAGCTATCCAACCTGAAAGAACTCGGCAACTCGCCGGATAAGGGCGACGCCCTCGGCCCAGATCCGTTGGGTTTGTTCATAGCCTTTTTGTAATTAGCGATAATGGGGAATTTAAGATATACCGGGCGAAGGCGTTCAGGAGAAGTCGGAAGATATAGATTTAGAGTCAGAGTTTCTCGAGGATAGTACTAGGAAACGTTGCTCAAGTTTAGCTTTACCTTTCGAGCCGTTAAAGGTTTGATCGTATAATAGGTTCGCGATTTTCATTGTTTCCAGCGTGTGAGGATGGATTCTGGCGACTGGAAATTGCATCAGATTGAACCGTCCAGCAGCTGCATGAACATTTCCAGGGAATATCAACAGAATGTGGATACGTTGACAGGGATGGGGTAGGCAGTTTTGAGGATTTTATTGAAGTGTGGTTTTTTTTTGACCGATTAATCTTTTCAAAATGAAGCAGTTCATGAGTTATGGTGGTGTTGATCGTAACAGTTTCATATTATTGAAGGTCGAGGCTCATCATTCATTTATAAGATTGAAGATTCCTGCTTTTCTTTTTCTCAATTTCGCATTGTTGAAGGTTCAACGAAGCCGAGTGTCACGAAGCCCTGAGAATGTCCAGTAATGATTTGGAGAAATCTCTCTCGTTTCTCACTCGCGAAGTATCGGGCTTGGATAGTGTCATGAGCTCTACTTCTAGTCGACGCCATCAAGGTTTTTATGCGACTCAATCAGCTTCCACTCTTTCTTTACTTACACTGAACAGAAAAGAGTTATAAATTCTAGGGTTCGCTCTGAGTAGATACGTGGAAAGTGACGAAGAAGAGCTTGATGAGGACAACTACACATGGCGACTAGAAGACGAAATCCGTGTCAAGTGCGTCATAGACACTTATGATCGTTACATCTTCTACAGAAAACACGGCTCATTTGCCCGTTGTCTTGAGGTTGAGTCCTTCTCCAGTATCTTCAGCAGCCGTTGTTTTTCAGGCTTGTTATAAGATCTTGAGTCGTGGAGAAAAAGACGTTGACCTTTGTTTGAACTTCATCGACGAAGTTATGAATTCTGCCATGACAAGACATGTCAATCCACCGGAGGTATTGAGATTCTTTAATTTTCGCTTTATCTTGAAATCGTTTAAGGGAGTTTTCATTGGACCACTGGAGATCGGTCTAATCAAAGAACTGTATCGAGCAACGATTCCCGTTCTAGCTCTACGGTTAGTTTTTTTCTCTGCGAAATGAAATCGGAATTGTTTGCCACCATTGGAGCGATAGTTTTTTTTTAAATCAGTAGATTCGTCTGTATTCTAACTTCGCTCAGCGACTGCTTCTTTTTGAGTTGTTATTTTCGAAATATCGGAATTTTCAGAAAAAAAAAGTCGTGAAGTATGACCGAATTTTCTTGTTTCGGAAGGTCCAATAAAACGATCTTTCCTTGCAGACTTCGGTTTTCGCCGATGAATATCAAAGTCGTTCTTTGTCTGGAAGAGATTCTCAATCAGCATAACAGGTTCCTCACGAGTTGTCGAGCGATGGATGATGAGCTCTCGTGAGTTCAAGCTTCTCAATCGCATAAAAACCAAAGAAAAAATTCTCAGAAAGATAGGGCAAAGTACAGTAACTCAAGTGGAAAAGCCGCTTTGGTGCGACTCGACATTCGTTGAAATACCGGAACCCAATTTGTTTTTCGTGGTAACTACCGTTATTGAATTTTTCCTATTAATTGGTACAATAATTAGGAAATTGTGGACGACTTCATTCAGAACGTCATCCCATCCATCGATTTGAAGCTTGAAAATCCCAGCGCTAACGTCGTTGTAAGTATTTCGAAAGGATTTTCAGAAAATAAGAAAATGTGATTTATTATATTCCGACCTGGTGGTATGAAAATAAGACGAAAATTCAAACGGCAACTTTTCCGATTTTTTCATACTGCTTGGGAACTTTCCGACGAATCTTTTTCCGACTTTTTTTCTCGATAAACTCTACGTTTTAAATCTTCATATATAATGTAGGCAAGTTATTCATGATTAAAACACAAAGAAATAGAAAAAAAAAAGTTAATAGATGTTTTATAAACCGAAAAGTACAAGGGAAGAAAGTAGGAAAGGGATTCGTCGGAAAGTTTTCTAGCGAAACGAAAAAATCGGAAAAGTCGTCGTTCGAAAATTTTCTGGTTTGTTTTTCATACCACCTCCGACCTATGTACACCTTTCGAACGGCTCTGCGCTTTTAAGCAATCACTTTAGGGGTTTGAGCGCTTTTTTTGGTGTTTACATCAAATATCAGAACACCACCAATATATTTATCTATATCTAGTCGATTCCATCTGACTAAAACAACAAATCAATATTAATGATTGATGATGATAAAAAAATTCTGAGTTTTTTTAACAGTCTATCTATTTCTAAACGATAATTTCTTTTTGTTTCAGGATATAATCTATCTTCTCCGCACGTTTGCCATAACCAGTGCCTTTGTCGACAAAGAAAACAACGAACTTTTAAAGAAAGTCGACTCTTGGATTAGCTTCTCTTTGGAGATCTTGCTGTCCTTGAACGAAAAAAGCATCAGAGACTCAGTTATTTCTTAATGTCTCATGCATTTTTACCCAAGTTAATTTTTCAGAGCTTAAGACACACTGTTTTGGAAGTTTTTTGCGAGCTGACGAAACTTGGTGAACTTTTCAAAATCGACGTGAACGATGCGATTGCGGTAATTGAGATGAGAGTGAATATATGATTTTTTTTCTCGATTTCCAGAGTTCGCGTATGGAATTTCTCAAGAAATGCATTAAATGCTCTCAAATGGAATGCGCCCTATTCGCGATGGAGGAGGTGATCTAGTATATTTCTTTTTTTGCTTTTCGAAAGTTTAATGGTACTTCGATACATGCGATCGTTCTGTTTTTGTGAGCGCAAAAAATAATTAATTGAATTCTTTTAAAGTTGGGTTCTTTGGCTGATAGCTTCTCGAAGCCCTTCGTTCGTGCGCGATTTGTTGTACCAGAGGCTAAACTGAAAGGTTGGCTCCAAGAAAACAACGTCCTGCAGATCGGTTGGATCATCAAAATATAATACTTCTGCAATTTGTTGTCCTTTTTCAGTCCTTACCGGAAACATGGATAATATAATTTACGTGGACAAAATCAGGCCCATCTTGCACTACATGACGTCTGAATTGACGGCAGACGACCTCAGTTTGTGAATCATATGCTTCAAAACCGTAAATGGTCGTCCAGAGTTCGTGTGGTCCCTCCGTAAAGGCCGCTTGGGCGTCAGTGTCGACAATTTCAACAAAATCATGGAGTTGATCGCGAAAGGATTGAATATTCAGCAGATTGAATGGATGAGCGAACTATTCCAAAAAGTTCACAATCTCATATAATAAATAAAGGGAAAAGTTTCTAGAGTTTTCGAAACAAGGAGGTCCGATTATTTGAATCGATTTTTGCCTACTGTCACTTGATGGCACAGTCGACCAAATCAGAAGAAATCAAGCAGAAGGTTAGTTTTTTGTTATTATTTAAGTGGTAAAAGAAGACAGAAGTTTCGCTAAAATGAAAGTAGGGCAGCAAAATCAGAATTTTTCAAGTTAAAGCAAATAATAGAAAATCTAACCACAATTAAATGTATTTAACATCTTCACAGAATCGATAAAACTGAAAGGACCATTTGCAAATGGCAAAAATAAAGCAGTGTGTTATCGTGACTGGACTACGTACGTGTTTTTCTTTGCAGCTGTCAGAAGTGCTAATGCAACTTTTGACAATCGCCCACTGTCCGCCCCAGGTCACGCCATTCAAATCTCTTGAAATGGGCATTAAAAAGCATATCGACATCATCAACATGCTCGGTGACAAATCTGGTCGCGATAGAGTTCTCAAGCAGTTTGTGGATAAAATCAAAAGCGAAGTGACCTATTTTCGGAAACCTTCATTTTTTTTTTGATTTTCCGCAGGACTTCAACATCTTCGACTTGATCTATCTTTACAACTTGCTCGACAAAATCAAGCGTATGTTCACGTCAACCCGACGTTGCGGTGAGATTTTATTCTCATTGTTTTTTGTTCAAACTCGAGTCATCTGGTTCAAAGGAACATTTTGTAGAAGTCCTAGATCTATATGACCTCTTTTTGAAAAGAAAAACTGTTTTGTTCTGGTTTTAAGGCTAGTTCCTATGATGACCGCGAGTGAATTGTGCATAAATCAATATTGGAAGCTCGAATTCTCGAAAATTTGTATCCTGGAAAACACTTTTTAGAAATATTCGATTTTTTTTTGTTTTTTTGAGTTTGCCAATTGTTTTTGTAGACAGGAGTTGATTCAGAAAGCATACAGAAACGATAAAAAAATAAGATGGACATTCAGCAAATCTTTGACGACGTGTATGCGATAAAGGCACGTTTTTTTGATAGAAAACGAGTTGAAAAAAACTATACAGTAAAAACAACAGAGAAAAAAAAATAAACAGAAAAATAAAAAAAAGAGATGGATATCTTTAAGAATCGTTTTTCAAGATTCGAATTTTCAAAGATTGGAGCCCCCAAGAACGTTGTATGCACAATTCACGCTCAAGAATTTTCGCGCACCCGAAATTCCTTTCTACCATCATTCCTATGAACTTACCAATTTTAATTTAAAAAAAAGATCATTATCCTTTTCCAAAAAAAAAACTTTTTTTTTCGTGTTATGTGTTCAATAGGAATTCGCTTCATATTCCTCTGATTAAATCAACTAAGAAAGCACTTTTGGACTTTTCAGTGTCGTATGACAATGTGGCGCTACTGGAATCGATCCGATCGCTGTTAAGAAACTTCGAAATTTTCGAAAAGCTTGTCGACCGCCTCATCGCCTTCCGCGAAAGAACTCATCAGTCTTTTCAAGATGCCCTGGGAACTTTGAACGGTACTGTGAATATGGATTATCGGATGAAAACTTTTTTTTATTCAGTGGGAAACTACAACTACCAGTTCTCTGTGATAGATTTCCAAGCAGATGGAAGTGCGACCTATGGTTTTGTACTCGACAACTACCTGCGTCTTCTTCGGTGGATCGTGGACAACGATGTTGAAAGAAGCATTCATGCATGATTAATCTTAAGCCATTGTTTTCAGATCGCCACACTCTCCGTCGAAAGAATCTCTAGAATGTGGGAAGTTCTAGTCCTCAGCGACAACAGCACGCCCAAAGAGAAATCAGTGCGCGACTTGGCCTTTGTTCTGTCCATCAGCGTCTTTTAGAAACTATTTCGGTGGCTTTCGGACTTCAAACCGAAGTTCCTCCCGAAGTCTTCGGCTCGAGAAGTGCTCAATCTTTTCTGCTCTCTTTCGCCCTTCACTCTGGAGATTGATGGTTTTTGTTAAGCGAAAACTCAAAAAAAAAAAGATTTTGGATAGGTCTTCGTTGCTTCACGCTCTACCTGGACACTTTGCCTGTTTTGACGAACGAAGACATCGTTGTCGAGGACGCCACGGCCATTGTCAGTTCGGAATCATCGCTGCTCTAATGGCAAACGAATTTAGCTTATGAAGAACTGCTACCTTTTCTTCTGGAAGTTGGCTTTGTTCAACGAATTCGACCAGGTGGTCGACAAGGTCATGATCACTTTTTCCGACAGAGGTGTGTGCAAACGAGAGAACCGGTCCTTCAATAGTTTTTCAGAAATCGTCAACGTCGATTCGCCGATCTTGCTCAAGGAGAACATCCTTCGCGTGCTTTCAGTGTTTATAATGTACATGGAGAAACTCAAACGGTAGCTATCAATATTTTACCCTTTTCATCTTTTTTTTTTATTCAGGGAGATTTTTCAAAGAAACGGATTAGAAGAACGGGTAATCGGCCATAGTTCAGAGCATGTTTTAAGGTGAGACCATGAGTTCATCAGGAAAATTCTCTTAAAATTAGAATGTTTATCAACTTCTTTAAGCAATTTCAATATTTTTCTCCTATTCTAAGTCAATATTTGGAGGATCGAGACTCACATGGCAATTTAAGGCAAAAATTTGTCAAAACTAATCCGAAATGTCACTAAGAATAACTGCCGAGATAAACGCGAGGTTGGGGGCGGTACATTGGCTTTATCTTGCATTTCGAAAATTTCCGAATTGCAAGACGCGCCGAGAAAAATGCGAGATCGCGCCTAGAAAAAAGCGACATGTTTGCGAGTTTGTCAATGTACCGCCAGCGTCTCGTGTTTATCTCGGCAGTTATTTTTAGTGGTCCTACTAGATAAAAAGAAACAATAGAACTGAGTTACTTGAATCTAGTCTTTGCGTGTTTGGTCATTATCACTTCATGACGTTTAAGTGAGGAAGAAAGGAAGCTGTACGATGTTCCACTAGGCGAAATGTCGGACGAAGCAGTGGCCAGGAGCATCGACCGTCTCTTGCGTCTTTTAGTTCGTCTCATCTCGGTGGGAAACGAGAAAAATCAGGTGTCGTTCCGACGAAAGAATAATAAGTGATTGGTCTTTTCATAGATGGTCCGCCAGAAGCCTTCGCACGGCTCATCGATTTCGGGTCACGAAGTGGTTTTCAACATCGAGCTCCAGGTGGATGACGAGGCTGAGGAACCTGTGCGCTGGAGGTCCCTCTACGCTAACTCTCACTCCACTGTCGGCGAACTGCGCGTCAGAATCGCTAGCAGACTTTTCTTCGTTCGTTTTGATTGGAAATTCGTTAAAGGTTTAGCGCAAAAGTTGCGTCGTTTTGCTAGTAGTTTATGTATTTTTACATGCATTTTTAAAATTTATTTTTGTGTTAAGGATATTGGTAGATCAGCTTTTTTCCGGCTAGCTCTATGAACAAAAAGTTTCTGTTCCGAAAGTTGTTACCATACGTGGGCAACCCCTCAAAAAGGCCCCCCGGTACTACCCCTTTTTTTGAGCAGACTTCCGGAACCCCACTCCCGCCCAGTTTCTCAAAGCGAAAAAAAACTTTTTTTTTTCTTTTTGGTTTGAAGATTTCCTTGTTATAAAAAGATACAAAAGGTTTAGAAGAAAAGTAAAGCTCTCAAAAAATGTTCTCCACCGAGTGGAAGCGAACCCGCTACCTGATGATTGTGATGAGGCACCTTATACCATTAGGCCACTTGCACTCCTGCCGGGCTTCGATGGCTGGCGGGCCCTGAGTCCGTTACCCTGTGTGTTTTTTTTGCCTCAGCTTTTGAAAAGAGAGGGAAATAGAACATCTTTCTGCAGGCGTGATCTTCAAAACGAAACAAAGTGGGAATATGTAAAATGATGCGAGCAATCTAAAAAAATAACTGTGCAATGGTGAAAAAAAGTGACTATGCCAGAAAAGATGGAAATGGAAAAAATTTTTTGTTGTCCAAATTTTTTAAAAATTCGTTTATAGATGAAATAAAATACGTAGATAACGGGAAAAATAATAAACTTCTGAAAAAATGATTTGCTGCAAAATGGGAGTTCCGGGAAGATTTCAACCGATTGAAAATTTTTTTTCAATCGGTTGAATTTTTTTGAAAAATGAGGGAGCTTTTCTAGAAATATGACGGGCAGCGTCAGCGTGGTTGATTTAGTCAGGATACATCCACAGACCTTTCTGGAGAAGGTGTTTTTCGCGCCTGCTGATCCGGGGGGTTTTTCACCCGTTCAAAAGCATTGGAGCAACGGGTGAAAAACCCCTTGTGAGTACTTTCAGTGGGAGGAATTTGAAATAGCTCAGAACTCTTTCTTTATCATCCCATTTCTCAGATATCAGGCAAAGTTTCAGTTCGAAAATTCATTCGAGTTTTTGGTCTACCGACGGGATAATGAGATTACTTCGGAGATTCAGTTGAAACATGACTGGATGACTCTGAATCAGGTTTTTATTGGCACTGGAGAAATTTGAATCATTGAGTTCAGGTGAAACTTGCAAGTCGATGCGAATCCATTTTCCAGATCGAAAAAGTAATTCTCAACATTGTCACCAAACAAAAGTTGCTTCTTAATTTTTATGTGATCTTAATTTTCCATTTTTTTTTCAGTGCATTCATGGTCAAGAAGCCAGTGTGTGACAGAAAACCGTTCCACGAGAATTATTTGCCTGCCGCCTTGGTACAAAGTTGCAATGTAGGGTTTTAGATTCCTTTCAAGACTCTGTTATTGTTATTTTTTTAAATTTTAGTTTTACGACCTGATCCATGAGCTCTGTCTAATCGAAAATCCAAGTATTCGTGCTTCGTGCCGAGAATTGCTCCTCACATTGCCCACGCAGGACTCTTTACTGGAAATGCTTGGCTCCAAGGTGCGTGCTCAACTCTTTCAGTTCCATTTTCTTGATGATTTGTAGAAGGATTACTTGTCTCAAGAAGATAGAGAACTGCAAAAAAACTTGGAAACTTTCAAAACGACGGTCCTCAACCCACGAGAGCCTTATCGGATGCTCTACGGAATCGAGGTCTGTTTGTTCTGAAATATTCTGATGTATTCTGGTTTTCATCTGAAATTCATTAGTTTTTGACAATTCTAGGGTTTAATGGAAAGGATAAAATACGTACGAATGAAGAAACAATTTGTAAAAAATAGTTGAATGAGTAAATTAAAATTAAAATAAAACGCGAGGCCGTGTCGAGTCTTGAAAGTATACGGCTTTTGAGTTGACTCTCATCAACACATTTGCCAAAAAGGCCGTCCAATCGCGCTGTGGGAACCTGCTGCTTTGGATCGTGATTTTGATTTCTACAGTTGTTGCATTCGTGATATTTTCCGACTTTTCAATCAAATATTTGTAGAAAAAGATGAAGTTAGGAAAAAATTTCGAATTCAGAGTTCTTTTCTGTTTGTTTGACTGTCACAAGTACTTTGGGATAATAATAGTTTATTCACAGATCAGTCTGAACCCCAGCGAGTTCATTTCGAGAAAAATTGATGTAGAAAAAAAAAGTGAAGCATAAAGTACAAATTGAAATCAGTTAAGTCTTGGAGGAATAGAGGTGAAAGTTTCGTTGCGAGGTAATAAATTAATAATTTTTTTAAAGAGTTAGAGTGAAGGTTGAAATTATATTCGGATGTAAGTTTATTCGTAATAGGACTAGTTTTGAAGAAAAAGTTGTTAGAAAACTGACCTTGAGAACGTAGCTGAAGTGGATTTTGCACTAAAATTGATCTAACCAGGGGATGGTCTCCGGTCGCAGTGGGACTTCTCAATGAGACCAATTTTTCCAGATGTAGTTTTTCACGCTGATCTCAAATCTGGTCTCAAAAACTGCCGAGGAGCTCTGTGAAAAAAGTTATGAACCCTCAAAAGTCGAAAATTTCAGTGTTTCCGATTGAGCTCATTTTTTAAGGGTCTGTCCCTCTGGTCACGAAGAACTATCAAGTTTTTCCATTTCCTCGAGTTGAGGAAAGTGATCATGACCAGAGACAATCTTGTGAAGAGTGATGAGATCAGAAATAACTCGTCTAATGTAAAGCGGGGTTTGCTGAAATGGCTCTAGACGATCTGAATAGGTATCAAAGGAAAGGTTCGACCGAAAGTCAATTTTACGTAAAGTTTTTTTTTCACTTCGAGCTGTAAACAATGGGGCAGCTTTATCCAAACTTTATCACAATTTGGAAAAGAATTTTATAGGAGAAAAAAAGAAAATCAATGTGTCACTAAGAAACTAGTCAGTGAAATCGAAAAAACTTTGAATACCAAAATGTCTAATTTTCAAGGCTATGGCTTCCATTGTTTCCCCCACGCGACTCACCGGAAAGTCGTTGATCCTCGCGAGCAGGCTGTCCTCGGCAATTGCTGACACTGACGTCCACGTCGCTCTCATGGACATCTTCCGTCAGCCTCACACCGTTCCGACCATCTCCTCTCATGACAGGCATTTGATTTTTGAACGCGTTCTGCAAATTCTGAGGTTTGCAACCCTTCTCCTTTTACTTAACAAAAAAGGTTACAGAATCGTGTTTGTTCAAAACGGCAACGCCATGAGAACGCTGTGCGACGAGCGCGAAGTTCAGTCTGATATGGGAAAGTACGGATCGAGGATGACAGGCGCTAGCGGAATTCGGGCGCTTCTGGAGAGCACCGGCGACTTTTCGCCAATCAACCTCCCGACCCTTCCCGGTGACGAGCCGCGCGGAGAACTCGAGAACAATCCCAACTTGTGTCTTCAACCCGACGTCATGCATTTCCAAATGTTTGTGTTCATTTCCCTATCAGAGGTAGAAAAGAGCGAAAATATTTTCCGACTACTTCCAATAGCTTACTAAAAACAACAACGTGACGGTAGATATATTTCTTTTATTTTTTTGATAACTATTTTTTTCTAAATTTATTTCTTGCTAAACCGATTCAAAAAAAAAGAAGCTAATTCTGAGTTATATAAGTTCTCATTAAAAAAACCAAACAAAAAATAACTTATTAGGATCTGAACAACATCCGGAAGTATTCATCAAATCTAGCTACTGCATAGTCTGTTTTTCCATTTGGCGTTTTTTTCAACCCCTTTCTTGCACCAATGGCGATAGATAGGGAATAGACGGTGAACGAAACGGTTTGGGGCGATAATTTCATTCGCATTCAATAAAAAGCTGAGCGGTTTGAAAATTCGGAACACTTTTCTATCTTTCTTTCGAAATACATCTTCCAATGTTTCAAGTTTTTTATTTTATTCGCTATGGAAAGAATGCTTTCAGAAATGCGAACATCAGGAATTTAGTTTTATAGTGTTTTTTTTTTGTTGAATGTAAAACTGAATCCATTTGAAGCTTCATTATCGACTAAAAAATGGTGTAGGAGAAACCCAGAAATTTTATCAGCAAGAGCGCAACTTGAATGGATAACAGCCGAGGCCTTATTTTCCAATCAATCAATTAATCAAACCACATCTATTTTTGAATTTTGGAAAAGTTTCCTGCCGCAAGTCATCTTATATCTTCTGAATTTTTTTTATACGAGATCACCGCGTTCAAAAACTATCTCTTCATAAATTGATAAACATACGAGCCTTGAAAAAACGCCGAAGTAATCTAGTATACACGTTATTTTTCGCACAAAAAATTCTTCACACGAGTGGTCGGCTATTTTTTACTACTCAAGCTCGAAATCTATTTAAAAAATGACCGACGCAATCATTTTCATTTCAGGGAAGACACAAAGGTTGTCGTCAAGTGGAACTTTGATCAGTGTTTCGGAATTCTGTCGGAGATCAGGGATTTCATCTGGATTTGCGTCGCAAAGTCCTCCGATCAGTCGGCGGCACTCGTTCCCTACGTTAGTGAGCAAGAAGTTTTGGCCGGGAACAACGTGACAACCGCTAGTTCTATGATTCGTGCGGAAAATGATCGCAGTTTTCTATCCTCAAACAATCAAATTTCAATTTTTTTTTTCTAAGGAACCGACGTTTATTGTTTCCCGATCGTCCGAGAGCTGCTTACTCTGATGTTTCAAATCGCTCATAAATGGATCGTTGAAAATCAAGCTGCCACAAAAAAAAACTTGCCCGTGCACATTTTCTTGCATCCGGCCTGGGGTAACTTCTATGAGGATCTTCTCGTCAACACTGCGACCGCTGATGTAACGTTTTCTTCGTTTAAGAAAAGATAATGAGCAGTTGGCAATTTAGAACTTGATAAAAACATTTCTAAAAAAAAATTTTGATTGATGTGGATGGAGAATGAACAGTTAGGGAATTGTCTGGAGTGAACGTAGCAGATCTGGTGCAAACTTCTGTGGTAGGAATCCCTGACTATGAGTAATCAAAAAAAAAAAGTTATCTGCTAAGCGTCATAGGGTTCACAAAAATAGCCCGAAGAAAATGTACAGGGAATGCCTGAAAGCTGTTTTTTCGAAAGTTTAAAAGTGAAAAAGTTTTTTTAGGAGGACACAAAAAAATAATATTCTCAAATATTCATACTTAAGACTACCCGTCACATAAGTTTGGACCAGACATTCGTTGTTCACTTCAGGAACTTCTCTCGTAAATTACGGAGCCTTTCAACTGATTTTTCTCTTGTAATATTATCATTTTTTTTCCTTTTTCAGTTTCGAACTTCTATGCATGAAGCGCTGGTGATATTTGCAAAGGATTCAATCGAAGTGCGTCATTATATCTTGCGGATGCTTCTTGAACTCGTCGCGAAAAAGCTTCCATTTGAAAATAATAGAACTCGCGACCTTGGTGAGCAGACTTCAGAATTATTGAAACAATGGGAAGCAATAGAACCTTTGAAATCTTCTCCTCTTTTTTTTTACTTTGAAGGTCAGCTTTTTTCTGGCAGTTAGATTACATTCAGAGCCTACATTATAAAACTGGCGAAGAAACCTCTTTGTATCCGAAAACTGCCTTCAGGCTGCCTGCAACGGCGACAAAGACAAAATTCGCTGGAAATCGTGGCGACCATCACAGATTGTTTGGTGCCACGTGAGAAGAGCGTGGAAATCAAGATCGAATGGAGCCAAGTCGGACCGCAGCCTCTTTCTGTATTCTTTACGTCGTTTATCTCGTTTTTAACCACTATTTTACAGATCGTCAACGCCCAAATGGAGAGTTTCATGGAGTTTCCGCCGTTTTTCGGCAACACTCCTGAATCCTTCATCGATGAACAGTATGCGGCCGCTAAAATGAAGGTCCTTCTTTCTCAAACTTTGAGCTTTGTTTTAATACCAAAATTTATTTTAGTTTCATAGTTTAAGGTGTAATATTTGACTTTTCATATATTTTTTTGCTTCTGTAAAGTACTATAGAAGTTAGGATCAATCGAAGAACGACTCTGTAACTTTATTATTGGAAAAAAAGGAGAGCGAGCTTCGTTTATTCACGGAATGACTTGCAAAAATTAATTCTCCCTTTTTTTCCTTTTAAAAAAATTTTTAAGATCGAGCGGGAATATAAAAAATTGGTTTCATTGCTTTAACTCTCACGCATTTTTCTTTTAAATAACATAATTTTTTTAATTCAGGGCACTTGTTCATCTTTATTCATCTTGGTTAAATTTTTCCGCTTTAATGTTTTTTTTTGTTCCAAAATAAAAAGTAAAAAAAACGTCTTTCTTTAAGCTGATCAGTACTCTGCTATTTTGCTGCCACCTGGAAGCCAATGAAACATGTGACCGATTCCTCGACTTTGTCTTCACAAAGTTCTTGTTTCCCTATACGGCGGTCACCAGAAGGTTTGCCACAACGTGTTCGGAAATATTTCCAACCTTCCGAATGAGTAGAAACGAGACAGTTCACGAATCGCTGCGATGGGAAGGCCATTGCCGCGAACAGGCCATCAACGCCTTGAACATTTTGTGCGGTCGCAACTACAAATACATGGACAGGATAATGCACTTCATGGAGAACAACCAGAACCTCGCCAGGAAATACGACTCCAACTATCGAGTATGGCTTCGATCTGAGCGATTGAGAGCGTATAACTGTTTTCAATGAGTCGAAACAAAAATTAAAACAATGTTCAGTGCTCCATGACTTACCATGAAACTTGTCTTTAAACGTATATTGGCAATAAAAAACGGGGTTTAAAGTGAAAACAGTATCTTGTAAAGCTTTTCATTGCTCATCGACCTTTAAAAAATAAAAGATATGGGAAGAAAATAAGCTTACTAAATCATGATCAAATTTCTATTTTTGTGATTCAAGCTGTTAATGAAAACGAAAGACGTCTCATGTATGATCTCAGTTTTTCCCGAATTATCATGAGTTTCAAGGATAGTTTTCTTATGCGCCACCATTATCAGCACAACTCTCAACTTAAAATTTATGAATTGTTTGAGTAAAGTGAAAAGAATAGTTTCGGTTAGTGAGATTTTTCAGAAATCTCAGTGTATCACATCAAAAGTTCTTAACGATTATTTGATTTTTTTACCCCTAAATCGAAAATTATCAGCTTTTTTTGTAGGCTATAACCCGCTCACGACTACACGACCAAGTTGGAATGAAGAACGATGGCGGTACCTGCTACATGAACGCGATCATTCAGCAGCTGGCACACGTTCCTGGACTCGCCGCCCAATGGGTCTCCATGCAATACATCGACCCTTCGCTCACCTGGGGCGAAGACACCGCGTGAGCTCTTACAAAGAATAGGAAAAAACGGAAATCTGAGAGAAACTATGGCTTAAAACTTTTTTTGATCTTCTTTTTGTAACAGATTAGATTAGTATTAAAGAGGGGGGTTTTTAGCAGATAGAAAATAGGAAGTCGGAGCGTTCTGGCTGTCCAGCTTTGAATTTCAAGTACTTCACAAGGGAGCTCATTTTACTTTGCTCAACTTGAGGAAGTTGTGCAGGTTGCGACTCTCAGTATCTTCTTTTGGTACATCAAGGAGCGTTCTAGCAAATTTTCAGGAAATTCAGAACCGCAAAGTAAAATGGGCTCCCCTGTCAGAGCGATTAAGTTATTCATCGAACTAGTGAGGAATCGAGCCCGACAGTGTTTAAAAAACTTAGCCCCTTTTTTCGTATCTGATAAAATCGCACAGAAAACCGATAATTCATTAGCTATCGGAAAAAGCTTTATTTTTGAGCTGAGCTTGATTTGCGGATAGATTTAAAGTATTTTCAACAGTTTGTTTTTCATGTCACTGCGCTTTTGTGCGAGTCGCTAGAAAGCGGACAAAGGGAATCATATTGTCGAGGACAACATCATTTTTAGAGCCCTCGTCGTGGAAATGCAGAAAGTCCTCGCACTGCTGCTTTTCTCGAAGGCGCAGGCCTGTGTGCCTCAAGGCCTGTGGAAAGTGTTCCGATTCGAGCCAGACGTGCCTCTCAACACGAAACAACACCATGACGCCATCGATTTCTACAGCGTTTTGTTGGACCGTTGCGATAATGTTATGCAGGTTTCCACGGCTCTCCATGTGTTTCCCACTCACAGAACATTGTCTTTCCAGAAACTCAATCGACCGCCTCTCTTTCATAACAGGTTTTTCGGCAAGTATAGCTATGAGAAAATCTGCTACGGCTGCTGGCACAGGTTCACTCTCCGCCCGTGTCGTAATCGAACTTTTCTCGCAGGTACATTAGCCCGGATGAAGAATTCAACTGTCTCTCGTTGGCGTTACATGGCGACTCTCTGGAGGAGGCGCTAGAGAACTTCCTTGATGCTCATGTCATGGAAGGAGACAATGCCTATAATTGCGAAAAGTGTTCGGAAAAGGTTAGTCAGAACGGCTTTTTCATTAGCCAAAATCCGAAAACTATATGTTAATAAAAACTTTCCCCAAAAGCTTTTTAGTCCTAAATACCGTTCAAATTCAGCGATGGAAAATTTTTCAAATTTTGACACATAATTATTGTCGGTCTAATTCTTTGGCATTTTGTAAAATATTTAGCAAAGGTGCCGAAAATTCGAGAATAATCTATGTAATGATTTTTCAACGACGAGAAATTTATTGAACGGAAGTTCATCCTACAAAAAAACATTTTTTTAAGTTCAAATATTGAACGTCTTTTTTTGAGTTCGAGAAGTAAGAAAAATCTTTCAGTTTGAAATGAATAACCCGTTTAAACCTAAAAATTATATATATAAGAGAAAAAAATACACCTGAAAAAGTTAGGGAAACGCAAGATAAAGTGACTTTAAAAATTATTATTTTTTTCTAGCCAAAGATTGCTTGAAAAAAAGACTTATCGGAACTAGAATAACTTTTTACAGAAAACTACTTTAAACCGAACGTCTTTCCGGGAATTGCCGTCAACGCTCTCGATTCAGTTGAAACGGTTTACCTACGACGTTGTGAACAACCAGATCAAGAAGGATAATCAGTTTTTCAAGGTACACTGGAAAGACGAAAACAGTAAGCCATCTTATCTTTTGCAGTTCCCAATGCGCGTCGACATGTCTCCTTACATGACAGAGTCTCGAATAGTTCCTGACGAACATGTCAAAGATCTGTTCGACGACGTCCTCAACTTCAACAACGAATCAGTTGTCTGCAGTCCTGGTTTGATAGATTTCTTCGTGACGAAGAGCTTTTCCGAAGATGATTAGTCGCCTAGACGTTGTCAAACTTTTCCAACAACGAAAACGTTTCAGTGTGAAGCTTGGAGTTTCGCTATTTCATATAACATAATTTGAAGAGGGAACCTTTATTTTTTGTCATTTTGCTTCCTCTATACCGACCTTATAGTTTCATACTGTAGAGTTTCATACCTTATAGTTCCATATTTGCGAGCGTCTAATTTTCAAGACATGTTTTTTAACAATTCGCGTTCAAAGTATAACAAGGCCTGATAAAAATTTTTTAAGGCGTTGAAAATCAATGTCTTTAAAACAATAATTCGGCGCAAGCCATTCTCGGAGATTTCCATCTAGACTTACGGAAAACGTTCGAGCAAATTTTGCAGAAATTCCAAAAATCACCCCAAAATTACTTTCCTTGTAAGCTTTCTTATTTGCAGATCCGACGTCATCGCCCGAGCATCTGCCGTCTCCGGCGGCGAACGGCAACGTTGCTGGACAGTCGCCGCAGAAGAAGCTGCGACGCCACAGATCGTCGACGATGCGACTCTCTCAGTCGCTGGGATCGAACGACGCCCCCGTGCCGCAGTCTTACCTCTACGACTTGGTCGGCGTCTTGGCCCACAGCGGCATTGCCACTGCTGGCCACTACTATTCGTTTATCAAGGAGCGCAGGTGCGGCTTTTTCAAAACGCTATGGAAGGGGTAATATAGCTTGACTACGGATTTTTGGACCAAAAGGAATCTCATTCATTTTATTAAGTTTAAAGAAAGAAAACCGAGTTCAAATCAGGGCTGTGCGAGATCTCGTCTCGATGAGAAAATCACTTGCCTTGTCTCGTCTCGAATTAGCGGTGGTATGAAAAAAAGGCAGCGAACTTTCGCTGGTCTTTTTTTCATACCGACGCTCATACATTGAAATTTTTCTCACTTGTACGTTCAAAGTCATGAAGCGGATTTAGTTTTCCAAGAAAATTCATTTTACTTCGCACCCATGAAGTTCTTTGAAACAGAAAAATCTCCAACGCTTTTTGGTATACATTAGAGGAAGAATTTGAAAGTTTCAGACTGCTTAGTTCTCTCGTTTTTGTAAAAGTTGTTTGAAACTATTGAAATGGAACACCGTTAAAATAAATTCTCTATAGAGACCAAGTCTTTTTGATCTTTCCAGCACTGAACGTGTTTCTTTTTAACAAAGAATCAATGATTTTTTAGTCCATTTTTGGGCTTTATCTTGAAATTTGGACTTTATTAAACTTTCTACGAGATTTGAACATATAAAAAAATGTGGAAAGTGGAGAATGGGTTTAAGAAACTGAAAAGAAGCTTAAATTAGTTAAAATTTAAAACAAAAAATTGATTGAATTTTTTTTTTCCAGAGAAGAAATGAAGGACTCTCCTTCTTATGGAAAGTGGTACCAAATCAACGACACTCTCGTCTCGCCGTTGCTGCCGGATTCAATTGCTGATCTCTGGTTTGGAGGAACTTTCTGCAACGAAACTGGTTATCTTAAATCGTCCTTCCATCATTCACCGTTCTTC
Source organism: Caenorhabditis auriculariae (assembly GCA_904845305.1). Classification (NCBI taxonomy): domain Eukaryota; kingdom Metazoa; phylum Nematoda; class Chromadorea; order Rhabditida; family Rhabditidae; genus Caenorhabditis; species Caenorhabditis auriculariae. The sequence goes on from CAJGYM010000025.1 coordinate 908,975, forward strand.
TCAGGCTTCAACGATTTGCCCGATGAACGGATCCGCCACTGGAATGCCTATGTACTCTTCTACGAACGCGTCGAAAATGGTCCGGTCTTTTGAAAATACTCCATTCGAATAAAATGTTCCTTTAGTTCCTCCGCCGATCGATAACGAAACAGAAGACTCGCTCAACTCGCTGACAGAGGAATCTTTGAGCTCTCTGACCTTTGACGGCAACGAGATCGTCATAAAGACGTCGAATGATAGGTTTCAAGCGGCTCTATTGGAATTTCTGAAAAGTTATTTCGCAGCAACGAAGACGGATCGTGCAGGAAAATGAGGCAAATCTACGAGTCTATGACGGAAGGCCTGAGGCTTTTTGTCGAGTCAGAGAACTTCAAGTTCTGCAAGGTAAGCAGTCGATAGAATAGATAAAAGTAGTGAAGTTCAAAGATGAATTTGTTTTTCTTCTTCTTAGTACCTGTTCTCAACTTTTCGGGAATTCCTATTCAGTTGATAAATTGTACGTGTATTACATATATTAATCTTTTAAGAAAAATGTAGAAAGAGCCAGGAAAAAAAAGTTTATTGATAGCTTTATGATATTCCGAATCCAGTTTTAATTTTTTTTTTTTAACTTGTGAGAAGAAACGAAAACTCCTTTATTTATTCTAACAACATAACGAAAGTCTTTTAAGACTTGAAGTTTAAAAAATTTGATCTCATTTTCCGTTAAACCTTTATCATACGTGGGGAATTGAAAAACCGCGAGAAGGAGTTGACTTACAAAACAAATTTTAAAAAAAAATGAGGAAAATGTCTACCAATATGACCTTGATAAATGCATTGCACTGTCTTGATCAAACATTCTCTTTCATTTTTAGGAGCGCGACTTTTTTTCAACGGATTACTACAATGTTTTCGTTGGGCCCTGCGTTGAATTGCTGAAAAACGACGCGCTTGCCTACACTCTCGACTATTCGCAGAAACAGTTCTACCAACAAGCGTTCACTGTGAGTTTCATTCCTCTATCCGCAGAAGGAAATATCATTATATTGATTGTTTTTTTTTTTTCACATTCATTTAACGAAACTGAATATCTGAATTCAAGTTTGAAGAAAAGTCGGAATTTTTGTAGATAGATTATTTTTTTCTATATCTGAGGGAATTCAGCTTGGATTCGAGTACATTGCTTACGTGGCTTGGCAAGTTTTTGACGATGTCCGGCCTCCGAATTTCCCGCGAAATTCTGTCGAACTTCTGAAGAGTTTGATGGCCCGGTGCCACGAGACTAGGGAGCAGTTCTTCATCACCATCGCCGAAAATGAGTTTGAGGTAAATTATTTTTTAGGTGGACCACTAGCTTTTGCGAATTTAACAGAAAAAAAAAATCATGAATCAAAATCGAAAATCGGAAAGCAGTGCTTTTAGACCGCTTATGTAAAAAATTCATTTGCAACGGCTGGAAAATTTCAAAAGACGTAAAATAACCCTAAAATATATCTTCCAAAAAAAATTTTTTTTTTAGCTTCTCAATCGACTCGTCGAAGTCACTGAACCAGACGTAAGAAGCGCATTCTGGCAGTGTCTTAAGTTTGGACTCACGAAATGGATGACACACTGTCAGTACGCGAGCCGCTCGCAACTGCAGGACAGCTCTGAAAGCAGCGAAGATGAAGACGAGGAAGAGGATTTGGACGACGAGACGGACAGCGATGAGGAATTCGAAGACATCAGCTACCGACCTGGTGCCCGCATCAGCCGCTCCATTTCGGAGCACAACATCAACCGGTCGATCGTCGTCAACGAGGCGGTGCGCGGCATCGTCCGACGTCTTCTTCACTTCTTCCCGTGAGTCCGACGTCGATTTGGGGCCACGCCAAGTTTTGTATGTTGTTATAGTTGGCGTACCTGGGATAGTCGCTCGATTACAATTTTAACGCTCAGATTATTTTTGATAAATCTGGAGTATGAACCATGTCGAAATAAGAAAAAAAGAAGTACTTAATTAAACCAAGCAGTGTTCCAATAAGTCTTAAAAAGTATTTTTTGCGGGAAGTTGGTCGAAAAATTCCTGATTTCTGAAAGAAAAGCTCTTTTGGAAAAGAAAAAATACACATTTTTCATCTCGCAAGTTATTTTCTGTGCTATTTTGTGAGTCGATGGCGAAACCTCAAAGTGTTATCCTACATGTTAGGTTTCTAGACTTCCATTAATTTTCTTGAAAGGTGAAGGTTAAAAAAGAGTGTCGACATTTGTTTGTCGAGAGAAAATGTAGAGATTAATTTTATACCTAGTTTATTTTGGCGATTTTTTAAAAATTTTTCTTTCTGTAGTGTGAATCGGATCGAATACATCGGGAAGCACACGGCTAGACTGGCGGTCGATTGCTTGTTTGCTATCGCGCGAGGCAGTGCTTTCGGTAATCGCTTCCTAGAATCGGCTCGTGTCGTGGAAATCGCTGGAGACGTTCTCCTGGAGGCTCTTCGTTCGACGCAGTTCTCTCAGGTACGAGATCTACGCGACAAAGAAAATAATATAGCTGATTCACGGCTAGCTTGAGACGCGAAGGGGGCGTGTCCTGTCTGCGCTCTCCACGAGCCAGGCGCTATGTCGTGCAATATCGTTTCAGGACCCTTTTTTCGATGGCTCAAGCCAGCCGTGAATCAGCTGTAGAAGAATTAGGAAGGTTTGAAAACATTTCAACTTTTGAAGCTCTATCTGAACCCATTAATGAATTTTGGTTTAAAAAATAGATTTTGAAGCCTTACCCTCGATTCCGCGCACCGGAAATGCGACTGAAGTCGCTGGGCTTGTGGCCGAACCTACCTTCGCTTTTCGTCGAACTCCTCTCCTCAGGACTCGACAGTGCTCGAGATCCCGAAATCAGCTTCTTTATGAACGTTCCTAACAGTGCTATGTAAGGATTTTCGCCAGCATTCCATCGTTTAATCATAATATTTCAGATTCATGACGTCTCTCTTCATCACGGCAAAAATGGAGGCCGACCGCTACACAGATGTCGAAAAAACTAGCGAAGAATGTCGCCATATTCAACGATGCGTCATTGATTGCTTCGCTCAGCAGATTTCCAACCTTCATGTACCTGGAAACGAACGGTTTTGCAGCGGATATATCATTGATATTTCCCAAACGGTCCTCAAGGTTTGGTCGTTTTGGACAGTTTAGTAAGCTAAAGCCGAAGACTTAAAGTAACAGAGGAATGATAGGTTTTCATATCAAAAGAGAAAAAAAGGTTTAAATTCAAAAAAAAAAAAACAGAAAAAAACACTCTGAAAAAAAGTGGTGTGAAGACTGACTAGTTTAGGTGGGAAGATTATCAATTTATTACATTTAGCCTCTTTTTACAATAGCTGTTCAAAAAGGCACATTTTGGCTAGTCATTCTGTTCGATTCGATTTTTCAGGAAATGACGAATCCTCCCGGTCTGCCGATGCCTTACGAAGAACACTGGATGTACTTGGTTCAATTGATGATATGCGTCAGTTTCATCGCTTCTTTCTGACTTTACGAGGGGGTGATGAAGAGAGAGATGCGTGGTTTTGCAATCAATGAGCAAAAATATGAAGTTTTTTTTCTCAATGAAACGGTGATAGCGCGAGATTTCATAAGCTTTTTATCAACTTTTCTTTTTAAGACGAATCAAACTTTTCAGAAAATAGCGAGTGACAGTTCTCTTTAACATCAAAAGTAACAAGTGCAATAGTGGACGCAACTAAGTTGGGTATGCGTCTATCATGAAAGAACTGTCGTCACCCTCTGGTGAAGTGCGAAAAACTCTGCCCCGTGTTCTTGTATCCCGGGTACGAGTCCGCTAACCGTCGATGATGATTCGTTATAGTGAATGATATAGCGTCTTGCAACTTAATCTTGCGCTTCTAAAGTTGAGAACATCTCAGTTGATGGAAATTATTTCCTCTCAAGACGCTAAGAACACTTACGATGCTTTAGAGAGGTCGCAGAGAATGTTTCAGCGATGTTGAAAGGCGCGTCGTTACATTTCTAAAGTTTGTCCACTGTGATTACTAAAAGGCGAATCTGAGACTTATTTTTAAAACTTCATAACAAAGGAAGGTTTCAGAATTTTGCGATCATTCTTTGATTTCCTTCAATTTTCATTCTGCGGGTTGGATACTTTGTTAAACGTAGGCCCCTTGAAAAAAATAAATCTTCAAGATTGAGGAAGATTTTATTTCGAAAAGAAGTCGGAAAACCTCCTTTATACTGAAACTATCGGCCTTTTAAAAAGTTCGCTCGGAAAACGACTATATTTTATTGACTTCATTTATCATGATTTTTTAGGAACGACAGAATAATTTTCCCATTGATCCTATCTTGATTTTATAGGTTGGTTCAAAGTTGATTTCGCTCGGTCACCTTGACCTAGCCCTCCAACTAATCGAAGGAATCCTGGATCCTGGCGACATTTACTTGAGGAACAAGGTTTTTTGGATTCCCATCCGATCAATAAGAATTTAATTGACCTTAGGGGATTCATCCGGGTATTTTGTTCTACGTCGGCAAGCTGCTCAAAGGGAACGATGTTTCTCGTGCAGCAAAGCTTTTCGAATGTGTCAACCAGATCCGCACGTGCCGAATTCCAGAGTAGCTTTTTTCCATGGAAACTGCGTATTATTGGATTTGAGATTTGCCATCATGCCGCTCCATTATCGTCCCCGTCATCCAAAGGTCTTCGAAATGTTCCTGATTGGCGAAGAAGAAGCTTACGACGATGCGCTTCTGGAGCAGGCCGCCATTTCTGATGACGACAAAATTCTAGATCAAATGGAGCTGGCCACTGATAGTGAACAGAAGTCTGATAACAACGCGGCGTCAACAATCGAACTCGAGGATTCGTCAGTTTTCATTTTGATTTTTTGCTTCCATCTAAATTGACTTCTCTCGTCCTTTGCTCTTTCTTTCACGTCAGGCACAGAGAACGAATTGAAAAAAAAAATAATGGCATTTCAGACCGTTGGCGACAGCGACGGTTGTCAAGAGCAGCGAGATCGACTTAGCGAGGGATTTGCTGCCAAAAGAGAATGACGATTTGGGGTGATTCAGCTTTTCGGGATTAATTTCTTCATTAGATCCTTTTTCAGAATCAAAAGACCCACTATTGTGCAACATGATAGCGCTTCAAAGAAGCCTCGCAACCAGTTATAAATTATTCCTTCCCAGTTTCTTTCTCTCAGATTTCAATGGTTTTTTTTCTGTTCCTTCATAATCATTTTCTGTTCGTGTAGAATACGGATCCGGACTCTATCTGTACGAGGTTGTGTGGGACTCGCACCGAGAAGTCCAGCTTTCTTTGTATCTCAGCCATTCTTGCTTTTTGTTTTTTTTTTTGTTTTTGTTTTTTTTTCCCCGTTCTGTAGGGTTCTTGAGAGATATCCCAGGTGTCTATATATACTACAAGGAACATTATTTTGTAATATTTAACTCTTTAGATGCCTAGATAAAAATGGATTTTCAGCGCAACGTTATTCCTGTAAATACTGGAAAGAACAATTTTTCGTTTCTTTTTTGCATTTTCTAGCTTTAAGTGGCACTAACTTACTTCAAAAGTCAGCTAGGTTTTCTGAAAACGGCCGCTGTTTGTTGGTTCGTTGGTGATGATCCCTTTTTTTTTTTCGAAAGTGTAACTTTTTTTGCGTCTAGCTTGTTCTACAATTGAAAACCATATCAAAAAAAAACTTTGGTTACAAAAGATGGATCCCGATGCGACACGGAGTTTTTTTAATTGTATTACTGAGTTTTTTTCATTCAACTTTTTTTAATTTGTATTTTAAAAATTTATTCGGACGCGTTTTAACCTCTTTATATTTCATTTTTGCTCTTTTTTTTTGAAAGATTTTTTGAGTAGTATCTCAAGCTTTCGCTGTTAAAATATTGATTTTTTCTTCAGCAGGATTTATCCTACACCAAATAATTTCGTCGTGGAGATATCTATCCGCTTACTTTCCCCGCGAGTTAGGAATCGAGAACGTGGCGATCGGACTTTTTTCTTTTTTTTTGTGTATCGTTCAAACCGTGTGCTTTTTAACCCTCTGATCCTGTTTCGTTTTTCTGGTAACATATTCCGATGTTTTTTGTGAAATAAAATAATATCGAATTGTACGTTCGCACGTTCTTTGGTAAAATCCTCGCCTGAATTACTTAATTGAAATTTTGTCTCTTTTTTTTTTTGAATTTTTCTGATATTGAATTAAGATTGATCGGAGTGTTCGTTCAGATTTTTTACTAATTAAAAGATAATGTTTGAAAGTATAATTTTTCAAACCTTCACGGCTGTGGACCCATCAATAGAGAAATATATTTATAACTTTTTTTTTCCCGTAGTGTCCTTTTCCAAAGTTTTTAGAAAAAAAATCTCGTCTTACAGCTCATTACGCCAGCTTTTCACGATTTTTATTTACTTCCGAGCCACAGTCTTTTCCATGAAGCGTCGCTTCAATGCGCGCGGCCCGCCTCTTTGCATGTGGCCTGCTTCTTTGCATTTATTTGGCCAAAACTGTTTCGTTATAAAGGCGCATGTCCACAGGAATGCCACGTGCATCGTATAGAACGGTTCTGTAGCTCAGAGGAAAATCAAAATCGTGACAGACTGGCTCGGAATGAGCTATACTAGTTTTTTTCCACTCGAAAGTAGAACAATATGATAGATGTTTCTTCCACTACAGATGCGACTATACGCTCGGAAACAAAGTTATTTTTCAAGTCTGATTTGAAGGAACGCAATATATTAAAGTTTTTTTCTGAGGCCGTTTTTTTTTTTGAGATGCTTGATATTGGCTGGCTTTGTGGCGCTGCAGTGAGAGCTGTGTACTGGCTAGTGATGCTCGCCTGCAATTTCCTCGGTTATTCTCCAATGTGGGCCAAAAACGCGTTGAAACGCCGTAATATGGTACGCATTCAGTTATATAACACATGAAAAAAATTCAAAATTTTCTAGGAAAGTTTTCGCCTCCGAACACCATCTAATTTGGCGATTCTCTACACTGAAAGAGTTGTGGAGAAGGTATATTGGTTTCACTTGTGTGGCTTTGTCTCAAGATTATTGATTCATTCAGGAAGAATTGAGAAAGTTGATTGAAATATGCAGCAAATCCGGGGTCCGACACCTTTCCTTGTACGATCATTGGGGCGACGTTCAAAAGTGTGTTCCAAATTTTGTGGACTTTTGTCGGTTTAATGTGAGTTCTTCGAAGAAACTCGTTTAAAATCCAATCATCAGGGAATTCGATTGATTTTGGGAAGAACCGTGGAAGTGTCGCCCGATTTCAGTGCGAGTGGCATGACTGTTCAAGTTTTGTCCTCAGACTCGGGAAAACGAGCTCTAGTCGATGTCTGCAAATCTGTGAGTCGAAATTCTCTTCAAATAATCATCCAAGAGGCTGTTGAGGAACTCGCAATGAGATGAAGAGAAAGCTTAAACGAATGCTTGTTTTACAACCGCATTTTCTTGAGTTTTTGTGTTCTAATGCAAAAATAAAAGTTAGCTAGGCAAGAAGAGTTTGGATCGTTTTGATATTTTCACGATGAGCTTCACAATTTTCAGCTGTGTGAGTCAAATGTCGAAATAACAACCGAAACGATAAGTGAAAAAATTGCTTTGGATCATCTATTGGTGGACCCGGACTTTTTAATCCAGGTAAGTTTTTCTTTCTTCTGAAAATTGGTTTGAATAAGGGCACAAAGACGTTTTTGAGAAGCGGTGATAATGAATTTTCGCTGAAATTTAGAAAAATGTACGTTTATTAAAAATGTCTCTTTCATTCATATCCGGTTTAATCGTCGTTTGGATCATTTTTATTTTTCAAAAACTGTTTTTTTTTTCTTTTTTTTTATTTCAAGAACATCGGGGCTATACCTTCTTGTGATATTTCATTAAAATTTTCTCATCAGCTTAAAGTTCTTATCAAGAATACTTCTCAGAATAAGTTAAAATAAAGATAAAGTTTTTTTTTGCAGAAAGAAACAATTCATAGAGAAAATTTTGTAAAGTATTGGGAGGCCTGAATTTGCAGGTCGGCAGTGTTCCTTCGCTTTGCGGGTATCCTCCATGGAATCTTCGGGTGACGGAATTCATGCAGACCCAACGGCTGCCGACGACGCCGCGCGCCTTCGAAAACTGCATCGAAACTTTCAGCCGACGTGACATACGCGTTGGCAAGTAGCCAGCGTTTTTCCTCCTAGTTCTTTTATTCATACTTCTAGACTTGCCTCGTTTTTTTTTTGTTGATTTTGCCCTTTTTTAGGCGTTTGTTATTCTCAGCTTTATCTTGTTGTGCGCCGTACTCTATCGAAATGATCAATTCATTCACAGCGGTGTATGCGATATTTTTTTTTTGTCTGGGTGTGCTTCTTTTTCTTGGGGTTTGATTGTTATAGCGTTTTTTCGTGATACCTTTTCTAGGTACTAAGAAAGAATCTTTTCCCTTATTTTTTTCAAATGTTGTCATTTGCTACCCAATTAAAGGTCGTAATGGGGTAAGTACAAAAGGTTGCTTTTTTCTGAGCTACGTCTGGGATCAAAGATGAAGAGGTTTTTTGGATCTTTAAAAGGGACAAAATTTCATTTCTGCTTTTAAAGTAACTAATACTTCTTTACCGAGTTGAATAATGAAACAAGGATTCTTACTCCTGGAGTTAAATTTTGAAATATTTTTTTTAAAAGTCTTGTCGTAAATTTGAGAATGCTTTATTTTTAAACTTTAAATTTACACAGACATGGATGCAGCCAATATAGTCATAAAATTTCCATTCAGCGAATTAATTTGAGTCAGATGTCATTCTCAAGCCTTTTGTTCTGACGAAACTATTTTTCATCTAAAAGATCCTGACCTTCATATAGAAAATTTATCTGCAATGGTCATTCTAGTCGGTAGTGATACTTGGAACAAGTTTTCTCGACTGCGGTATTTTTTTGTACCTTTTCTCACCGAAGTTTGACTTTGATTGGTTGTCCGATTACATCACCCTTCATTTTTCTTTGCGTTGTACTGAATTTGCAAATTTATAAACATTTTTGAAATTGAAAGCTTTGAACTTCGGCGTTGGTTGAGACGACCAGAGCGGTATTGCAAGTGTTCTCAACCTGAGAACCAGGGGGTGGCTGAAAAGCAAACACTTTTCGATGTTTCTCTTTGTTTTTTCATTGCCTTTTTCTAATATTCCCTTTCCAGGTTATAACGAACTCTTTCTGCTCAGCTGGTCTGAGTCTAAATCATTAATAACTAACCAGTCTCGCTAGATCAAGTTAGAATTTTTGAATCTTATTGTTGCAATGTTCTTACATAGACTGGTTTTCTTCACAAGTAAACTAAACTGAAGACTTGGCAATCAAGTAATCAAAGTTGAGCTCGAAACAAATAGACATGTGAAAAACGCTGGTCTCTTTTTTTTTTCTCTTGCTTCCGTCGCCTTGGAAATTTTTCGCTTTTTGGCTTATTGATGACGACATTTTTGCTGACAAAAGGTTTCCCAACGCGATGAGATAGCTTTTGCGAAGAGATTGCCGCCTTGTGTGTATTTGTTTTCACTTTGGACGCTGAAAAGCTGTGGTCAGAGTGAAACTTGAGCAATTTCAGCCTTTTTTGTGTTTTCTCGTTTCTCATCTATTCCAAGCATTTTGATGCTTAATATTGATTAAGTTTGAAAATATACATCCTCATTCTTTTGAAGTTTGCTTTGAAAAGCTTTTTAATGGAAAGTAATAACTTTCATTTGTTAACCAAATTTTTTCGGCCTTGAAATTTTGATGGTATAAAAAAAAGCGAGCGAAATTTCAAAAGGCGGCTTTTCCGATTTTTTCGTATCGCTAGGGAACTTTCCGACGGCCACCTTTCCGACGAATCCCTTCCCGACTTTTTCCCTTATATTTTTCGGTTTATAAAGCATCTGTTAAAATTTTTTTCCTATTTCGTTGTGTTTTAATCATGAATAACTTGCCTACTTTATATAGGAAGATTGAAAACGAAGAGTTTATCGAGAAAAAAAGTCGGGAAAAAATTCTGCGGAGAGGTGGCCGTTGGAAAGATCTCTAGCGATATGAAAAAATCGGAAAAGTCGCCGTTTGAATTTTCGCTGGTCTTTTTCCATGACACCGAACTTTTGCTCATCTGGTAATGGACCTGTTTATCTTAATAAGCGGAGATTTGTTATGTTTTTTAATCGACTCTCCATTTTTCAAATGAGTTTTCTTTTCCAAGCCATACTTTTATTCAAAGTGAATTTCGAAGTATTTCAATTTTTCTATAATTTTCTATCTATCACAAGTTTTTTAATTCTCATATTAATGGGGCCGAAAATTCACACGTTTTGTGTCACAGACTTGCTTCTCCAACCTTTTTGTGAGATGATCTCTGAACTATTGCAGGATAAAGTAAATAAAACTGTGACGTCTGTTGTTTCTATAGTTCATTCATCCCTAACTTGATAAAGTTTTGAATTTCAGATGGGCCTTCTCACCAAGGGAAGTCCCTTGAGTTGGGAAGAGACTGTACCGTACATCGAATACATCAAGGTTTGAGAGAGATTCGGATGGATCAATAACTTTTTGCCTTTTTCAGAAACATGGAATCGCTCAGTTCATTAATCTTTACCACCGACTGAAGTCTCGACAAGGAGATCAGTTGAAATGGGGAGACGAAGTGGAATACACGATTCTGAAGTTTGATGATGAGAACAAAAAGGTATAACTTTGAGTTTTCTGCAAACTGGCTATTCTTTATAAACCTGATCACGGTTTAGGAAGTCTCATTTTGCAAAAATATCTTTTTTTTTCGAAAAAAAAAAGAGGGCTCAAAGAGGGATAATAGGCTATTTCGTTTGATTTTAATAGCTTTGTTTCAATTTGAAGCTTCCTTTCTCCAAAATTAGAAATGATAGGTTGAGACTTTGAGTACTATCAAGGAAGTTGGCCGATTCACAGAAGATTTTCGACTGGGAAGTGAAATGACCTTCCTTTCAAGGTACGTGTTTCTTGTCGCGCGGAAGAGCTCCTGAGTCGGCTTTCGGCTGAAGAAGAGGTGAACGCGCTTGTCGGAACGGCCAACAGGTGTCTTTGGCGTCCCGAGTTCGGTTCCTACATGATTGAGGGCACTCCCGGCTCCCCTTACGGCGGTTTGATTATTCCTTCATGCGCGATGTAGTTTTTCACATTTCAGGCCTCATCGCTTGCTTCAACGTCGTCGAAGCGAACATGAAGATGCGTAGAAAAGAAGTGCAGCGGCTACTGAAGAAGGTTACCGAGAAGAATCTCAAGACCAAGTTTTTTTAAAGTAAAATATTGTGTTTGATTCAACTTCCTCAGTTAATCTTTCTTCAAAAAGACGAACAAATGGAATACTTGTAGAAAAATTCTAATTGTGTGGCATTGAAATTTTTTGGAAAATTTCTTTAATTTTTTTTTTTTGACGAACGCATTGAATATTATTCTGCAACCTTTTATATTTAAAAATTCACTGTACCGGTTTTTTTTTGAGTTTTGAGTTTTGAAAGAAAGAAAAGAGGACAATTTGGTGCCGTTATTATATATTGGTTTCTGGACAACAAAGGCGTCTTTAAGTGTTTAAAATTGCAGGGGGAGTCGATTTTGTCGATTTCCTTCCCATCATTAGGAGCATCGGACTTCACATCGCCGTCTTTCAAACCAAATCCGGAGAGCAACGAGTCGGCTGGAAGCATTTTCTGGCCAGAGCAGGCTGTCTTTTTAGGTCACCCAAGGTGAATTAATTCACAAAAAAAAAACCTAATTTCGAGTTTAAGATTCAAAAAAACTTGACGAAAAACATCCGAGGCCGTCGAGGGAGCAAGGTCGCAATCAATGTACCAATTTTTAAAGATACCAACACGCCAAACCCTTATGTTGTAAGTGACTTCAATTACTCTTTTTTTTGATTCTCAGCTGAATTCAAAAAAGTTTGTTTTAATTGCGTATTTTTCCATTAGAATTTGTGTTCACTGAAAATTGGAAAAAAATAAAAATAAATTGTCACTTTTTCTCGAAAAGTGTTTTCTCTGATAACTATATCCGAGTCATCAAGTTTTCAGGAAGATTTATCAATGTTTGGAAAGGCTGAGGACTACAAAGACGCCAAACCGGATCACATTTACATGGACCATATGGGTTTCGGCATGGGATGCTGCTGTTTGCAGGTTTCTTTTTTTCCAATAAAAAAAAATTTTTTTGAAGTATAAATACACGGTTTGTTTTTCGATTTAAAAAGGAAATATTTGAAAAAGGAGAAAGTTTTTTTCATTAGAAAAAGAAGGAAATTTTTTTGAATCGGTCTGCTTTTTTTAATATTAACAGTTAAATGAACTACAAAAATGCAACGCTTATTTATGAAAGAACAACCTAATATTAATGCCAAAAAAGTTTCAGCTTTTTTTCCATCGTTCAAAGTTTTTTTTTGGAGTTTTCTATAAATTTGCCCAGAAACTTCGGAAAGTTTGGGTTTACGAAATTTCTAACTTTCCGTTTAGCACAGAGTCAAGCTTGCGACCAATAATACGGAACTTTGAAAAATCGTATTCCTAAAAATTAAAGTACGTTGAGGTAGCAACTATGACGAGACTTAATGTAAACTTTCAAATAGTTCGGACAGATTATTCAAAGCAAGTTCTAAAGTTGACACTAAAATAACTTTCTTGTTAGTTTGCTAGAGCGCACTTTGAAGGTTTGAAAAACAACTCCAATGAAGATTTTTCGATATTTCTTTTCTTGATGTGAATTTGCTACTCGGGACTTTTTTTTGATAGAAACTTGCTACTCGGGATTTTATTGATATAAATTTGTAACTCGGATTTTGGCAGGTGACCTTCCAAGCTGTCAATGTGAACGAGGCTCGATGGCTCTACGACCAGCTCACTCCAATCACTCCGATCCTGCTGGCTCTTTCTGCCGCGACGCCGATTTTCCGGTCGAAATTATCGGATGTTGACTCGCGATGGGACATCATCAGTGCGGTAAGGACCGTGAGTGAAGAGAGTTTCTTCTAATTTCGGGCTGTAGAGTGTCGACGACCGAACTCCAGAAGAACGGGGACTGGTTCCGCTTAAAAACTCCAAATGGACAATCTCCAAGAGTGTTCGTTGTTCTTCTGTCGTTTTAAAATTTGATATTTAGTCAAAGAGCTTTTTGTCATTTTTCATTGATTGTAAACCTATCTAACCAGTATTAAAAGAAACATGTCTTAATTTTTTGGTAGTAGAGAATTTTTACGCGGAACTTTAAAAGGAAGGTTATTTTACTATGTGATAGATAATTTTACTGAAAAATGGCCAGAGTTTTCGATGCAACAGTAGGTAATTCCAATTTGCACAACTTCCTGATTTTCGATAAAAACCATCAAGTCCCTCATAAAGCCATAGTTTTGACTTCATCCATTGTTACTTGAAATAGAGGAAGTTTGGCTGATTACGGTTTTCAGACCTTACAGAAAATTTCAAGGTTTTTATTAAAACAACAGGAACTTTGGAAAATAAGCCTTGAAAAAAGAGCGGCCCCTTCGAAACCCTTACTCAAACGTTACAAGTCTAAAAAAAGATTACTGAAGAGATCATTTATTTGTAGAGGTACGACAGTACGGACTGCTATATTTATCCCTGCTCCGTGGGTTACAACGACATCCCGCTGCAGTACGATGAAGGCCTCTATAAGCAGATGCTGGACGGCGGAATCGACGAGCCGCTCGCCAAACACATCGCCCACATGTTCATCCGTGATCCTCATCAAGTCATTTTTCGTTTTTTGAAAAGTTTTCGAAAAAGAATTTTTCCAAATAGAGCCCTCCTAGCATCAACCCTATAAAAGGCTCAATTTTTTTCCAGGTGTTCCGCGAGCGAATAGAACAGGATGATGAGAAGAGCAGCGAGCATTTCGAGACGATCCAATCGTCCAACTGGATGAACATGCGATTCAAGCCTCCGCCTCCAGATGCCCCCGAAATCGGATGGCGCGTCGAGTTTCGGCCGACGGAGGTCTTCTTTTCTTCTTTTTTGTCTATTTCTTCTTAGACGCGAACCACACGCGAATCGGACGTGTCGTGGAATTCCTAGTGACCACTACCGAGTGCACTTTTGAGTGATCCTGCTCAAAAAAGTCCAGAGAGCATCCGGTTTTCATTACCGCGGTCCGAGTTATCGTGAAAATAAAAAGTAAAAATAGTTCAACTTTATTTTTTTCATGTCGCATTCCGAAATCATTAAAAAAATGAAACGAATACTTCTTCGCGAGCTTCTCTGCGTTTAAAAAGCGAGTTGAGACCTGAGTTCCTACGAGAGTTTTTTCAAATTTCGGTTGCACAAATTGCCTTTCTGAGCTTGTATCTTCTGATTTTATGATTATTCTTTTGCTTAATAACTGAACTTTGAATGCGCTGTCTCTGTATTTTTCGAAATATTCCGAAAGATATGTTTTGAGGGGCTAGAAAGATGGATCTCCGGGCTCAAGCTCACGGTGGATGGAAAAATTACTAGAAAAACACGAAATTGTTGAAATTGCAACTCAAATTGTACCGTAAAGTTGAAATTGCACCTGAAATTGCAGTCCTAATCGATTGATATACATCATGTCTAGGAAAAATTAATCCCTTCTTAGATACGTAGGCGCTCACTTGCCTACCCTAACCTGGCTAAAGTAGGAAGAAATTGCTTAAAGGTTGCGTCCGCATTTCTGATTATGATAAAATCAGGTTAAGTTTTTAAAATCTTTATTGTACCCGTTGTTTTTGAGAATTACAGAGACTGCGTGTTCAGAGAGAATATCTGATTGAAGAGAATTAATGAAATGAAAATAAGAGCTTTCTCCAACCCAGAAGTTTTGCAGGTCCAACTGACTGATTTCGAAAATGCCGCTTATTGCTGTTTTGTCGTTCTTTTAACCAGGTGACTATTCATTCGTGTTGAGAAAAAATTCTCCAATCACAGAGTGATTATTTCGTTCCGCTTGACTTATTTGTTGCCCATCTCCATGGTGACAGAAAACATGAAGCGAGCTCAGAAAAGGGACGCAGTTCTTTCTCAAAAGTTCTTATTCCGGTGAGATTGTCTCTCAGTGGGGATAGAAGAGTTCTTTTTGAAGAAAGGGTCTCGCAACGTGCAATTCGGCCCCGGAGAGCTTGAAAGGGACCGCCAAATGTGGTCCACCGAGCTCAGATATAGAAGAAATGACGGTGGCAGAAATCATAAACGGTCGGTTCTTTGATTTTTGCGAGAACGTTCGAGCTTTTTTTTGTTCGAATAATCAAAGAAAAAAAGGGATTTAAAGTCGACTTTTCGACTGATATGTGAGAAGACACTGAGAAGCTCAGAACAGTCGATTTTACTCAAATCGGAGACTAGAGTTTCCATGAGAATTTTCCAGTATAAGAAATAAGCATTCCTTTTGAGACCCAGCTGAGAATCTTTTCGGAAGACTAAATTGAATGAGCAACACAGGTCTCGTGGGAGTATGAATTTTTTTTCATCGGATCCTCATAATTTACTCGTAAAATATTATGTTAGCTTCATAAGTTTCACCTGACTAACCATCTTTTTATTTTGCTTTTAAACGTTCTTCTCCTTTTGATCGAAATATTCGAATATTAATTCCAAAGCCAGGGTTTCATCGATAAAGGTTAAATGATTTGTTTATTTCTCCCGAAAAGTGTTTGAAAGAAAAAAAAGGCCTGAATTTCACCTATTAGATAAGCCGAGTCTTATATAGTCGATGTGTCACAAGTTGAAATTTCATGGAACGACACTCCGCTGTTTCGATTTGTGCGGTAGCGCGCATCTTGTGAATTGCCAACCTTGGCCACGCTAATTTTTTTTGGTTTTAATTCTAATTTTGATCGTTTTTAAATTGTTTTATTTCTTTAAATCGTTGAAAAGCATAAAAAGGTACAAATATAAACGAAAGAACACAGTAAATTTCATGATCTTCCTCGAAAAGAGCGATAAAAAAAGTGTTTTTGTTAAAGCCATTTTTTAATGTTTTCATCGTTTTTTTTTCTGTTTGTTGCAGTGGTTAATGGATTTTTTCAGAAAGTAAGTGGCTTATAAAATGAAGACGTGTACGCACTATGAAATTGAGAGATCGGTTTCAGTCAACGGTTTTTCACTGCTTATTTATCCTCTGGTTGAATTATTGGCAATCCGAAAAACTTTATTCATCCATTGCACTGCCAAAAAGTTCATAAAACTAAAAAATTATCGAAGAAAATGTATTTGAAAACGGCAAATTATATAATGGGAAAGCGTGACCGAGATCCGCAAAGGCATTGATTCTTCACAGCCACAAGGCCACCGAGCGGAGTGTCGTTCCATGAAATTTCAACTCGTGGCACATCGACTATAAGTATTTGGAGAAAATTTTGAAGTTCTCAAATGTTAAGTATAAAGTTAGCTTGTATCAAGCAGATGCGTGATATTGCGCCGAGATTCAGAACTTTTTTGAACCTTCTGTGCTTAAAAACGTGATTTCAGGAAAAGAAAATGGGTTCCCTGGCTTGATCAACCTGATCAGACAATATCTTGATGGAGCCGACGTTGATGTTGACACTCGCTGTACCATTTCTCAGTACTTGAACTTCATTTCGGTTGGCTGAAATTGGGTTGGACCTGGACTCGACTTCCTTTTCAGAAACGAGCGACCGGCGAGATTTCAACTTTGGCGCATTGGATCCGCAATTTCGTGACGAACCATCCTCAGTATAAGCACGACAGCGAGGTCAGCGACGAGATCATCTACGAACTCATGAAAAAGGTCGGTTCTTTTTTTTCTTGATTTATTATGAAAAACTTAAGATTTTTGGATTTTAATTTCCTTTTAAAAATCAACTATCTAATTTCAGAAAAATTCGAAAAGCAATTTCGCCCTCATATAATTTATTGCAATACACTGCTCAAGATTTTCCAAAATTAGGAAGAAAATATAAACTTTTTTCGAAGTTTAATTTGTTTTTTTTCTTATAATGATAAAAAGGACATATTCTTTTTTTTTCAAAAAGTAAACTTTAAGATGGATGCGATCTCTAGCGAAAAAGACCATTGCGAGAAGTTGCTGGGCTGCTTCCGTTCGAAGACGGTCCATTTGATCCCGAGCTCAGTGCGGCGAGCCGAAGAAGGCCTCGTCATGCAAAATCAGAAGAGAACCCACTAAAATTATTTATTCTTGTCAATGCGTTTGCAAACAATTTCCACCCAAAAATCTCTTCGTTGTGAACCACATTTCCAGAATTCTCTCGTCTATATTATTTTTCCTTTTTTATCTGCGCAATATTCATAATAACAGTGATAATAATAATGACATTTTATATGAATTGGAATTGAAACGATACCGAAGTCATGAAAGCGTTTTGTTTTTCTTTGTTGTGAGATCTTGCACGGGGACGAAATTTAAAAAGAAAACGGTCTTCAAAATCGTATGGCGTATTTGAATGGTTATTCTAGCGCCACAATACCTCATTTTTGTTTTGTAACTTATTGACGACTCATCATCTTTCTGTTTCAAAATGTTTAACCCTAAATTTTACCGTTAATACTCTATTTCTCGAAAGGAAATTTATCTTTCTAAAATGTTAAACCACTCTACACTATCGGCACAGCTAAAATAAAAAAAAATTTCATTGAATAGCTTCATTATGATTTAAAAGCTTCCCGTATCCCATGGAAATATTATAAATAACAAAAGATACTCTAATTTCGATCGAAACGTCTTAGCAGAAGATAAAAACGAAATTTTAAGAAATTGTAGACTCTTCAAAAAAATTCTGTTCGCTTCAACGAAAGCAAGGGCGCGGTTAAAGGGCATGCCCAATCGGCTGGCGGCCGAGTTCCCTTTTGGAACGCCTCGGGGCCCCGATAATCTGGTTTAAGGCCCACTATAGGGGTTAGTTAAAAGGGGCCCCTATATGGGGCAGGATCAAATTTTCACTGCAATTCGCTTATTCATATTCGTCCCTAACTCTTTCAAACAACGGTTCTTAAACAAATTTAAAAGAAAAAATCCTTAAGGGGGTACAAGAGAAGCTCCGAGGCCCCTAAATTCACAGGCGAATCGAGAAGGGACCATAATGTGTCCACCGTGAGACCTCCGACATACCTTTTAGCTATATCACGGTGTTTTTTTCATTACGCAAGGTCATGACTTTTCGTAAATTATGATGCTTAGGGTGTAAGCACACCGAGACGCAATATCGCATACTCAAAATGTTTTTTTCCAATTTTAGAATTTGCGATTTCAGGATAATAGTCCTGAAATGTTCGAAATTTGTCAGTTTGAAGAATATGATGTGAAAAAAACATTCACTTACGTTAAAAAAACATTTAGGAACGATTTCGAAAGGGGAAAACTCTAAATTACTGATTACAAAATAAAAACAAAAAATATTAGGAAGGTGAATCAGCTCCCATTGAATAAGCATTTATAAATACGAGAAATATTGAAATGAGGAAAATTCGAGGAGCAAATGAAAAACATTTTATATACCTCGAAAACCTAGTTTCAGAAAAAAACATATAATGGATAGAAAGCAGAAATTTTAGAAAAACCTCGTATGGCGAAATTTTTTTTGTTTAAATCTGAAAAACCATCAAAAAAACTAGAAAAAAATATATAATTTAGATGATGCATATATCAAAAATCATTAAACTGCATCAGCAAATTAAATTTGGCTCTAATTTACAGGAAACCGGTTTCAAACTACGTCAAAGGAACTAGATAATAACTTTTTATTATTAACTGATTAAATTAAAAAAACTATAGTTTCCGAAATAGAGTGACTCTTTTTCATGTCGCGAAACAGATGTCAAAAATTTTTGAAAAAAATTAGGACTTTTTAGAAAAAAATCTTCAGCTCTTTTTGAGAAAATAGTTAAAGATCTGAAACCGGTTTAGAAAAAAATGCGCAATTAAAAAGCTCCACAAGATGTACCCATAGAGAGGCGGATCACATAAATGCAAGAAATAGAAAAAAGTAAAAAACCAATGAAAAAAGTGAAGAAATTCAATTTTTGCATCAGAAACCATGAGAAGGGCGCAATAATGCGCCACGGATAATATGCCGCTGGGACCCAAAATTTCGCATTTTTTTTTTCATTGCGCGGAACACCGTGATATCTGAGCCATCTCGGAGGTACTTTAGAGTCTCTCTCAAGCCCCTCACATTTCGCTCAAAATCTTTCCCGATTCGCTTGTTTTTCCCCTTGCGGGGCCCCTAAACTTTTCTTAGGAATTCATTAGCCTATATGAACAAAAAAGGCAAAAAGATAAGAAACTACTGAGGGGCCGCGCACGATAAGGACGCCTGAGGCGTCGCGCACGTCGTACTGGCGTTCTTCCGGAAAAATTGAAATAACGGAAATTTCCTCGCTGTGTTTGCAGCTTTCAAACTCACAGTATCCAAAAAAAAAAATTGTCATACGCGCATTTGTGCAATTGTTTTCTCGAGTTCAAGCTCTAGGGCGTATGCACATTTCGAAAATTCATCATTGTTTCGAAAGTTTTGAATTTAACTCTAGTTGAATTTGCTCCAAGTTATTAAACGGAAAATATCTTCTGAAATTTTATAATATAATTGTTTGCGTGGTAGTATATATTTATATTTCAGAGAGAGCATCCGTGATTTTCGCTGAAATGCCCAATGTTTTTGTGAAGAATTTACAGACAGAAGGGACTTCAGGGCAGACTTTCGAGAGCTCGAAAGGAGACGCTACGAGGAATGTGTCATTCCGGGAGGTTGGTAGTTTTGAGAACTAATATTTTTTTTTACTTGAATTAAACAATTTTTTGGTTTATTTTTTTGATTATTTAATGTTTTAGTCTGGTGGTGGTCCAACTGCGGTAGAGCTCGAAGTAATTTCGCAAGTTAAAGCCTTTGTCGGGAGTGCCTTTCCAGAAGATGTCATGCTACGCGCAGTTCGGGTTAGTCCTCATTTACTTCTGGATGAAAATTTTTATGTAATAAAAATATAGTGTTTAGTTTATTGTTTCTGTCAAAACTTCGCAAGCATTTTTTTTTTGCAGAAACAACCAACGCAGTGTAATGCGTCTCCAAATTTTTTACAAGACGTCATTAACACGGTCTTGGACAGCGAAAATCAGCCCATAGTTGAGAAGAATCCATCGAATAAGGTTTTGATAGGGATATTTTTTCAGAGACGTTTTTTTTTCAGCAAATTGCTTCGTTAACAAAAGTTAACAAAGAATCTTCCTTGCAGAAACAGGTTAAATAAATGTAGTTAAATGTATTAGCCGGTTAAAATAAACGTTCAGGTTTCATTCAACAGATTGCCCGAAACCGACAAAAGCGACAGCAACGTGGTTGATAAAGAGGAGAGTGATCTTCAAAAGTTAGTTTTGCATTTCACATCTCTTTATTCTCTAACATGGGGTGCATAAAGGCCGCCACAACTCTTTCTCTGACCTACGTTATTTCGTCGTTTTCTCGCAGCTAGACAACGACGAAATAGAGTCTGTCAGAGAAAGAGTTTTAGCGGTTTTTATGCGCCTCATGTCAGAGTTGTGCACAGTGTTTTAACGATCTATGGTCTCTTGTAAAGGCCCACCCCGGGGCCCCTAACTCAAGCCTTATCGGGGTCCCGAAAATCTATTTTAGGGTCCCTATAGGAATTAGTTGAAAGGGGCAGGATCAAAGTTTATTTGAAACAGACAATTAAAAAAAAATTTACCCCCGGGCCCTGAACTGTTTGAGGGGTTCAAGGGAAAGTCCCAAAACCCCGTCGGGCGCCCTAAAATTTTTCTTAGAAGCTGTACTCTTTGAATCGACCAATTTTTTCAGAGCCCTCCAAGAATCTCTGGTTCTTTCGCGCAGCTCTTTCACAAAGCCTTCCATTTCGGGCAATCCCGAAGATCTCATTCGCAATCCTTCGCTTTCCGTTAGTTTATCTGGCCTGTAGCCGTCAACATTCGAATCTTTTAGACGGGTCTTTATAACGCTGGGAATACGTGCTGGTTCAACTGCGTTGCTCAGGTTTTTTTTCCCCTGAAAATAATCTCTCGATCTTTACGTTGTTGGAACCTTAGATCATCTCGTCCTAATGAATCTTATTTGAAAACACAAAAATTTGCAGATCCTCTTCAAAATCCCACAGTTTCGATATCTCGTTTATACAGTGGTTCCTATGAGTTATTCACAAGATTCGTCAAACATTGACGAAATAACACCGGTTAGTTTCTATTTTTTGTCGAGATGATTAATGAGTAAAAAGCTTGATTGTAGTTGCTTCTTTTTCTGGGAAAGTTTTTGTCCTGAAATTTTCAGGCTGCGGTGAAAATTTTGCAGGAAGCATTATAGAAAGTTTTTTGGGAGTGTTTCTATTTATAAACTGCATCAGAAACATAATCAACATGAAAAGTCGGAATAGGGGAAAGAAAGCAGCATATTTCTCAGTTTTTACAGGAGAGTGTGCGCAGTCGCGACCTATTGGTACAATTGCGACGACTCTTCGCCGAGATGGAGTTTTCCAAGTGCCAATACATTGAAGCTTCGTCGGTATTGGTGGTGATCGAGGCTCTGGGAAAGAGTGCTCAACTGAACGCGTTCCGAGTCGGCCAACAACAGGTAACATGACTCTTTCGAATATTAATCAAAACTTCTGAAGGACGTCGCTGAGAGCTTCATCCGACTCTTTGACTGGATCGACAGCGCCATGCAGAAGGCTCTGGAGGACAGGCTGCGGCCGGAGTCCATCAGAATCTCGCCGACGGCTTCAGACGACTGGATTCCAGTAAGGACCTTCCTACTCACCTTTTCAACTAGCTTCTACAGATCGGTTCCCAGCCGTCAGCTCATCCGGAGCTGCCATTCGACGCCGACATTCCTCCGCCTCCATACGCCGAGACTCCCGAGCAAGGCGCAAATATTGTTCTGCCGCCTTCTGAAATTAAACCGAAACTTAAAAAACAGCAAGACGAGAACCTATTGAATAACAACGACAGCGGGCTCAAAATTGGTGATCTGTCGCAAAAAAGTCCCACTAAGCTGCCTTCCGACGACCTTCCCCCTGCCTACTCTCTGAAACCTCTGGACATTTCTCACTTTTCTGAAAAAGGACCATCGAGTGAGCTTTTTTTTTTTTTGAAAATATACGTGGTATAAGCCGACCATAATCTTCCTCACGAGGGGGATCAGAACAAAATCTAGCAAAAAAAATTAGTTAATTTTTTTTCAGTTCAATAAAGTTAGGAAACAACTAATATTTGGAGAAGGAAATGAAAAAAATATGTTTTAAAGTTGCCAGCTATTTTATCTTTACTCATTCATATTTTTGTTGGATCAAGTGTTAAGTTATTTAATGTTATTTCCAAACCATTTCTCAAGTTTAGATCTGAAATTATTTTTTTTCATACTTAAATACTATGTTTCTATCCATTTGATTCATACATTTAATAGCTCATCGCCAAATAGTTTCTCTTTTTTAATTCCGAGTTTTTATTCTTCCCTTCAACAATATTTTACTTTTTAATTTTATCTTGTTAAATTTATAGACCCCACGACGTCTCAGCAGCTTCTAACAAAAGAGGTTTTTTCTTTTTATTTTCGAATTATGTTTTTTTTCTTTTTTCACGGTCAAGACGTTCAAATTTCTCTTTTAAGATTGTGAAATATGAGAGTCGCTAATATTTCCAGAGTTATAGTAATCATTGCATCATTTTTTTACACTTGTTTTCGGTTATGCGATAGTTCGGTTTTTAAATAAAAGGATTAAAAAAAGTATTTTTTCTTAAGAAAGATTCACTTGTAAGTTCTCCAATTAAGAAGTCATTCGAAAGTCTTAATCATGAATAATAAGAGAAAAAGAATAGAAGTAAATGTTTAAAATTGTCTTTTCAGGAAACCGGATCAGCGTCTCAAAACGCAGAGACATCGACAGCGCCTCAAGGTGCGTTTTTCGAATTACGTGAAACTTTTTGTTTTTTTTTTCTTGAAGCGGGCTCCTCTGCAGTCTCTGACGAGGAAAAACTACTAGTGGAAACGTGCAAAATGCAGTTGAACGAAATGTTTGAGGCTCAATGCGTCGAGGAGCGTTCTGGTGGTTGGTTTCTCCTCGAAAAACTAGGAAAATCTTTATTTTTAAGGAGGCGAACCTCTTTTCATCCAAAACCGGCCCATGATCATCCCTTTGATGGTGAATTAATCAGTTTATATATGAGTTTATCGCGTGTTAAAACTGTTTCAGATAAGTAGCTATTTTCAAGTTCACCTTCTTCTTCGGTTGACGTGAATTTTCTGATGTAGTTTACAGAAAAATACTGAATGCCCAAAAATATTATTTTTTGGTTGCTCATCAAGAGAAGAAACAAGGCATCCGATTAATAGCTCGATTGAGCTCATCAAAATTCTCTTGACACGATGAATAAAATTACGTAGAAGTCCCAGTTTGTTGTCCAAAACCAGCAGTTAAATCATTGGAGAAATCTTAGATTCTAAGCGAAAAGCAATAATCATTCTTCATTTCCGATCTGAAATATAGAAATGTGTTTCAGAACTGTTCAGTTTTTCAATAATGATGGACTGTATCTAATACGGAAAGTGCGAAAAGTCGAGGTATTGGAATTCGATGAAACTTGGTATATGCGTACTTCGGACATTCTGATTCCTAAGAAATTGAGAAAAAAGTGCGCCATTTTGATTCTAGTCGAGCTATGGCGCCTCAAAGTTTGCACGCACAAGGTGCATTGGATCAAAGGATTTTTTGTCATTTTTTTCTTGGAAAAAAAAATGATAAGTTTAGGATATAAAAAACCGCAAAAAATGTTGTTATTGATAATTCTATGTCGCTTTAAGCAAGATTCTCGACAAAAAAATTTTTTCTTCTTCAAAATTTTTTCAAGCTTAATGGACTTTTCACTATACCGTAAGAATTTTTTCAACAAAAAATTTTGTCGGAAAATAAGGAAGAAAAAAGTATTGCATCCAATTTTAAACTTTTAATTGATTAAAATATTTTCAAGAAACTGACACAAGGAAAGATGAAACATAAAATTTTTGTCGAAAATCTTGCTTAAAACGACTTAAAATGGTGAACTTCAACATTTTGTCGTTTTGAGCAAGATTTTCTTTAAAACATCGTTATTTTTTCCTAAAAAAAAATTGGCAAAAATAAATTTCACAAAAAAGGATTCAAACCTGCATCATAGGTTTTACAGCGCAAGGCCTCTAGCCACTGCACCACGCCGCCTGAGTTAGTCGCCGCATTTACTTCTTCTATTCAACGCATTTTTCATCGCAAACTTTGAGCCGCCATAACTAGACTAAGACCAAAAAGGCGCACTTTTTTTCAATTTCTTTAGGTTCAAGATGTCCGAAAGCACCTATACAACAGTTCATCGAGTTCTAATACCTCGACCTTCCGCAATTCCCGTTTAAGTGGTTTCCGGATGAATTTTGATCCTTTCAATTTTCATTTTCCAGGTAACCTATGGAAATGTTCACGACGCACTTGAAGCCGTCGTTTTTGATTCATCGGATCGCGTGGTAAAAAGTATCTTGGAACCAAATTCTGAAGCTCTTTGTTTGAGAATTGGTACGAAAAACTGCCGGCCGTGGTTTTCATGACGCTCTCTCGCTTCCAGTACAATGGGAGCCGCTCGGAAAAGCTTCATAACCGCTTTTGCTTCCCCAAGTCTCTGTACTTGGACAGATATATGAGGAGGTCTTATCATTTTTTCCCCAATTCGGCCTCGAAGAATCTCAATAAACCACTCGTGTGTGCTTGAAAAATGTCCAGTTTGCAGGAATGCGCAAGCGGTTGGCGTGCTGCGGGAGAAAATACTGACATTGCGTCGCGAATTGGCCGAGACCTGCGCCAAACTCGAAGAGTTCTTTTCCAGAACTTTCTCGAGTGCAGTTTAATATTTTTGCAGATTGCAAAAGTTTCCGACGGGAAATGGCACTGTACGGTTGGCCGAGTCGTTTGGCGTCGTCATGAACGCCTTGGCGACGACGTGGGAATCTTTTAAAACATTACGACTTTCGTGTTTTTATTTTGATTGCAATCAGAATGGTTTTTCTGTTTTGAAAATAACTTATTTTTATGGGTTTAGGTTATAATGTCTTCAACTTTCATAATTGTGAGCTCCAAAAGGTTCATCCATAGGCAAAGTCGGAAAGGGTGGAAAAAGGCTCCATAGAAATGTTCTTTTTAGGATATCGAAAGGCTCCCTTTTGCTGCCTTTTTGCGCCATTTCATCGGCTCTTATGCACCATTTTTGCTGCCTCTCCCCTTTTCCACCATTTCTTGAGCCTTTGAAATCCCAGAAAAATGAAAGGCTCGATAAAGGGACTCTCTTTGCTGCCTCTCTGCGGCCTTCTTTGAGCCTCTCTCTTTTAGCGGCCATTACCCACCATTCCGACTTTGTCATGTAGCCAATAAAAAATGATTTCTTTGCTCACGCTTTCTTTATTAGAAAACTTTCGTTTTCGCTCATCATTATTTCTTCCTTTAGAAAAATATCTGTAATATTTTTGAAGCGCAAAATGAACAGAAAAACGATCATGTGAGCGGTTTGTTAACTTGACCTTCTCCTCGGAAAAAATTTTATTAAATGTTCAGATAGGCAGAAAAAAGGCCTTTTTAAACGTGATGTAATCGAACCCGGTTTTGTCTTTTTTGTGCACCCCAAAAGATTTATTTTTAGGATTCCCCACGAGCAAAAACCAATTTCGGAGTCTTTCCTTGGAACGTCTTCTCAACAATCCTCTTCCCTTTTTCTGGATTTTCTGAGACGCGGCGAAATTTCAACGCAACTGGCTTCTGATGTGATTGACGTGTTGGAGAGGGCGCGTCAAGAGCTGATATCAATTGAAAATGGTTTTTTTCTTCTCATCAACTCATTTGACTCATGTAACTGTTTCAGAACAGCTCAAGCTTCAAGGGGAACTGACGCGCGAAATCCAAGAAATTTACGACGTTTGTTCTTTTTCGAGTTCAATTTGTAAACTAAAACTAATGCTTATTTTTGAGACATCATTCTAAAAAAAAAGAAGAACAAGTAATAGAAAGCGAAAATATTTCTAAAAACGCATCAAAATGCCATTATAAAAAGTCATCGAAGTAAATGATCTCACTATTCTGTCAGGACATTTCTGTAATATGACCATAAAACTGTTCAGAACTCTAGGTACTGAGAAAATCGTAATATTTTACTCCCTAGCGAGAAACGATGCTAGAAAGTCAAAAATTCTTGAGACCCCAGAAATATTATTTAGCGCAAAAATGTTCTGTATTCTGAAATATTCTGACCCTTTCACAGAAAGTATCCTTAGGCATATATTTCTGAAAGTTTTTTTTTAAAATATCAGCAACACGAAACCTTGAACCTTTTGAAGATTCCTGCGTTGCAAAATGACGAATACCGTCTTCATGCAGCTGTTGTCCACTCAGGAGAAATGGATATTGGCCATTATTGGTCATTTATCAGAGGTGCGCTCAGTCGGGGATCTTTCTCTTATTTTGGTTGTCAGCTGACGAAACGGCGAAACGAGAAGAGCCAAAAGTCGAAGGCGACCTCTGGGAGCGGCTCAACGACAAAAACGTCGACCAAGTCTCTTGGGAGCAGGTCTCTTTTTGTCTCATTTTTTGTGGGCTTTCAACAGAAAATTTAAGACTTGCAATTAAGAAAAATTTTTGGCGTTTGTGAAAGTGTCAAGACCAAAGCTTTTGTTATGAAAAGCTCTTTTCGAATAAGAGTGCCTCGAAGATCCTGTAGTTTTCCTTAAAGGCATAGGAGCATTTAGAGCAATTTTTTGCGTTTCGGAACAATTTTCCTTTTGTCCGATGGACACGCCACTAAAGTTCTCACATCTGTAATTTTTTTGAGTACACAGTTCGATTCCCAAAGAAAAACTATATAAGATACGGCTTTCACCAGACGAAACCCCAACCCCAGAAACCCCATTTTTTACTGCCCCTATGCCTTAAATTTGATTTTGATTTTTAGGTGGAAAAAGACGGATTCGGAAATGGAACGGCGAGCAGCTCATGTGCTTATTTCCTCGTCTACGTCCGCACTGATGCGACTTGGATCATGGAAAGAGGCATATTTTCTTTCTTTTTTCTTTATTCTCTTTAAGCAGGACCGTGGCTTTTCTTCCCATTTCAAATTTTTTAAGTGTTGCACATTTTGAAAATTGCGCTTGCAGATTCGATGACGCCAGAAGAAGCTTTTTCGCTTCTTCCAGACGATCTCCGGGGTTTTGTCGATGAAAAAGCACATATTTTTAGCGAGGAAATATCAAAGTATGACTTTTTCAAAAAGTAGCCGATTACTCGCCGAACAAAATTTGTCGCCAAAAATTAGAACAATTTGGTGCTTGGATCTTCGATTAAAAAAATTGTCTCGTGCTCTTAAAAAACATGTTTTTGGGCAGATATCACAACCGAAATCGCAAAGAGGACGACGACACGAAAATGGAAGTGTGCCAAACAACTCAAACTGAAGATCTACGATCTGTAAAGGTTTGATAAATCTTGCTGTTTTTTTTTCTATTACCCACTTTCAATAATCAGATAATTTTAAGGTCATGAAATCGGCCTCTACGAGGAAAGTCTCACTGCCTGAGCACGAAGGGAAGATGATGGGCGACGATTTGAACGAGCTTCGAGACGCGGTTTGTCTTTTTTTCCCGCACTGAACAGTATTTTTTGATTTTCAATGGCAAGGTACCATAAATCGCTTCAGAAAATTAAGTTCTAATCATATGGGGAACGATGCCGAGGAGTTCCTTTCAAGTTGCTTTGAATCTGAAATTTTGCTTCAGGTCTTTTTGAAACGAGATTAGGATTTTTATTTTTGATCAAACGACAATTGTTGAGCATAATCATGTAAGAAGAGGGAAATTTGTGAATAAACGAAGGAACAAAAATTGTTGAGCAGAAAAAAGTCAATACCTAAGTATATTTCACATATCTGGTCTGCTAGCAACGCTCTTTGAGGCGGAGGGATCAGATCCCTAAAAAAAAAAATGAATTCAAGTATTCTCTTTCTTCTCGTTCTGTATTGAGCTTTATAAAAGAGGGCAATCAAAAAATATTATTAAGTTTTGAAAACTATTTTCTTATTTTGGTTCTGAACTTGTTTTGTTTCATTTAAAGGCCAACGGGATTCGATCGGACGTTTTGCGGTCGCTGAATTCGGTCAGCGACCCTGAAATAGGCAGCATGCAGCTGAAGTTCGTTGGAATCCCGAATGACGAGCCCCTGGACGAGTCCTGCGATAGTCGGCTCTTTGTCCAGTACAGACAGGCCGCGAGGCTCTGGACCCAGTGCGGCAAGGAAATCGTCGAAAATCTACTGTGAGCCATCAAAATTATTTCGTAGAGTTTTTTGGTCAAGAAATATAATTATTATAAATTGAAAAGGTCTAAGATAAAAAGGAGACGCCGTGAAAGAGTTGAATTCAGCGTCAAACATAGATCAAGTAGGGTTTGTCTGTTTAGAGGGTAGACCACGCTTCTTTGCGTCCCAAGCTAGACTTGAATTGGCTGTATCCGTTCCAGATAACTTTGAGATAAAAAAAAAGCCAATCTGTATGAACCAAAGCTTTGGAACTTAACTATTCGAATTGTTTAAGTATTCGACTACGAAATTAAACTAAAAATCAGTAAAAAAAAAAGTGTTACTCGGTATTAAAATTAGAAAAAATTACTGAAATGAGAAATGTGAGGCAAAATCGTTGAATATTATTCACCGGAGCGTTCGTAAATATGGTCAGCCGGAACTTCGAGAGAAGATTCGACGAAGCGTTTATTGTTTCATGCTGAATTTCGCCTAGGTTTTCAAGAAGACGGCTTCAGATACTTTTCTGTTTTCGAACCGTCTTTTTACATTAACTTCGACTATCTGTTCATTTATAATCTGGTCTTTTTCAGAGGTTACCCATTGTGCGATTTGAAGGATTGCGAGAACGATATAATGGACGCTTATCAAAAGGTAAGCCGAACAAAAAAGAAAATGAAAAAAAAAACGTTCTTTATCCATGAAACATCATTAGTTGTTCAACTGTCTTTTCTGAGTCCCACATCACTCTCCTAAAAATAACTTAAGTTTGTCGGCGACTGGTTCGAGAACTACGAACGTCTGCCGGCACCGCTTCCCCGCCTCTTCACAGAGCCTTACGGTTGCTTCCAGAACTTTCTCGAGGCTTTGGGCTTTATTTTCCATGCTCGGGTATGCCCTCGACTTTGTCGGCCGAAAGATTTTTTTTTTCAGATTTATCGGTTCATCAACGTGTCAATGCTGAGCGTCTGCAATGTCCCGTGAGTTTTTAGGTGTCTGAATATTGAGTTTTTGTTGCGCCCTAATTTTAGAAAAAAAAAAGCCGCGGAACCTCCTAATACGGCTTTTCGGTTTCGCAACTTGATATCAGACTTTGAGTCTTTGACGCAAGCGCAAATGCAAAAAGGATAAAGGCGATTTTTAAAAAGTCCATTTTTGCAGCTTGCCTCTCAATTTTCCACGTATATTTAACCTAATAATCAAAGTTTCCAGCTCGTTCAAAGAACTTGCTCGGGCTGAGCTCTACGAGTTCAAGACTAGCAAGCCCGTTCTCTACAACGAGTGTTGTCTTTTGGCCGAGGTGATTTCTTATCTATATATTTTTCAAACAAAGTTGGGTTGATCTTGACGAAAATTAATTATTTTCGAAATATGCGCTTTCGTGTTTGAGTGATCGAGAAGCTATAAGCAATTACTTCAAAACACCAAATTTGTTTAAAAAAAAGTTAATAAATTCTAAGTTTTATAATTTTTGAAAAAATTATGAAATATAGGATGTCGATTTCCTACAGTGTTTTGTGAGATAAATGTTTTACTTCAGAATTAAAATTAAGCTGAGTCAAACCTAGAAAAATTTCTTTCGGAAAAAATCTTTCAATCACGAATTTCACCGTGAAAGATGAGAAACAACGCTAATCAACTGTTTCCCAGTACATTTCTCTTCTGTACGAGACTCTGACCTTGGCTACGCTTGGCTGCAGCATCGCCGCCAATCATATCGTGCTCTACATGAAGGAGCCCAAGTGATTGTGTCTTATTTCGAAACGTTTGCAATTGATTATACTGCAGGCTCGAACACTTATACAACTCGTTGCAATACTCTAACCTTGCCAACTTCCACTTCATGCGATATGAGCGAGAAACGGTATCATCTTTGTCAATGTCAATGATACATACACAGGCAAAGTCGGAAAGGGCAAGAAATGTTTCATAGAAGTGTTCTTTCAAAATCTCTTAAGGTGACAGAACTCCTTTTTTTCTGTCTTTCTGTGGCCTTTTTTGAGCCTTTCTCTTCTAGCAGTCATTATACATCATTCCGACTTTGCTCGAGTAGGACGATGTCAAAAAAAGAGAACTGATCCCCATTCCAGTCAAAGATTTTTATCACCGTAAATACCCAATTTCGTGGCTTTTTTTTCATGCCTGTTCCAGAGTTGCACGAGACTCGATATCCTCTCTATTTTTCTGGTCTCGAACATTTTTGAGAAATTTTGAATAATAGGAGCAAAAAGACTAAGGTTTGGCGTAAAATGTGATTGTCCCATTGCACCAGACGCAAAGTAAATCGAAATTCGACGGATGAACTAAAAAAAATAGTCAAAAATATCGAAAAACAGTTTTTTTCGAAAACAAGTCTGAAGTTTGAAGTTTCGCTTTTTAGAACTTTTTTTTAATTGTTGAGTTTCAAAATTTTATCTTTTTTCTTGTTTTAATCCTATATACTCAATAATTTTACGAAAAATGTTTCCTTATTTGATAGTTTCAAGGTTTTTTTATTCACACAGTTTTTTTTTTTCGATCTCGTTTCGGTCTCAAAAAATAACTTCTCGTGCACGAGTCGTTTAACCCTGGTCTCTTTAAGGCGGGTGGTCTTATTACGACAGTTTTTATAAGTTTTACGATTATAAACTGAAATGACTGGCTGTTTTGATTTGTGTAAAATTTGAGACAAAAGTTATTTTGTGAACTTGAGAAATAGGTTTCATACAAATTAAAAGAACGGAAAAAAGTTTTAAAAATGTCCTGGCTTCGAAAGAGACGGTGCAAAGTTGACCAGTCGCCTTCGCACTGTCAAAATGAACAAGTAGAAGGTAATCGCAAAATAAGTTAAATAACAACGCTAGTTCGAACCATAGAGAATTTAGACAACATAAAAAACTTAGAAATTTTTCATGGAAAAAGCCAATAGCGTCGAGAAGTCAAATTTGGTGGTCAGGACCTCGCGATTTGTGCCAAATGAGATATTTTACTGCCGCGGTGAACTTTAACTCACTTCAAGAAGTAGATCTTTTAATTTTGCTAAAATGTTTATTTCGGGAATTCTCTTGCAATTACACTTTAACAAACTTACAGAGTTTGAAGCAGCTGAATTTGATTCGGATCCTACAGCAATGGCAAATTCAAGCAATTACTATCATTCCTCTATTGGTAAACTGATATTTTAGGATCAGAATGAAAAATCCGAATTTCAAGCACTTGGTGAAGCAGTTCCTGACGTTTCTTCTAACAAAAGAGCAGACCATTGAAGCGATGATGTTCGTGCCGCAGTCTCCATTGACGCTAGCCAAGGAGACGGTTGGAGTTGACGAAATCGTTTCCAAGGTCGTAATCGGCGTTCGCGCAATGAAACGTTGGCACGAAGAGTCGACCTACAGCACTAGTAAATTTCCTTCGTCTGGACTCGCTGTCAATCTCCTCCTCGAGGTTAGCTTGGTTATTAGAAAGAGTGTTTCAGCATCACTAACAGCCGAGATAAGTCGCTGGCTGTACATTGACGACCTAAAAGTGCAGTTTTCCAGCCGCGCCGGCCTTGGATTTTAGAAGTTTTTCATTTCCAAATACGAGATCGCGCCAAGAAAAATGCGCGTCCGGCGCGGCGACAAAGTGATATTCGCGAGGTTGTCGATGTACCACCCCGGCCTATTTTATTATCTCGCGCCGGACTCGGCAGTTATCTTTTTTGTAATTGTACAAATAACAAAAATAATGATTATTTTTGGTACCAGGGTTGCACGGCATTCCGTTACCCGTCTTTTTCTTTCTTAACCCGATTTCCATCTTCCTTAATGAAGTTTTGTCTTCAACTCTTACTTCAAACATTTTTTAATTGATAGATCAATGCCGTGTCGTGAGTTACAGGGATGCACGGAAGTGAAACTTTCGAAAAAAAAAGAAGGAACACGGTGTAAGGAATAAAAAGCAATTTTGAGGAAGACGGAACACGGGTTAAGGAACAGAAAAATTTTAGGGAGGAGGAACGCGGTTTGCCGAAAAGATTTTTAAAACATGACGTGCTAACTCTGTAATTCTCGAAATTTTCTCAAAAACAGCGGGTGCAGAAAAAAGTATTTTTTGATCTCAATGAAATTTCAACCAGTGTTATCATGTGACGTCAGGATTACGGAAAAAACTTTTTGAGCCATTTCCTCCAACTGTAACCGGGTTACGGTAGGCGTAGGCAGGTGGTCACCTGCGTATCTATGAACTGACGAGTTTTCTCTAGGCAAGTAGTACACCAATCGATAGGTAAAGCAATTTTAGGAAAGATACCATCTTGGGTAAGTTTTCTTGAGACATTTTTGAGATACGGTATTTTTTGTTCGCGATTTTGCTTTTTTGAAAATCCATACTTCTTTTGGGTGTACTATCATCGTTTCACCCTTTTTTATTGGTCTTTCACGTAGTTCCTGCATCCACCAAGTTTACTTCAAAATCTATAAGTTTCAATTTTAGCCTACCCGTCACCCTGAAAATCCAGTTGGCTTAGGCTTAGGACAAAACTGGCCTGTTAACGATGTTTTTTGAGGTTCAATGCTTTGTTTTGGAGTCGCTTTCGGGTTGCAACGCGTTCTCTCATCTTGCTCTTTTATTTTTGTGCTACCCACAAATGCTAATTGACAAATAAAATGAAAAAGAAAACTAAATGGAAACGACCCCGAGGGGCCTTCTTGCGACACTACATTATCTCAATCTGAGACAAAATATGGTATACTTTTCTAGCGTTCAAACTTCACTGGTAAAAATTATAGACTCAAGATGCACCCTATACAGAATTCGAGGCGACAGGGAAAAATATATCATCGAAATATAAGGCCGCAGAAACTGTTTTATTCCTTAACCTGTGCTCTGTCTTCCGTGAAAAATTTTTTGTTCCGTAAGCCGTGTTCCTTCTTTCTTTTTCGGAAATTTCTCTTCCGTGCAACCCTGATTTGCAGAGCTGCTGACCAGACCGGGGCGCCCCGCCCCGCCTCGCGAAGCGGTCACGCTGTTAGAAGATTTCTTCACAGTTACTCAATGATATAAATGATTTTTTACTTTATTTGACCAATATATTTCTTTATTAGTCGTTAGTCGGCGGATTTTTTTCATTAAAACTTCATTTTAACTTATCTACTCAGCGGTGCCGTGCGCCCCGTCAGCAGCACTGCTTTTTATAAGGATGGAATTTTTATTTTCTAGGCGAATCTCGTTTCTTACGACAGTTTTTTCTTTGCGCTTTGCACTAAAGTTAACTGCCGAGTCTGGGGCGGTAGAGAAATGCTATGTCGGTGGCGCCAAATTGGCGAGCTCGCAAACATCTCGGCGGTTGTTTTAAAAAGGGAGGTCATTTCACTTGGCAGTTCGAAAATTTTTACAAATTTGCTCAAACACTCCGAAAGTCTAGATGAAAATCCCACTTAGTTGCTAATTGCTCAAACTTCTAGTTTTTGTGATATGATTTTGCAAAATTGCGAAAAATCGGTTTTAGGCTTAAATTTTCGACCTTCAGAATTAATTATCTTGGAAACTAGAAGCTGTTGTGGGTTGCAACTTTGATGGATCATACTATGAACATTCAGAGATTATTTGTAGGAATTTCCAATGCGCAAAGTAAAATGACTTTGCGTGTAAGTGTTGTACATGGAACTATACGATTAAGGACGGAAAAACAGAGTTCTTAGCTTAACAGAGTGTGAAATCAGGAGGAAAGCTATCTTTCGTGCAGTCAGACATATTTAATGTCCAAAAATGTGAAGTCGAAGAAAAAAGAAGTATTTTAGGTCATAAACCAACTGACAACCGTCTTCGAAGTACTCTTCTCGTCAAAAAACTTCGAAGGTGACTTGCGACGGATGCATTTGATCAATGTGGGTGGCTAATTATTTTTTTCATACTTTAAAGAATCTTTTCAGAGGGTACTAGAGTCTTTGCGAGAGTTGCCTCTGGAAAACGAACGGCCAACCGTTCGAGTCGCCTCTGTTCCCGCGGTCGAGTCTCTGACTAATGTAAGGAATGTTCGAAATTTACATCAATAAAGAAAAAGAAATAATGATTGAAATCAATGAAGTTCAAACGAGGCTATCAACTATTTTTCCTATTCATTAACTACTTTAAAACATTCAGGTCGAGACAAAAATGGAACAACTTTTCTGCGGCTCCATCGCTGAGGTTAACCACGCTTGTTCCACTTTGTTGGAAAGCCTTCAGTCCATCTTATGCAGTATGTTTGACTAGATGGTTTTAGCTCTTGGAAATGCTCCGTTTTTGCCCTTTTTGTGTGGCCTTGAGTTTTCTATCCGGTTCGCTTTTGCTCATTTCGATGGAAATGAGAAAAATTGATTGGTTTTCTGTGTCAAATATCTTCTTTTTATTGTCAATATTTCTAAACGCTCTGGCACCTTGATGTGATATTTATTACCTGTGAAATGTATAAATTGATAGAAGAATTAAATTTTTGGTATTATTTTCGCTTTAATGCTTCAAATTCAGTCATGCTTATGGTCCCAAAGATGGTGGCGCATAGGTTGCTCTGAAAATTGAACACTTGAGTAAATTCAAACTATTTGGCTTGAATTAAATAAAATTTTTCAAACTCGAAAACAAATTGCTTGGTTTCCAACCTATCCGGTTCGACTGCGAAGTTTGTGACATTGTTGACGACGATGTATTCTTGGTTCTGCGAAGCCGTTGATGTCGTCGTCGTCGTTGAGGTCATTGAGCCGTTCATCTTCTGGGACGTCGCACGTCTCCTCGGATCTACGTCTTCTAGTACTATTCCAACCCCTGCTTTTTGGCTTTGCAGCGGTTCAATCTGCATAATCAGTTAGGTTTCATTGGGTTTTCACATTTGAGACAGAAATGTGTTTGAGTGATATAAATAAACAAATCAAAATTCAGCTCACTTTGGAAAAGTATGATCGCATGGTTGGAACTGGTGGAGTGCAGTCGATCGAAATCAGGGTTGGCGGCACTTCATCCTTAAATCATCGTTACATTCTCTACTTGTGTCTCGATCCCTTTTTCACAAAAATAATCATTGAAGATATACTTAAAATCGAAAATCAAGTTAAAACTATGATGGATGTTGAATTAAAAAAAACCACTCGATTGGATATCAAGGACTGCATCTAAAAAAAAGACAAAAAAGCTTTTGGTAGAAAACTCATGTCGGTGGACCTCCGACATGACTTTCGCTCGTATGAACCAAAGAAAAAAAAAAATGAAGTACACTTTGAACAAACTTTCTCAAAAGATACCGAGTTTTGTCGCTTTTCTTGTGCGGTTGCTGCCGCTTTTGTCAGCTGAAAAGGAAAACTTGCTCCTGCATCCGGAGTTTTTTCGCCATCTGCAAAAAAGCCATTTTTTCGCGAATATACATCTAAAATTTTCTAGATTTTTCGAGACCTACCTAACATATCAAGGTATATGTTTTTTTCAAAGACTAAAAAAAATTCAGAATTTTTCCAGTATTTCTCATCTTCTAGATGTGATTTTTCAATTATGACAGATTCAGAGACGGTGTCTGCTGCGAATAATCCGTTATATATTTATTTTTTTAGAGGCATGGAATATATGTATATATATATATATAAATTAGCAGTCGTTTGTAAGTCGAACAGACCTGCCCTAGTAAAACTTGGTTTCGAGCTGAATTCAGGCGAAAAATCCGTGAGCTGTCGTTTTCTGCTGGACTTTAGCGTTTCGTTGACTTGCGGCCGGCGTTGGTTGATCATCTTCTTCAAAAAAAGTAGAGAAATTAAACAA
Source organism: Caenorhabditis auriculariae (assembly GCA_904845305.1). Taxonomy (NCBI): domain Eukaryota; kingdom Metazoa; phylum Nematoda; class Chromadorea; order Rhabditida; family Rhabditidae; genus Caenorhabditis; species Caenorhabditis auriculariae. Next base: position 945,005 of record CAJGYM010000025.1, read on the forward strand.
ATAAAGCGATAAAAGACAATGAAAGTATTCATTTTGAAATGTAGGTCGGTTTTGTCAACTTGTGGGTTGGCATTAATCGAAATTTGATTGACGAATAGTTTGATTTTTTGGCGACATTGACATTTTTACATATTTTTAGCGAAAAGCTCTCACCCCAACTGATGAGAGTCGTCTCTGGGTTGTTTCTAGGCGTCTGGTTGTTGCTCAAATAGCCAGAAGTCACAAAAAGAGGAGCTGAAGGACGAGGCGGCCTCGGAGGCCGCATGGCAGACAAACTTTCCGTTTGACTCACCGTCGCCTCTTCTTTATAGCTCGTCCAACTCTAAAAGGTTTCGGTTCCGAAGATCTTCATCACAGAAAAACCGGGAAAACGGCGCTTTTATGACAAGGAAGGTCGTTTTTACTTTTGCTGTTGAGATTTTTTTCTGAAACTGACCAGAACGCTTTTTTTGATGTACCATAAAAAAAGATTCTGGGAGTTTCAACCTGCACAACTCCCTCGTTTTTTTGAGAAACGACAGCTCAAAGTCAAAAAAACCCCTAAAATCCATAAAAAAATAGGGTAGTATGAAAAAAAGATCAGCGAAAATTCAAACGGCGACTTTTCCGATTTTTTCATATCGCTAGGGAACTTTCCGACGAATCGCTTTTCGACTTTTTTCCCTTGTACTTTTCGGTTTGTAAAACATCTATTAACCTTTTTTTCCTATTTCTTCGTGTTATCATGCATAAACTACCTTGTTTATATTGGAAGATTCAAAACGAAGAGTTTATCAAGAAAAAAATGTCGGAAAAGGATTCGTCAGGAAGGTGGCCGTCGGAAAGTTCCTTAGCGATATGAAAAAATCAGAAAAGTCGCCGTTTGAAATTTTGCTGGTTTTTTTATACCACCAAAAATAGGCTATTTTGAGGGTTTGAGCCTTTATTTTCGAAAACTAGGGAGTTGTGCATGTTTAGACTTTCAGGATCTTCAGCTGGTATATCAAGAAGTTCTCTGGCCAATTTTCAAGTAATTCCCAACCGCAAAGTAGAATGACCTCTCCTGTGAACAACAGTTTTATCGATTCCATGGAGATGTTAAATAAATTGAAATGTGGTTAGATTTTTCTACTGTTTTCTTTAACTTGAAAAGTTCTGATTGCTGCCCTACTCTCACTTTAGCGGCACTTCTTTTGTATACCACTCGAATAATAACAAAAAACTAACCTTCTGCTTGATTTCTTCTGATTTGGTCGACTGTGCCAGATTCGGTTTGAATTTTTTTTTTTCAATTTCAAACATGACGTTTCAAAATAATTTCAAAATTTGAAAATGATCAGATTTCGTTCTGATTTTAAAATATCTCTCTGCGGCCCTATTTTTTGGAAATAAAATCTCACGGGAAGGTTAATCGCTTCAGACGGCAATGATTGCGCTTCTGCCATTGCCTCGTTCGAATCTCTTGTAGTTGCTGGATTTCTGAAACCTACACAATTAGAAATGGAGCCTTGACTTTTGCCGCTTCGCTCTAATTAGGGGGCGCAAAGCCCCGCCCCTTCACGCCACCAAAATGACGATTTTTTTGTTGCAGAAACGGTTTTGAGGCGTTTATACTAGCTAAAGTTCCACTTTAAAAATAAACTGTTTCTGTTAATCTATGTAATCGACAACGCTCTACAAGACTGAATATTTTTTTAAACTATGTATTTTTTTCAAAAAAATAAGCGAAAAAAAGTAAGATTTAACTCGAAAAAAACTGACAAGTTTCACAAAAATCGTCGCGTTTCAGAAAACCAAGTGAGGATCGCTTCCAAATTTTGAGTATCTTACTTATTAACACTTTCTTTATTTTTTGAGTAAAAATTTTAAAAAATCTAACGACGCGAAAAAAAAATCGAAGCTTGTAAAGTGACACCAAACTTTGAAGCTGAAATGCGAAAAAATTTCAGCGACAAGGTATACTTTTTCATTTGATTTAAAAACTCACAATGTGTTCAAAAAAATAAAAAAATTCAGAATGGAAATAATTATTGGGACAGCGAATCAAATTATATTTGAATTTTTACCAAAACCTCCATTTTTTTCGTCTGCCTCGTTGACGCATGAGAGAATAGGATCGCGTCTATACTTTTTGCTTATGTTATTAAGCGTTCAAAACTCTATCAATGGAAAAAAATTATGAAAAAAATCTAACGACGCGAAAAAAAATAACGGCTTTTCAAAAACCTCGAAAAAAATGGCAATTTTTTTGAAATTTTTGGGAGAATTCGTGCAAGCGTTCGTAGCTGTGTTTGCGTCAAACACACCGATGTGCCATTTTAAATGTTGCAGGAGCCGTTTTTTTCGGAGTCAAATGGCTCATTTTTCCTGTTTTTATTTCGAAATAACATTATTTTTTTCATTTTTTTATTTTTTTCCAAATCGAAAGATAATAATTTTTTTCTGATTAGAAAAAAAGAAAAAAATAAGCTGAAAAATTCCTTCTGACCTTTTTTTCTAAGTAGTTTTTTTGATATTTTATCAAAAAAATTCTTATGAGAGTTATACAAAAAGATTTATACCAAAAACATGAAGCTCAGTTCGGGCAACCTTTTAGAACAAAAAACCGATTTGAAAACGGTTCAGAAATGCGCAAAAACATTTAAAAAGAAAGCGTGCGGCAGCGGGTAAACCGTGAGATTTTGCCTCCAGTTGTACGCCGCGCGCGCCAGTTTTTTGGCCATAACTTTTTTCTTAGTGAACCTTTTTTCAAAAACTAAACGGATTAGGAAAATGGACAGTCTCCTCTATCGAACAATGTAAAAAACATATTTTTTGAATTGTTCTGAAGAAATGGCTTGCGGACCCTAGCTCTAATATTCTTTTCGGGCTCCAACCTAGGCAGTTTTTCTTGTTTTCGTTCGTCTTTCAGGAAACGCTTCATCCAATTCGGTTTATCCTGAAACCTTACGCCCAATAAATAGAGTCGCACAAAATATTGAACTTTTGTCACCGGCTTCTCATCTTTTTCAAATTGCTCCGAATCTTGCAAAGCAATACGTCGAGAAGGTCGGTAGTCGTCTATGAATCTAAACTTAGAATAGGTCTTTTTGAGAGTCAAAAAGTCAAAATTTCTGAAAAATTGAATATGGCTAACCTTCTAACGCCCGATTTGGGCTTCTCACAAGGAATGGACGGCGGAGATTCCTTTTCAATTTTTTTACGCAGGATATCTCGCGTGTCTTTCATAGCCTTTAAAAATATTTTTTTCTACTGAAAAAAAAAAAGAACCTTGTCCATTTCTAAAGCCACAAGAGAGTAGACGTTGCACAGTTTCCAGAGATTAAGACTGTCGCTTTTTTTCTTACATCAATCGACTTTCTCAAATAACGAGATGCACGGTCATGAACTTTCGCGATCTCGTCGAACCGCTTCATAGGCAAATCTACTCTGAAACGTTCGAAAATGTGGCCCTTTCTCAAAAACAAGCCACCTTGAACCACTGAAAGTCTCAATAACTGTTAAGAATTTCTTGCCGAAGTTTTGCTCCACATCCGCTCTGGAATCCTATCGATGAGCTCTCTCTAAACAAATGTGTAACAAATTAACTAACAAGTAAGAGGCGAAGTCGGTCAGGGCGTAGTCGTACGAGCTTGTCATTCCTTTTATGAGCTGAAATACTCCTCATTTTCAAAAAAACATGAAAAGGAGGAAGAATTAAGTCTTGATATCCATCGAAAAAATAAAGGAAAAGAAGAAGAAATATGACTGGAAAAAAAATGAAAGTTTCGATGTTTAGTTTTCAACAAGAGTTTGAATATTTTGCGGAGCGGAAAAGTGAAAACTTTGACAGATTTTTTCACCCGCTTGAACTTTTGATGAAACGTCGATGAAGCGTATTTTAGACATCCTGATTGCAGAACAAAAAAAAATTGCAATAGCTTTTTTTTTTCGAATTAGGAGATTCTAATTAAGCAAACTACGCAGATTATGAAAAAAATAAAACGTTATTTCGAGCTTCTGAAGCATCCGAACTGTGTAATGTTAACTGCTTTCCAAATAAGTTTCAGCAAACTATCAAGAACTCTTACAACTTTACTCTATCTTCGTTAGTTGGAAGGAAGAGAAGCTTTTTTTGAAATCTTTTGATCAAGATCAGAACTTGAATGCAGTAAATGTTTTTTTGCAGCCGACGAGAAATGGTGGAAAGAGGACAATGTCGCGGCGTTATCAATTGTTCGTCTCAAGTTCCGAAGCGATATTTCGATCGAGGTCGCTTTTCTTTGGGTACACGCGTCAAAAAACGGTCACGCCTGCGATTGAAAGCGCAAAGTTGATTCACAAGGACTCGCAACCATTTTCATCGAGAAAAGCGCAATTTTACTTAATTACTCTCGGATTTCGAGCAAAAGTCGTATTAAAGTGGACGTTTTTGGTTGGTTCGAATTGAAATTTAGCACTCTGTCTCTGTAACTGTCAAAAACAACGGGTACAAAAAAAATTTTATTTTTTGATTCTGATGAAACTTCATCCAGTGTGATAACCCATCATCAGAAGTGCGGTCGCAACTTTTTGAGCCATTTCCTCTTACTGTAGTCGGGTTACGGTAGGCAGGTGGGCACCTGCTTATCTAAGTATTGAAGAGTTTTTACTAGGCAAGTGATATATCAATCGATAGGTAATCAGATTTCATTAACTTTTATAGTACATACTACCTTGGGTTACTGTAGGAATTCTCGAGTTACGGTAATTTTTGTGTTTGGAAAGTCGGTTTTTCGGTCACCCTGGTCGTGGGCATAGAATCGCATCGTAACTACTCATATGGAATATGTCTTCTAGTATGTTCTGAACAATGCCAAAAAAAAAAGTTCGAATTTCTAAACCCGTCATCTCGAGATTTCACTCCGAACGCGCGCAACTTGGCACTTTGCGGCCAGGGTTGGTCGTGGTTGACGATTTTAACATTTTTCTTTTGTTAGATATTAGTGTAAAACTTTTTTAGATTATAACTACAGTATGTTTTGTAACATTCAAAGGGGTTTGAAGAGACCTATACGCTATATTGCCGAAATTTCGTTTTGAACTTATTTGCTTGAGCGCGATTGCTCTGAAAGATTGTTTTCGATATCCCGCAGCTTTTCCAAAGTTATTAACATAACTGACATCTTCTAGGTAACACTGATAGTTTTGTTCATCTTTTACCGAACCCTTCCAACCGAAATTTGCTTTGAACTTACATTGGCCAGCAATATTTGCTCTGAAAAACTGTTTTTTAAAAGCTTTCACTGCAGTTTCAAAGTTATCAAATATGAGCTGACATCTTCAAAGTAAACATTCATAAGACTTTGCTCGACTTTTATCTAGCCTAAAGCCCCTTTTGAACCCTATTTTGGCTTCGTCGGTGGGTTTGATGTTGGATTTTTTTAGCTCGTAGCTATTTTCTCATCCGTACATCGCAAGAAGTAACGTTTTCATGCAAAAAAAAGCTCAACAGGAACTCAGCTGCGAAAATTTCGCCACTGTTGGCAGAATATTAAGGCAAAAAAATCCAACATCAAACCCACAGACGAAGCCAAAATAGGGTTCAATGGGAGCTTTAGGCCAGACGGGTTCGATAAAAATCGAGCAAAGTCTTAGGAATGTTTACTTTGAAGATGTCAGCTACATATTTGATAGCTTTGGAAACTGCGGTACAGTTGGAAACTTTTAAAAAACGGTTTTTTCAGAGCAAATATTGCTTTTTTTGGCCAATAGTAAGTTCAAAAAAGCTAAGTTTCGGTTGGAAGGGTTCGGTAAAAGTTGAACAAAACTATATCAATTTGTTACCTAGAAGATGTCAGTTACATATTTAATAGCTTTGGAAACTGCGGGATTGTCGAAAATTTTTTAAAACCAATCTTTTCAGAGCGAATCGCGCTTTTTCAAGCCAAATTAGAGTTCAAAACGAAATTTCGGCCGAATATGTCAACCACGACCAACCCTGGCCGCAAAGTGCCAAGTTGCGCGCGTTCGGAGTGAAATCTCGAGATGACGGGTTTAGAAATTCGAACTTTTTTTTTTTTGCATTGTTCAGAACATACTAGAAGACATATTCCATATGAGTAGTTACGATGCGATTCTATGCCCACGACCAGGGTGACCGAAAAACCGACTTTCCAAACACAAAAATTAGCGTAACTCGAGAATTCCTACAGTAACCCAAGATAGTATGTACTATAAAAGTTAATGAAATCTGATTACTTATCGATTGATATATCACTTGCCTAGTAAAAACTCTTCAATACTTAGATAAGCAGGTGCCCACCTGCGTACCGTAACCCGACTACAGTAAGAGGAAATGGCTCAAAAAGTTGCGACCGCACTTCTGATGATGGGTTATCACACTGGATGAAGTTTCATCAGAATCAAAAAAAATAAAAATTTTTTGAACCTGTTGCTTTTTGAAACTTTTTGAAAAATTACAGAGACAGCGTGTTAGAGCTGAAAAAAATTGAAATAACCTACACGGGCAAGCCTTCACTTTATTTCCTCCTTCTACTTTTCTTTAGAAAAAAATCTATAAAAAAAAGGCGCTATGAGATTTTTTTGAAGGCCTTTTTCCGGAAAAAAAGCAATCAAAAAAACAAAAAAAATTATATTCCATTGGTCTCGGCATTCGCCTAAATCGAAAAAAAGGTGAAGAAAAAAATCATTTTTTTCGCTTGGCCTCAGTTTTTTTCAGGATCCAGGCTTAGCTTGGGCTTAGGGCTTAGGGCTTAGGGCTTAGGCTTTAGGCTTAGGCTTGGAGCTTAGGCTTGCGCTAGGCTTAGGCTGGGCTTAGGGCTTAGGCTTTTGCAGGCTTTAGCTTAGGCTTAGCTTGGGCTTAGGCAGGCTTAAGCTTTAGGGCTTAGGGCTTTGCGAGCTTAGGGCTTGGGCAGGCTTAGCCTAAGCCCAAGCCTAGCCTGCCTGGGCTGAGCCTGCTTGCACAGCTTGCCTAAGCCCAAGCCTAGGCTGCTTCCAGCCTAAGCCTCAAGCCCAAGCGCAGTGCAAGCGCTGCTGCTGCCCTGCCTAAGCCGCTAAGCCTCAAGCCCAAGCTGCAAGCCTCCAAGCCCAAGCCCTAAGCCTAAGCCTGCCTAAGCCTAAGCCTAAGCCCTAAGCCTAAGCCTAAGCCTAAGCCCTAAGCCTCACCAGATCCTGAAAAAAACTGAGGCCAAGCGAAAAAAATGATCTTCACCTTTTTTTCGATTTAGGCGAATGCCGAGACCAATGGAATATAATTTTTTTTTGTTTTTGATTGCTTTTTCCGGAAAAGGCCTTCAAAAAATCTCATGGCGCCTTTTTTATAGATTTTTTCTAAAGAAAAGTAGAAGGAGGAAATAAAGTGAAGGCTTGCCCGTGTAGGTTATTTCAATTTTTTTTCAGCTCTAACACGCTGTCTCTGTAATTTTCAAAAAGTTTCAAAAGCAACAGGTTCAAAAAAAAAATTTTATTTTTTGATTCTGATGAAACTTCATCCAGTGTGATAACCCATCATCAGAAGTGCGGTCGCAACTTTTTGAGCCATTTCCTCTTACTGTAGTCGGGTTACGGTACGCAGGTGGGCACCTGCTTATCTAAGTATTGAAGAGTTTACTAGGCAAGTGATATATCAATCGATAAGTAATATCTAAGTATTGAAGAGTTTTTACTAGGCAAGTGATATATCAATCGATAAGTAATCAGATTTCATTAACTTTTATAGTACATACTATCTTGGGTTACTGTAGGAATTCTCGAGTTACGCTAATTTTTGTGTTTGGAAAGTCGGTTTTTCGGTCACCCTGGTCGTGGGCATAGAATCGCATCGTAACTACTCATATGGAATATGTCTTCTAGTATGTTCTGAACAATGCAAAAAAAAAAAAGTTCGAATTTCTAAACCCGTCATCTCGAGATTTCACTCCGAACGCGCGCAACTTGGCACTTTGCGGCCAGGGTTGGTCGTGTTGATATTGCCGAAATTTCGTTTTTGAACTTTAATTTGCTTGAGATTGCTCTGAAAAGATTGGTTTTGAAAAATTTTTCGACAATCCCGCAGTTTCAAAGCTTTAAATATGTAACTGACATCTTCTAGGTAACAAATTGATATAGTTTTGTTCAACTTTTACCGAACCCTTCCAACCGAAACTTAGCTTTTTGAACTTACATTGGCAGCATATTTGCTTTGAAAAATGTTTTCAACTGTACGCAGTTTCAAAGCTATCAAATATGAGCTGACATCTTCAAAGTAAACATTCCTAAGACTTTGCTCGATTTTTATCGAACCCGTCTGGCCTAAAGCTCCCATTGAACCCTATTTTGGCTTCGTCTGTGGGTTTGATGTTGGATTTTTTTGCCTTAATATTCTGCCAACAGTGGCGAAATTTTCGCAGCTGAGTTCCTGTTGAGCTTTTTTTTGCATGAAAACGTTACTTCTTGCGATGTACGGATGAGAAAATAGCTACGAGCTAAAAAAATCCAACATCAAACCCACCGACGAAGCCAAAATAGGGTTCAAAAGGGGCTTTAGGCTAGATAAAAGTCGAGCAAAGTCTTATGAATGTTTACTTTGAAGATGTCAGCTACATATTTGATAGCTTTGGAAACTGCGGTACAGTTGGAAACTTTTAAAAAACGGTTTTTTCAGAGCAAATATTGCTTTTTTTGGCCAATAGTAAGTTCAAAGCTAAATTTCGGTTGGAAGGGTTCGGTAAAAGTTGAACAAAACTATATCAATTGTTACCTAGAAGATGTCAGTTACATATTTAATAGCTTTGGAAACTGCGGGATTGTCGAAAATTTTTTAAAACCAATCTTTTCAGAGCGAATCGCGCTTTTTCAAGCCAAATAAGAGTTCAAAACGAAATTTCGGCCGAATATGTAGCGTATAGGTCTCTTCAAACCCCTTTGAATGTTACAAAACATACTGTAGTTATAATCTAAAAAAAGTTTTTACACTAATATCTAACAAAAAGAAAAATGTTAAAATCGTCAACCACGACCAACCCTGGCCGCAAAGTGCCAAGTTGCGCGCGTTCGGAGTGAAATCTCGAGATGACGGGTTTAGAAATTGAACTTTTTGGCATTGTTCAGAACATACTAGAAGACATATTCCATATGAGTAGTTACGATGCGATTCTATGCCCACGACCAGGGTGACCGAAAAACCGACTTTCCAAACACAAAAATTACCGTAACTCGAGAATTCCTACAGTAACCCAAGGTAGTATGTACTATAAAAGTTAATGAAATCTGATTACCTATCGATTGATATATCACTTGCCTAGTAAAAACTCTTCAATACTTAGATAAGCAGGTGCCCACCTGCCTACCGTAACCCGACTACAGTAAGAGGAAATGGCTCAAAAAAAGTTGCGACCGCACTTCTGATGATGGGTTATCACACTGGATGAAGTTTCATCAGAATCAAAAAAATAAAAATTTTTTTGTACCCGTTGTTTTTTTGACAGTTACAGAGACAGAGTGCTAAATTTCAATTCGAACCAACCAAAAAAACGTCCACTTTAATACGACTTTTTGCTCGAAATCTGAGAGTAATTAAGTAAAAATTGCGCTTTTTTCTCGATGAAAATGGTTGCGAGTCCTTGTGAATCAACTTTGCGCTTTCAATCGCAGGCGTGACCGTTTTTTGACGCGTGTACCCAAAGAAAAGCGACCTCGATCGAAATATCGCTTCGGAACTTGAGACGAACAATTGATAACGCCGCGACATTGTCCTCTTTCCACCATTTCTCGTCGGCTGCAAAAAAACATTTACTGCATTCAAGTTCTGATCTTGATCAAAGATTTCAAAAAGCTTCTCTTCCTTCCAACTAACGAAGATAGAGTAAAGTTGTAAGAGTTCTTGATAGTTTGCTGAAACTTATTTGGAAAGCAGTTAACATTACACAGTTCGGATGCTTCAGAAGCTCGAAATAACGTTTTATTTTTTTCATAATCTGCGTAGTTTGCTTAATTAGAATCTCCTAATTCGAAAAAAAAAAGCTATTGCAATTTTTTTTTGTTCTGCAATCAGGATGTCTAAAATACGCTTCATCGACGTTTCATCAAAAGTTCAAGCGGGTGAAAAATCTGTCAAAGTTTTCACTTTTTCCGCTCCGCAAAATATTCAAACTCTTGTTGAAAAACTAAACATCGAAACTTTCATTTTTTTTTTCCAGTCATATTTCTTCTTCTTTTCCTTTATTTTTTCGATGGATATCAAGACTTAATTCTTCCTCCTTTTCATGTTTTTTTGAAAATGAGGAGTATTTCAGCTCATAAAAGGAATGACAAGCTCGTACGACTACGCCCTGACCGACTTCGCCTCTTACTTGTTAGTTAATTTGTTACACATTTGTTTAGAGAGAGCTCATCGATAGGATTCCAGAGCGGATGTGGAGCAAAACTTCGGCAAGAAATTCTTAACAGTTATTGAGACTTTCAGTGGTTCAAGGTGGCTTGTTTTTGAGAAAGGGCCACATTTTCGAACGTTTCAGAGTAGATTTGCCTATGAAGCGGTTCGACGAGATCGCGAAAGTTCATGACCGTGCATCTCGTTATTTGAGAAAGTCGATTGATGTAAGAAAAAGCGACAGTCTTAATCTCTGGAAACTGTGCAACGTCTACTCTCTTGTGGCTTTAGAAATGGACAAGGTTCTCAGTAGAAAAAAATATTTTTTTAAAGGCTATGAAAGACACGCGAGATATCCTGCGTAAAAATTGAAAAGGAATCTCCGCCGTCCATTCCTTGTGAGAAGCCCAAATCGGGCGTTAGAAGGTTAGCCATATTCAATTTTTCAGAAATTTTGACTTTTTGACTCTCAAAAAGACCTATTCTAAGTTTAGATTCATAGACGACTACCGACCTTCTCGACGTATTGCTTTGCAAGATTCGAGCAATTTGAAAAAGATGAGAAGCCGGTGACAAAAAGTTCAATATTTTTGTGCGACTCTATTTATTGGGCGTAAGGTTTCAGGATAAAACCGAATTGGATGAAGCGTTTCCTGAAAGACGAACGAAAACAAGAAAAACTGCCTAGGTTGGAGCCCGAAAAGAATATTAGAGCTAGGGTCCGCAAGCTATTTCTTCAGAACAATTCAAAAAAATATGTTTTTTTACATTGTTCGATAGAGGAGACTGTCCATTTTTCCTAATCCGTTTAGTTTTTGAAAAAAGGTTCACTAAGAAAAAAGTTATGGCCAAAAAACTGGCGCGCGCGGCGTACAACTGGAGGCAAAATCTCACGGTTTACCCGCTGCCGCACGCTTTCTTTTTAAATGTTTTTGCGCATTTCTGAACCGTTTTCAAATCGGTTTTTTGTTCTAAAAGGTTGCCCGAACTGAGCTTCATGTTTTGGTATAAATCTTTTGTATAACTCTCATAAGAATTTTTTTGATAAAATATCAAAAAAACTACTTAGAAAAAAAGGTCAGAAGGAATTTTTCAGCTTATTTTTCTTTTTTCTAATCAGAAAAAAATTATTATCTTTCGATTTGGAAAAAAATAAAAAAATGAAAAAAATAATGTTATTTCGAAATAAAACAGGAAAAATGAGCCATTTGACTCCGAAAAACGGCTCCTGCAACATTTAAAATGGCACATCGGTGTGTTTGACGCAAACACAGCTACGAACGCTTGCACGAATTCTCCCAAAATTTCAAAAAAAATTGCCATTTTTTCGAGGTTTTGAAAGCCGTTATTTTTTTCGCGTCGTTAGATTTTTTTCATAATTTTTCCATTGATAGAGTTTTGAACGCTTAATAACATAAGCAAAAGTATAGACGCGATCCTATTCTCTCATGCGTCAACGAGGCAGACGAAAAATGGAGGTTTTGGTAAAATTCAAATATAATTTGATTCGCTGTCCCAATAATTATTTCCATTCTGAATTTTTTTATTTTTTGAACACATTGTGAGTTTTTTTAAATCAAATGAAAAGTATACCTTGTCGCTGAAATTTTTTTCGCATTTCAGCTTCAAAGTTTGGTGTCACTTTACAAGCTTCGATTTTTTTCGCGTCGTTAGATTTTTTTAAAAATTTTTTTACTCAAAAAAATAAAGAAAGTGTTAATAAGTAAGATACTCAAAATTTGGAAGCGATCCTCACTTGGTTTTCTGAAACGCGACGATTTTTGTGAAACTTGTCAGTTTTTTTCGAGTTAAATCTTACTTTTTTTCGCTTATTTTTTTGAAAAAAATACATAGTTTAAAAAAATATTCAGTCTTGTAGAGCGTTGTCGATTACATAGATTAACAGAAACAGTTTATTTTTTTAAAGTGGAACTTTAGCTAGTATAAACGCCTCAAAAACCGTTTCTGCAACAAAAAAATCGTCATTTTTGGTGGCGTGAAGGGGCGGGGCTTTGCGCCCCCTAATTAGAGCGAAGCGGCAAAAAGTCAAGGCTCCATTTCTAATTGTGTAGGTTTCAGAAATCCAGCAACTACAAGAGATTCGAACGAGGCAATGGCAGAAGCGCAATCATTGCCGTCTGAAGCGATTAACCTTCCCGTGAGATTTTATTTCCAAAAAATAGGGCCGCAGAGAGATATTTTAAAATCAGAACGAAATCTGATCATTTTCAAATTTTGAAATTATTTTGAAACGTCATGTTTGAAATTGAAAAATTCAAAACCGAATCTGGCACAGTCGACCAAATCAGAAGAAATCAAGCAGAAGGTTAGTTTTTTTGTTATTATTCGAGTGGTATACAAAAAGAAGTGCCGCTAAAGTGAGAGTAGGGCAGCAATCAGAACTTTTCAAGTTAAAGAAAAACAGTAGAAAATCTAACCACATTTCAATTTATTTAACATCTCCATGGAATCGATTTGTTCACAGGAGAGGTCATTCTACTTTGCGGTTGGGAATTACTTGAAAATTGGCCAGAGAACTTCTTGATATACCAGCTGAAGATCCTGAAAGTCTAAAAACATGCACAACTCCCCTAGTTTTCGAAAAATAAAGGCTCAAACCCTCAAAAATAGCCTATTTTTTTGGTGGTATAAAAACCAGCAAAATTTCAAACGGCGACTTTTTCTGATTTTTTTCATATCGCTAAGGAACTTTCCGACGGCCACCTTCCTGACGAATCCTTTTTCCGACATTTTTCTTGATAAACTCTTCGTTTTGAATCTTCCAATATAAACAAGGTAGTTTATGCATGATAACACGAAGAAATAGGAAAAAAAGGTTAATAGATGTTTTACAAAACCGAAAAGTACAAGGGAAAAAAAGTCGAAAAGCGATTCGTCGGAAAGTTCCCTAGCGATATGAAAAATCGGAAAAAGTCGCCGTTTGAATTTTCGCTGATCTCATACTACCCTATTTTTATGGATTTTAGGGGTTTTTGACTTTGAGCTGTCGTTTCTCAAAAACGAGGGAGTTGTGCAGGTTGAAACTCCCAGAATCTTTTTATGGTACATCAAAAAGCGTTCTGGTCAGTTTCCAGAAAAATCTCAACAGCAAAGTAAAACGACCTTCCTTGTCATAAAAGCGCCGTTTTCCCGGTTTTTCTGTGATGAAGATCTTCGGAACCGAAACCTTTTAGAGTTGGACGAGCTATAAAGAAGAGGCGACGGTGAGTCAAACGGAAAGTTTGTCTGCCATGCGGCCTCCGAGGCCGCCTCGTCCTTCAGCTCCTCTTTTTGTGACTTCTGGCTATTTGAGCAACAACCAGACGCCTAGAAACAACCCAGAGACGACTCTCATCAGTTGGGGTGAGAGCTTTTCGCTAAAAATATGTAAAAATGTCAATGTCGCCAAAAAATCAAACTATTCGTCAATCAAATTTCGATTAATGCCAACCCACAAGTTGACAAAACCGACCTACATTTCAAAATGAATACTTTCATTGTCTTTTATCGCTTTTTTTGTTTAATTTCTCTACTTTTTGAAGAAGATGATCAACCAACGCCGGCCGCAAGTCAACGAAACGCTAAAGTCCAGCAGAAAACGACAGCTCACGGATTTTCGCCTGAATTCAGCTCGAAACCAAGTTTTACTAGGGCAGGTCTGTTCGACTTACAAACGACTGCTAATTTATATATATATATATATACATATATTCCATGCCTCTAAAAAAATAAATATATAACGGATTATTCGCAGCAGACACCGTCTCTGAATCTGTCATAATTGAAAATCACATCTAGAAGATGAGAAATACTGGAAAATTCTGAATTTTTTAGTCTTTGAAAAACATATACCTTGATATGTTAGGTAGGTCTCGAAAAATCTAGAAAATTTTAGATGTATATTCGCGAAAAAATGGCTTTTTTGCAGATGGCGAAAAAACTCCGGATGCAGGAGCAAGTTTTTCCTTTTTCAGCTGACAAAAAGCGGCAGCAACCGCACAAGAAAAAGCGACAAAACTCGGTATCTTTTTGAGAAAGTTTGTTCAAAGTGTACTTCATCTTTGGTTCATACGAGCGAAAGTCATGTCGGAGGTCCACCGACATGAGTTTTTCTACCAAAAAGCTTTTTTTGTCTTTTTAGATGCAGTCCTTGATATCCAATCGAGTGGTTTTTAATTCAACATCCATCATAGTTTTAACTTGATTTTTCGATTTTTAAGTATATCTTCAATGATTATTTTTTTGTGAAAAAAAGGGATCGAGACACAAGTAGAGAATGTAACGATGATTTAAGGATGAAGTGCCGCCAACCCTGATTTCGATCGACTGCACTCCACCAGTTCCAACCATGCGATCATACTTTTCCAAAGTGAGCTGAATTTTGATTTGTTTATTTATATCACTCAAACACATTTCTGTCTCAAATGTGAAAACCCAATGAAACCTAACTGATTATGCAGATTGAACCGCTGCAAGCCAAAAGCAGGGTTGGAATAGTACTAGAAGACGTAGATCCGAGGAGACGTGCGACGTCCCAGAAGATGAACGGCTCAATGACCTCAACGACGACGACGACATCAACGGCTTCGCAGAACCAAGAATACATCGTCGTCAACAATGTCACAAACTTCGCAGTCGAACCGGATAGGTTGGAAACCAAGCAATTTGTTTTCGAGTTTGAAAAATTTTATTTAATTCAAGCCAAATAGTTTGAATTTACTCAAGTGTTCAATTTTCAGAGCAACCTATGCGCCACCATCTTTGGGACCATAAGCATGACTGAATTTTGAAGCATTAAAGCGAAAAATAATACCAAAAAAATTTAATTCTTCTATCAATTTATACATTTCTACAGGTAATAAATATCACATCAAGGTGCCAGAGCGTTTAGAAATATTGACAATAAAAAGAAGATATTTGACACAGAAAACCAATCAATTTTTCTCATTTCCATCGAAATGAGCAAAAGCGAACCGGATAGAAAACTCAAGGCCACAAAAAAAGGGCAAAAACGGAGCATTTCAAGAGCTAAAAACCATCTAGTCAAACATACTGCATAAGATGGACTGAAGGCTTTTCCAACAAAAGTGGAACAAGCGTGGTTAACCTCAGCGATGGAGCCGCAGAAAAAGTTGTTCCATTTTTGTCTCGACCTGAATGTTTTAAAGTAGTTAATGAATAGGAAAAATAGTTGATAGCCTCGTTTGAACTTCATTGATTTCAATCATTATTTCTTTTTCTTTATTGATGTAAATTTCGAACATTCCTTACATTAGTCAGAGACTCGACCGCGGGAACAGAGGCGACTCGAACGGTTGGCTGTTCGTTTTCCAGAGGCAACTCTCGCAAAGACTCTAGTACCCTCTGAAAAGATTCTTTAAAGTATGATAATTAGCCACCCACTATTGATCAAATGCATCCGTCGTAAGTCACCTTCGAAGTTTTTGACGAGAAGAGTACTTCGAAGACGGTTGTCAGTTGGTTTATGACCTAAAATACTTCTTTTTTCTTCGACTTCACATTTTTGGACATTAAATATGTCTGACTGCACGAAAGATAGCTTTCCTCCTGATTTCACACTCTGTTAAGCTAAGAACTCTGTTTTTCCGTCCTTAATCGTATAGTTCCATGTACAACACTTACACGCAAAGTCATTTTACTTTGCGCATTGGAAATTCCTACAAATAATCTCTGAATGTTCATAGTATGATCCATCAAAGTTGCAACCCACAACAGCTTCTAGTTTCCAAGATAATTAATTCTGAAGGTCGAAAATTTAAGCCTAAAACCGATTTTTCGCAATTTTGCAAAATCATATCACAAAAACTAGAAGTTTGAGCAATTAGCAACTAAGTGGGATTTTCATCTAGACTTTCGGAGTGTTTGAGCAAATTTGTAAAAATTTTCGAACTGCCAAGTGAAATGACCTCCCTTTTTAAAACAACCGCCGAGATGTTTGCGAGCTCGCCAATTTGGCGCCACCGACATAGCATTTCACCGCCCCAGACTCGGCAGTTAACTTTAGTGCAAAAGCGCAAAGACTGTCGTAAGAAACGAGATTCGCCTAGAAAAATATTCCATCCTTATAGAAAAGCAGTGCTGCTGACGGGGCGCACGGCACCGCTGAGTAGATAAGTTAAAATGAAGTTTTAATGAAAATCCGCCGACTAACGACTAATAAAGAAATATATTGGTCAAATAAAGTAAAAATCATTTATATCATTGAGTAACTGTGAAGAAATCTTCTAACAGCGTGACTGCTTTCATGAGGCGGGGCGGGGCGCCCCTGGTCTGGTCAGCAGCCTGCAAATCAGGCTGTACGGAAGAGAAATTTCCGAAAAGAAAAGCGAAGGAAATACTGGCCATGAACATTTTTCACTGAAGACAGAGTCACAGTGTTGGCGAATAAAACAGTTTCTGCGGCCTTATATTTCGATGATATATTTTTCCCTGTCGCCTGAATTTCTGTATAGGTGCATCTTGAGTCTATAATTTTTACCAGTAAAGAAGTTTGAACGCCAGAAAAGTATACCATATTTTGTCCTAGATTGAGATAAATGTAGTGTCGCAAGATAGGCCCCTCGGCTCGTTTCTATTTTAGTTTTCTTTTCATTTCTTATTTGTCAATTAGCATTTTGTGGGTAGTACAAAAATAAAAGAGCAAGATGAGAGAACGCGTTGCAACCTGAAAGCGACTCCAAAAACAAAGCATTGAACCCTCAAAAACATCGTTAACAGGCCAGTTTTGTCCTGTGTTCAAGCCTAAGCTGGATTTCTTCAGGGTGACGGGTAGGCTAAAATTGAAACTTATAGATTTTGAAGTAAACTTGGTGGATGCAGGAACCACGTGAAAGACCAATAGGAAACGATGATAGTACACCCAAAAGTAGCGATGGATTTTCAAAAAGCACCGCGAACATACCGCATCTCAAAATGTCCTCAAGAAAACTTTCTACTTCCAAGATGGTATCTCTTCCTCAAAAATTGCTTTGCATCTATCGATTGCGTACTACTACTGCCTCAGAGAAAACTCGTCGTCCACTAGATACGCAGGTGACCACCTGCCTCACGCCTACCGTAACCCGGGTTACAGTTGGAGTGAAAATGGCTCAAAAAGTCCGTAATCCTGACGTCACATGATGATAACACTGGTTGAAATTTCATTGAGATCATACTCTGCACCCGCTGTTTTTGAGAAAATTTCGAGAATTACAGAGAGTTAGCATCGTCATGTTTTAAAAATCTTTTCGGCAAACCGCGTTCCTCCTCCCTAAAATTTTTCTGTTCCTCGACCTCGTAAAGTTCCGTCTTCCTTCAAAATTGCTTTTATTCCTCATACACCGTGTTCCTTCTCGAAAGTTTCCACTTCCTGCGCATCCCCTGTAAACTCACGACATCGGCATTGATCTATCAATTATGTTTGAAGTAAGAGTTGAAGACAAAACTTCATTAAGGAAGATGGAAATCGGGTTAAGAAAAAGAAAAAGACGGGTAACGGAATGCTGCATAACCTCCTGGCACTAAAATAATTCATTATTTTTGTTATTTGTACATCACATAAAAGATAATCCGCCATGAGTCCGGCGCGAGATAATAAACAGGCTGGTGGTACATCGACAACCCCGCGAATATCACTTTGTCGCCGCGGCCGACGCGCATCTTGGCGCGATCTCGTATTTGGAAATGAAAAACTCTAAAATCCAAGGCCGGCGCGGCTGGAAAACTGCACTTTAGGTCGTCAATGTACAGCCAGCGACTTATCTCGGCTGCCAGTGATGCCGAAACACTCTTTCTAATAACTACAAGCTAACCTCGAGGAGGAGATTGACATGAGTCCAGACGAAGGAAAATTTACCAGTGCTGTAGGTCGACTCTTCGTAGCCAACGTTCTCACTGCGCTGAATCGCCGATTACGACCTTTGGAAACGATTCCTTGTCAACTCCAACCGTCTCCCTCGCATTATAGCGTCGTCAATGGAGAGACTGCGGCACGAACATCATCAAGCTTCAATGGTCTGCTCCTTTTGTTAGAAGAAACGCGAGAACCGCTTCACCAAGTGCTTGAAATTCGGATCTATTCTGATCCTAAAATATCAGTTTACCAATAGAGGAATGATAGTAATTGGCTTGAATTTCCGCTACTGCTGTGGGATCCGAATCAAATTCAGCTGCTTCCAAACTCTGTAAGTTTGTTAAAAGTGTAATTGCAAAATGAGAATTCCCGAAATAAACATTTTAGCAAAATTAAAAGATCTTACTTTGAAGTGAGTTAAAGTTCACTAAGCGGCAGTAAAATATCTCATTTGGCACAAATCGCGAGGTCCTGACCACCAAAATTTGACTTCGACGCTATTGGCTTCTTTCCATGATTTCTAAGTTTTTATGTTGTCTAAATTCTCTATGGTCTCGAATCCAGCGTTGTTATTTAACTTTATTTTGCGATTACCTTCTACTTGTTCATTTTGACAGTGCGAATGAGCGACTCGGTCAATCCTTTGCACCCGTCTCTCTCGAAGCCAGGACATTTTTAAACTCCTGTTCTTGACTCGTATGAAACCTATTTCTCAAGTCTGCACAAAATAACTTTTGTCTCAAATTTTACATCAAATCAAAACAGCTCAGCCGCTTTCAGTTTATAATTCGTACAAAACTTATAAAACTGTCGTAATAAGACCACTCCGCCTTTAAAGAGACCAGGGTTAAACGACTCGCAGCACGAGAAGTGTCTTTTGCGACCGAAACGAGATCGACTGTGCGAAATACCTTGAAACTATCAACATAGGAAACATTTTCGTAAAATCAGTTGAGTATATAGGATTAAAACAAGAGAGATAAAATTTTGAAACTCAACACCATTAGTTCTAAAAAGCGAAACTTCAAACTTCAGACTTGTTTTCGACTGTTTTTCGACATTTTTGACTCATAGTTCATCCGTCGAATTTCGATTTCACTTTCTGCGTCTGCGCAATGGGACAACTGGCATTTTACGCCAAACCTCCAGTCTTTTGCTCCTATTATTCAAAAATTCTCAAAAATGTTCGAGACCAGAAAATAGAGAGGATATCGAGTCTCGTGCAACTCTGGAAACAGGCACGAGCCACGAAATTGCATTTACGGTGATATCTTTGACTGGAATGTGGATCAGTTCTTCTGACATCGTCCTACTCTCGAGCAAAAGTCGAACAGATGGTATAATGACTGCTAGAAGAGAAAGGCTCAAAAAGGCCACAGAAAGACAGGTGCAGGAGTTCTGCCACCTTAAGAGATTTTTCGAAAGAACACTCTCTAAGGAAACATTTCTTTGCCCTCTTTCCTGACTTTGCCTGTGCATGTATTTGCCATTGACATTGACAAAGATGATACCGCTTCTCGCTCATATCGCAGCGAAGTGGAAGCTGGCAAGGTTAGAGTACTGCAACGAGTTGTATAAGTGTTCGAGCCTGCAGTAATCAATTGCAAACGTTTCTGAAATAAGACACAATCACTTGGGCCTTTCATGTAGAGCACGATATGATTGGCGGCGCATGCTGCAGCCAAGCGTAGCCAAGGTCAGCAGTCTCGCACTGCAAGAGAAAAATGTACTGGGAAACAGCGCTGATTAGCGTTGCTTTCTCATCTTTCACGGTGAAATTCGTGATTGAAAGATTTTTCCGAAAGAAATTTTTCTAGTTTGACTCAGCTAATTTTAATTCTGAAGTAAAAGTCATTTATCTCACAAAACACTGTAGGAAATCGATATCCTATATTCTCATAATTTTTCAAAAATTATAAAACTTAGAATTTATTAACTTTTTAAACAAATTTGCGTTTTGAAGCAATTGTTGTTTGCTCGATCACTCAAACACGAAAGCGCATATTCTCGAAAAATAATTAATTTTCGTCAAGATCAACTCCAACTGTTTGAAAAATATATAGATAAGAAATCACCTCGGTCAAAAGACAACACCGTTGTAGAGAACGGCTTGCTAGTCTTGAACTCGTAGAGCCCAGCCCGAGCAAGTCTTTGAACGAGCTGGAAACTTTGATTATTAGGTTAAAGATACGTGGAAAATTGAGAGAGGCAAGCCGCAAAATGGACTCTTTTAAAAATCGCCTTTTATCCTTTTTGCATTTGCGCTTGCGTCAAAGACTCAAAGTCTGATATCGTTGCGAAACCGAAAAGCCGTATTAGGAGGTTCCAAGTGCTCTAAAATTAGGGCGCAATCAAAAACTCATTATTCAGACACCTAAAAATCTCACGGGACATTGCAGACGCTCAGCATTGACACGTTGATGAACCGATAAATCTGGATCTTTCGGCCGACAGTCGAGGGCATACCTGAGCATGAAAATAAAGCCCAAAGCCTCGAGAAAGTTCTGGACAGCAACCGCAAGGCTCTGTGAAGAGGCGAGCGGTGCCTGGCAGACGTTCGTAGTTCCCGAACCAGTCGCCGACAAACTTAAGTTACTTTTAGGGAGAGTGATAACCTAGAAAAGACAGTTGAACAACCAATGATGTTTCATGGATAAAGAACGTCATTTTCTTTTTGTTCGGCTTTACCTTTGATAAGTCGTCCATTATACTCGTTCTCGCAATCCTTCAAATCGCAATCAAATGGGTAACCTCTCCTGAAAAGACCAGATTATAAATGAACAGATAGTCGAAGTTAATGTAAAAAGACGTGTCTGAAACATGAAAAGCATCTTTCGAAGCCGTCTTCCTTTGAAAACCTAGGCGACTCAGCATGAAACAATAAACGCTTCTGTCGAATCTTCTCTCGAAGTTCCGGCTGGACCATATTTACGAACGCTCCGGTGAATAATATTCAACGATTTTGCTCTACATTTCATTTCAGTAATTTTTTCTTTAATTTTAATACCGAGTAACACTTTTTTTTTTTACTGATTTTTAGTTTAATTTCGTAGTCGAATACTTAAACAATCTGAATAGTTAAGTTCCAAAGCTTTGGTTCATACAGATTGGCTATCTCAGTTATCTGGAAACGGATACAGCCAATTCAAGTCTCAGCTTTGGGACGCAAAGAAGCGTGGCCTTACCCCTCTAAACAGACAAACCCTCACTTTGATCTTATGTTTGACGCTGAATTCAACTCTTTCATTTCGGCGTCTCCTTTTATCTTAGACCTTTCAATTTGAGACAATTATATTACTTTGACCACTCTGCTGAAATAATTTTTGATGGCTCACAGCAGATTTTCGACGATTTCCTTTGCCGCACTGGGTCCAGAGCCCTCGCGGCCTGTCTGTACTGGTCAAAGAGCCGACTATCGCAGTGACCTCCGTCCAGGCTCGTCAGTCTTCGATTCGCATCGAACTTCAGCTGCATGCTGCGGCATCTCAGGGTCGCTGACCGAATCTCAGCGACCGCAAAACGTCCGACTCGAATCCTGCTGGCCTTTTAAATGAAAGTCAAAACAAGTTCAGAACCAAAATAAGAAAATAGTTTTCTAAAACTTAACACAATATCAGATTGTTCTCTTTATAAAGCCTCAATACAGAACGAGAAGAAAGAGAATACTTGAATTCATCAGGATCTGATCCTCCGCCTCAAAGAGCGCTGCTAGCAGACCAGATATGTGAAATATACTTAGGTATTGACTCTGCTCAAACAAAATTTTTGTTCCTTTCGTTTATTCACACACAAATTTCCTCTTCTTACAGCGATTATGCCTCAACAATTGTCGTTTGACTGGAAAAATATCCTCAATCTCTGCTCTGCATAAAAGACCTGAAAGCAAAATTTGCAGATTCAAAGCGAACCTGAAAGGAACTCCTCGGCATCGTTCCCCATAGCAGATTAGAACTTAATTTCTCTTTCAGTCGAATTTATGGTACCTTGCCATTGAAAATCATACTGTTCAGTGCGAAAAAGACAAAACTCAAGCGTCTCGAAGCCTCGTCTAAATCGTCGCCCATCATCATCTTCCCTCTCGTGCTCAGGCAGGTGAGACTTTTCCCTCGTAGAGGCCGATTTCATGACCTTAAAATTATCTGATTATTGAAAGTGGGTAATAGGGAAAACAGCAAAGATTTCATCAAACCTTTACAGATCGTAGATCTTCAGCCTTTGCTTGCTGTTTGGACACTTCCATTTCTCGTAAGTCGTCGTCCCTTGCGATTTCGCGTGATATCTCGCCAAAAACAGCGTTTTTAAGAGCATCGAGACAATAATCGGAAGATCCAAGCACCAAATTGTTCTAATTTTCTTTGGCGACAAAATTTTGTTCGGCGAGTAATCGGCTACTTTTTGAAAAAGTCATACTTTGATATTTCGCGCTATATGTGCTTTTTCATCGACAAACCTCGGAGATCGTCTGGGAAGAAGCGAAAAAGCTTCTTCTGGCGTCATCGAATCTGCAAGCGCAATTTTCAAAAATGTGCAACACTTCATTTGAAACGAAGAAAAGCCACGGTCCTGCTTAAAGAGAATAAAGAAAAGAAAGAAAATATGCCTCTTTTCCATGATCCAAGTCGACCAGCAGTGCGACGTAGACGAGTGAACATAGGCCATGAGCTGCCTGGCCGTTCCATTTCTCCGAATCCGTCTTTTCCACCTCAAAAATCAAAATCAAACTCTAAGGCATAGGGGCAGTAAAAATGGGGTTTCTGGGTTGTTTGCTCGGTGAAAAGCCGTATCTTATATAGTTTTTCTTGGGAATCGAACTGTGCACTCATTACAGATGTGAGAACTTTTAGTGGCGTGTCCATCGCAGATCAGGGAAAATTGTTCCGAAACGCAAAAATTGCTCTAAATGCTCCTGTGCCTTTGAGCGAAAACTACCAGGATCTTCGAGGCACTCTTTATTCGAAAAGAGCTTTTCATGACAAATAGCTTTTGGTCTTGACACTTTCACAAACGCCAAAAATTTTTCTTAATTGCAAAGCCCTAAATTTTCTAGCTGAAAGTCTACATGAGACAAAAGAGACCTGCTCCTCAAGAGACTTTGGCTCGACGTTTTTGTCAGTGAGTTGGCCCTTCAGAGGTCGCTCTTCTGACTTTTGGCCTTCCTTCCTCGTTTCATTGCCGTCTCGTCAGCTGACAACCAAAATAAGAGAAAGATCCCCGACTGAGCGCACCTCTGATAAAATGACCAATAATGGCTAATATCCATTCTCCGGAGTGGACAACAGCCGCATGAAGACGGGTATTCGTCATTTTGCAACGCAGGAATCTTCAAAAGGTTCAAGGTTCTCTGTTGCTGATATTTTTGGAAAAACTTTCAGAAATATATGCCTAAGGATACTTTCTGTGGAAAGGGTCAGAATATTTCTGAATACAGAACATTTTTGCGCTAAATAATATTTCTGGGGTCTCAAGAATTTTTGACTTTCTAGCATCGTTTCTCGCTAGAGTAAAATATTACGAGGATTTTCTCAGTACCTGAGTTTTGAACAGTTTTATGGTCATATTACAGAAATGTCCTGACAGAATAGTGAGATCATTTACTTCGATGATCTCTTTTATAATGGCATCTTTTGATGCGTTTTTAGAAACTATTTTTCGCTTTCTATTACTTGTTTCTTTCTAGAATGATGTCTCATAAGCATTAGTTTTAGTTTCACAACTGAACCTCGAAAAAGAACAAACGTCGTACCTCTCTGGATTTCGCGCGCAGTTCCCTCTTGAAGCTTGAGCTTAAGCTCTGAAACAGTTATAGGCTGAGCTCGAAACTGAGTTGATGAGAAGAAAAACCATTTTTCAATTGATATCAGCTCTTTGACGCGCCCTCTCCGGCAACACGCTGTCAATCACATCAGGAAGCGTTGCGCTGGAAATTTCTGCCAGCGCCCTCAGAGAAATCGCAGTATAGGGAAGAGGATTGTTGACGAAGACGTTCCCAAGGAGACTCCGAAATTGGTTTTGCCTGTGGGAACTTCTAAAATATATCTTTGGGGTGCAAGCAGACAAAACCGTCTCGATTACACCACGTTTAAAAAGGCCTCTGCCTATCCGAACATTTAATAAAATCCTGAGGAGAAGGTCGAGTCAACAAACCGCCTACATGATCAGTTTTCTGTTCATTATTTGCAGCTTTCAAAAATATTACAGATATTTTTCTAAAGGAAGAAATACTGATTGAGCGATTCTACGAAAGTCTCTAAATAAAGAAAGCGTGAGCAAAAGAAATCATTTTTATTGGCCACATGACAAAGTCGGAATGGTGGGTAATGGCCGCTCAAAAGAGAGAGGCTGGAAAGAAGGCCGCAGAGAGGCAGCAAAGAGAGTCCCTTTATCGAGCCTTTCATTTTTCTGGGATTTCAAAGGCTCAAGAAATGGTGCAAAAAGGGAGAGGCAGCAAAAATGGTCCATAATAGCCGATGAAATGACGCAAAAGGCAGGCAAAAGGGAACCTTTCGATATCCTAAAAAGAACATTTCTATGGAGCCTTTTTCCACCTCTTTCCGACTTTGCCTATGAATATGAAACCTTTTGGAGCTCACACTCAGAAAAGTTGAAAGACATTTCATAACTCTAAACCCATAAAAATAAGTAAGTTATTTTCAAAACAGAAAAACCATTCCTGATTGCAACAAAATAAAACACTGAAAAGTCGCAATGGTTTTAAAAGATTCCTCACGTCGTCGCTACATGTTCATGATTTCGACGCCAAAACGACTCCGGCCAACTGCGAGCCAGTGCCATTTCCTGTCTGAAAACTTTTTGCAATCTGCAAAATATTAAACTGCACTCGAGAAAGTTCTGAAAAAGAACTTCGGAGCTCGCGCAGGTCTCGCCACCTCGCGACGCAACGTCAGTATTTTCTCCCGCAGCACGCCAGACCGCTTTCGCAGGCATTCCCGCAAACTGACATTTTTCGCTAATAATCACGAGTGGTTTATTGAGATTCTTCGAGGCCGAATTGGGGAAAAATGATAAGATTCCTCCTATATATCTGTCCAAGTACAGAGACTCTGGGGAAAGCAAAAGCGGTTATGAAGTTTTTCCGAGCGGCTCGCCGCATTGTACTGGAAGCGAGAGAGCGTCATGAAAACCACGGTCTGGCAGTCGTACTCAATTTCAAACAAAGAGCTTCAGAATCTGGTTCTCAAGATACTTTTTACCACGCGATCCGATGAATCAAAAACGACGGCTTTCAAGTGCGTCGTGAAGCCATTTCCATAGGTTACCTGGAAAATGAAAATTGAAAGGATCAAAATTCATCCGGAAACCACTTAAACGGAATTGCGGAAGGTCGAGGTATTAGAACTCGATGAACTGTTGGTATAGTGCTTTCGGACATCTATGGAACTCGAAAGAAATTGAGTGCGCCTTTTTGGTCTTTAGTCTAGTTATGGCGGCCTCAAAGTTTGCGATGATGCGTTGAATAGTTAGCTTGCACGTGCGGCGACTAACTCCAGGCGGCAGTGGTGCAGTGGCTAGAGGCCTTGCGCTGTAAAAACCTATGATGCAGGTTTGAATCCTTTTTGTGAAATTTATTTTTGCCAACTAGGATAACGATGTGAAAGAAAATCTTGCTCAAAACGAACAAACACAGCTGAAGTACCATTTTAAGTCGTTTTAAGCAAGATTTTCGGACATTTTATGTTTCATCTTTCCTCAGTGTGCGTCTCTTGAAAATATTTTAATTCAATTAAAAGTTTAAAATTGATGCAATACTCTTTCCTTATTTCCTGACAAAATTCGTTGATTTCATCGGTATAGTGAAAAGTCCATTGTGCTTGATCGAAAGAAGAAAAATGTCGAGAATCCTTGCTTAAAGCGACATAGAATTATCTATCACAACATACTTTTGCGGTCTTTTATATCCTAAACTCCATCATCCAAGGATGACAAAAATCCTTTTGATCCAATGCACCTTGTGCGTGTGCAAACTTTGAAAGAGGCGCCATAGCTCGACTTTGAATCAAAATGGCGCACTTTTTCTCTACTCTTAGGAATCAGAATGTCCGAAGTGACGCATATACCAAGTTTCCATCGAATTCCACTACTTCGACTTTTTCGCACTTCTTCCGTATTAGATACAGTCCATCATTATTGAAAAACCGAACAGTTCTTGAAACACATTTCTATCATTTCTCAGATCGGAAATGAAGCACGATTATTGCTTTTCGCTTAGAATCTAAGATTTCTCCAATGATTTAACTGCTGGTTTTGGAGTCAACAAACGACTTCTACGTAAATTTTATCTCATCGTGTCAAGAGAATCTTTGATGAGCCTCAATCGAGCTTTGGCTAATCGGATGCCTTGTTTCTTCTCTTGATGAGTCAAACCAAAATAATATTTTGGGCATTCAGTATTTTTCTGTAAACTACATCAGAAAATTCACGTCAAACTCGTAGTTGAAGGTGAAACTTGAAAAATAGCTATCTCTATCTGAAACAGTTTTAACACGCGAGCAAACTCATATATATATAAACTGATTTAATCTCACCATCAAAGGGATGCACTCATGGGCCGGTTTCTGTTTGATGAAAAGAGTGTTCGCCTCCTTAAAAATATAAAGATTTTCCTAGTTTCGAGGAGAAAACCAACCACCAGAACGCTCCTCGACGCATTGAGCTTCCCGCTCAAAACGGCCTCAAGCCCAACCGCATGCACGCTCTACCTTAGTAGCTCTTTCCTCGTCGAGACTGCAGGAGGAGCCCGCTTCAAGACACAAAAAGTTTCACGTAATCTTCGAAAAACGCACCTTGAGGCGCTGTCGATGTTCCCCGCGTTCTTTGAGACGCTGATCCGGCTTCCTGAAAAGACAATTTTAAAGACGCACTTCTCATTCTTTTTCTCTCTTATTATTCATGATTAAGACTTTCGAATGACTTCCTTAACTGGAGAACTTACAAGCGAATCTTTCTTAAAGATACTTTAACTTCTCTTTATTTAAAACCGAACCATCGCTAACCGAAAACAAGTGTATGATGCAAATGATTACTATAACTCTGGAAATATTAGCGACTCTCATATTTCTCACAATCTTAAAAGAGAAATTTGAAACGTCTTGACCGTGAGAGAGACATAATTCGAAAAATAGACCTCTTTTGTTAGAAGCTGCTGAGAGACGTCGTCGTCTATAAATTTCATCAAGATAAAATTAAAAGTAAAATATTGTTGAAGGGAAGAATAAAACTCGGAATTAGAGAAACTATTTGGTCGATGAGCTATTAAAATGTAAGGAACTGGGAAATGGATAGAAAACATAGTATTTCTAAGCATGATAATTTCAGATCTAAATCCTGAGAAATGGTTTGAAATAACATTAAATAACTTAACACTTGATCCAAACTAAAATATGAATGAGTAAAGATAAAATAGCTGGCAACTTTAAAACATATCATTTCCTTCTCCAAATATTAGTTGTTTCCTAACTTTATTGAACTGATTATCTAATGTTGCTAGATTTTGTTCTGATCCCCTCGTGAGGAAAGATTATGGTCGGCATTTATACCACGTATATTTTCAGCTCACTCGATGTGTCCTTTTTCAGAAAAGCAGAAAATGTCCAGGAGGTTTCAGAGAGTAGGCAGAAGGTCGTCGGAAGGCAGCTTAGTGGGACTGCGACAGATCACCACAATTTTGAGCCCGCCGTCGTTGTTGTTATCTAACAGGTTCTCGTCTTGCTGCTAAGCTCTCGGCTCAATTTCAGAAGGCGGCAGAATGAATATTTGCGCCTTTGCCGGGAGTCCGGCGTATGGAGGGCGGAGGAATGTCGGCGCCGAATGGCAGCTCCGATGAGCTGACGGCTGGGAAACTGATCTGTAGAAGCTTAGTTGAAAAGGTGAGTAGGAAGGTCCTTACTGGAATCCAGTCGTCTGAAGCCGTCGGCGAGATTCTGATGGACTCTGGCCGCAGCCTGTCCTCCAGAGCCTTCTGCATGGCGCTGCTCGATCCAGTCAAAGAGTCGGATGAAGCTCTCAGCGACGTCCTTCAGAAGTTTTGATTAATATTCGAAAGAGTCATGTTACCTGTTGCTGGCCGACTCGAACGCGTTCAGTTGAGCACTCTTTTCCCAGAGCCTCGATCACCACCAATACCGACGAAGCTTCAATGTATTGGCATCTTTGAAAACTCCATCTCGGCGAAGAGTCGTCGCAATTGTACCAATAGGTCGCGACTCAGCACACTCTCCTGTAAAAACTGAGAAATATGCTGCTTTCTTTCCCCTATTCCGACTTTTTCATGTTGATTATGTTTCTGATGCAGTTTATAAATAGAAACACTCCCACTCTTCTATAATGCTCTCCTGCAAAATTTTCACCGCAGCCTGAAAATTCTCTAGGACAAAACTTCTCCCAGAGAAGCAACTCACAATCAAGCTTTTCACTCATTAATCATCTCGACATAGAAACTCACTCGGTGCTATTTCGTCAATCGTTCTTGACGAATCTTGTGAAATAACTCATAGGAACCACTGCATAAAACGAGAGTATCGAAACCGTGGGATCTGAAAGAGGATCTGCAAATTTTTGTGTTTTCAAACAAGATTCATTAGGACGAGATGATCTAAGGTTCCAAATACAATCGTAAAGATCGAGAGATTATTTCTCAGAAACTCTGAGTCAAACGCAGCGTTGAACCAGCACGTATTCCCAGCGTTATAGCGACCCGTCAAAAAGATTCGAATGCTGACGGCTACAGGCCAGATAAACTAACGGAAAGCTGTAGGATCATGAATGAGATCTTCGGGATTGCTCCGAAATGGGAAGGCTTTGTGAAAGAGCTGCGAAAAAGAACCAGAGATTCTTGGAGTGGCCCTGATTGGTCGATTCAAAGAGTACAGCTTCTAAGAAAATTTTAGGGCGCCTGACGGGGTTTTGACTTCTCCCTTGAACCCCTCAAACAGTTCAGGGCCCGTAAATTTCTTTTAACTGTCTGCTCTGCCAAACTCTGATCCTGCTTTCAACTAATCTCCTATAGGGACCCTCTAAATACAGATTTTCGACCCCGATAAGGTTTGGAGTTAGGGCCCTGGGTGGGCCTCCTTTTACAAGAGACCATAGGATCGTTAGTAAACATCTGTGCATTAACTTCTGATGAGGCGTCATTAAAACTGCAAGAAACTCTTTCTCTGACAGATTCTATTCTCGTCGTTGTCTAGCTGCATGAGAAAACGACGAAATAACGTAGGGTCAGAGGAAAGAGTTGTGGCGGCCTTTATGCACCCGCATAAAGTTAGAGAATAACAAAAGAGATGTGAAAATGCAAACTAACTTTTGAAGATCACTCTCCTCTTTTATCAACCACGTTGCTGTCAGCTTTTGTCGGTTTCGGGCAATCTGTTGAATGAAACCTGAACGTTTCTATTTTAAACCGGCTAATACATTTAATCTGCTACTCTATTTAACCTGTCTCTGCAAGGAAGATTCTTTGTATTAACTTTTGTTAATTTCGAGCTAACCTGTTGACGTCCTCTGATATCCCTATCAAAACCTTTATCTCGATGGATTCTTTCCTCAACTATGGGCTGATTTTCGGTTGTCCAAGACCGTAGTTAATGACGTCCTTGTAAAAATTTGAGACGCATTGTCATCAGTGTTGGTTTGCTTTCTGCATGCTTGCGAAGTTTTGACAGAAATACACAACTAAACACTATATATATTGTTACATATTTCTCATCCAGAAGCAAAATGAGGACTAACCCGAACTGCGCGTAGCATGACATCTTCTGGAAAGGCACTCCTGACAAAGGCTTTGACTTTGCGAAATTATTTCCTGAGCTCTACCAGCAGTTGGAGACCACCACCAGACTCACAGTTTATTATCATCATAAACTCATTGTTTGATCTAAGTATATTAGTTCTCAAAACTACTCAACCTCCCGGAATGACACATTCCTCGTAGCGTCTCCTTCGAGCTTCCCTTGAGTCTGCCTGAAGTCCCTTCTGTCTGTAACTCTTCACACAAAACATTGGGCATTTCAGCGAAAAATCACGGATGCTCTCTCTCTGAAATATAAATATATACTCACCACGCAAACAATTATATTTATAAAATTTCAGAAGATATTTTCCTGCTTCCATCAACTTGGAGCAAATTCAAACTAGAGTTAAACTCAAAACTTTCGAAACAAATGATGAATTTTCGAAATGTGCATACGCCCTAGGAGCTTGAACTCGAGAAAACAATTGCACCGTAAATGCGCGTATGACAATGGATACTGTGAGTTTGAAAAGCTGCAAACACAGCGAGGAAATTTCCGTTATTTCAATTTCTTTCCGGAAGAAACGCGCATGGCGTGCGCGACGCCCTCAGGCGCTCTATCGTGCGCGGCTTCAGTAGTTTCCTTATCTTTTTGGCTTTTTGTCTCATATAGGCTACCGAATTCCTAAGAAAAGTTTAGCTCCTGCAAGGAAAACATGTCGAATC
Source organism: Caenorhabditis auriculariae (assembly GCA_904845305.1). NCBI lineage: Eukaryota > Metazoa > Nematoda > Chromadorea > Rhabditida > Rhabditidae > Caenorhabditis > Caenorhabditis auriculariae. Next base: position 975,638 of record CAJGYM010000025.1, read on the forward strand.
GGGAAAGATTTTGAGCGAAATGTGAGGGGCTTGAGAGAGACTTCTAAAGTACCTCCGAGATGGCTCAGAGTATCACGGTGTTCCGCGCAATGATGCGAAATTTTGGGTCCCAGCGGTCATTATCCGTGTGCGCATTATTGCGCCCTTCCTCATGGTTTCTGATGCATTGAATTTCTTCTACTCATTGCTACTTTTTCTATTTCTGCATTTGCGTGATCCGCCTCTATGGGTACATCTCTGTGGAGCTTTTAATTGCGCATCTAAACCGGTTTCAGATCTAACTATTTTCTCGTAAAGAGCTGATGACTTTTTCTAGTCCCACTTCTTTCAAAATTTTGACATCTGTTTCGCGACATGAAATAGCGTCGCTCTATTTCGTGAAACGGTAGTTTTAATTTTAATCAGTTAATAATAAAAGTTATTATTCCAGTTCCTGACGCAGTTTGAAACCGGTTTCCTGGTAAATCGAGCCAAATTTAATTTGTTGATGCAGTTTAATGATTTTGCTATATGCATCATCTGAAACTTTATATTATCTAGTGATGGTCGGATTTGGGAAACAAAAATTTCCCGCCATACGAGGTTTTTCTTTTCTAAAAATTTGCTTATCCATTATATGTTTTTCTGAAAACTAGGTATTTCGAGGTATATAAAATGTCATTTCGCTCCTCGAATTTTCTCCTCATTTCAATATTTCTCGTATTTATAAATGCTTTCATTCAATGGGAGTCTGATTCACCTTCCTAATATTTTTGTTTTTATTTTGTAATCAGTAATTTAGGAGTTTTCCCCTTTTCGAAATCGCTCCTAAATGTATCGTAAGCGAATGTTTCTCTACATCATATTCTTCAAACTGAGATAATTTCGAAACTATTTCAGGATCTATTTATCCTGAAATTCGCAAATTCTAAAATTGAAAAACATTTCCTTGAGTATGCGATGATTGCGTCCGCGTGCTTAGCCCTAAGCATCATAATCCTTGCGTTAATTAGTCGCGACCTGTGCGTAAATGACACGTGATATAGCTTAAAAGGTATGTCGGAGGTCCTCACGGTGACACATTATATGGTCCCTTCGATTCGCCTGTGGAATCTCTAGGGGCCTCGGAGCTTCTCCCGTACCCCTTTCAAGGATTTTCTTTTGAACTGTGTGTGAGAACCGCTGTTTTGATGAGTTAGGGACGAATATGAATAAGTTTCGAATCGCAGTGAAAATTCTGATCCTGCCCCACATAGCCCCTTTTAACTAACCCCTGGCAGTGGGCCTCTAAAACCAGATTATTATCGGGGCCCTGAGGCGTCTCCAGCGGAACTCGGCCGCCAGCCGATTGGGCACAAGGCCCTTTGAACCGCGCGCCCTCGCTTTCGCTGAAGCTGAACAGAAATTTTCTTTTTGAAGAGTCTACGAATTTCCTTAAAATTTCGCTTTTTACTCTATCTGCCAAGACGTTTTGATCGAACATTCGAGCATCTTTTGTTATTTATAATATTTCGATGGGCTACGGAAGCTTTTAAATCACAATGAAGCTATTCAATCGAAATGCTTTAGCTGTGCTGATAGTGGAGAGTGGTCGACACCTTTAGAGATAAATCTCCTTTCGATGAAATAGAGTATTAACGTGTAAAACTGTAGGGTTACATTTGTGAAACAGGAAAGACGATGAGTCGTCAATAAGTTACAAACACAAAATGAGGTATTGTAAGCTAGGATTAACCATTCAAATACGCCATACGATTTTGAAGACCGTGTCTTTCTTTTGAAATCTCTGGTCTGTGCAAGATCTCACAACAAAGAAAAACAAAACGCTTTCTTTATGACTTCGGTATCGTTTCAATTCCAATTCATATAAAATGTCATTATTATTATCATCTGTTATTATGAATATTGCGCAGATAAAAAGGATAATATAGACGAGAGAATCTGGAAATGTGGTTCACAACGAAGAGATTTTTGGGTGGAAATTGTTTGCAAACGCATTGACAAGAATAAATAATTTTAGTGGGTTCTCTTCTGATTTTGCATGACGAGGCTTCTTCGGCTCGCCGCACTGAGCCTCGGGATCAAAATGGACTGTCTTCGAACGGAAGCAGCCCAGCAACTTCTCGCAATGGTCTTTTTCGCAGAGATCGCATCCATCTTAAAGTTTACTTTTTGAGAATATGTCCTTTTTATCATTATAAGAAAAACAAATTAAACTTCGAAAAAGTTTATATTTTTCTTCCTAATTTTGGAAAATCTTGAGCAGTGTATTGCAATAAATTATATGAGGGCGAAATTGCTTTTCGAATTTTTCTGAAATTAGATAGTTGATTTTTAAAAGGAAATTAAAATCCAAAAATCTTAAGTTTTTCATAATAAATCAAGAAAAAAAAGAACCGACCTTTTTCATGAGTTCGTAGATGATCTCGTCGCTGACCTTCGCTGTCGTGCTTTATACTGAGGATGGTTCGTCACGAAAACTGCGGATCCAATGCGCCAAAGTTGAAATCTCGCCGGTCGCCTCGTCTCCTGAAAAGGAAGTCGAGTCCAGGTCCAACCCACTCTCAGCCAACCGAAATGAAGTTCTGGCACTGAGAAATGGTACAGCGAGTGTCAACATCAACGTTTATTCTATCAAGATATTGTCTGATCAGGTTGACGCTTAGAACCCATTTTCTTTTCCTGAAATTGCTGCTTTAAGAAGGTTCAAAAAGTTCTGAATCTCGGCGCAATATCACGCATCTGCTTGATACAAGCTAACTTTATACTTAATATTTGAGAACTCAAAATTTCTCCAAATACTTATAGTTTGACAAAAGCCATGAGTTGAAATTTCATGAACGATACCTGCCTGGTGGCCTTGTGGCTGTGAAGAATCAACGCCTCTTTGCGGATCTCAGTCACGCCTCTATCATATAATCTGCCGTTTTCAAATACATTTCTTCGATAATTTTTAGCCTTATGAACTTTTGGCAGCAATGGATGAATAAAAAGTTTTCGATTGCCAATAATTCAACTAGAGTGATAAATAAGCAGTGAAAACCAAGTTGACTGAAACCGATCTCTAATTTCAGCAGTGCGTGTACATTGCTCCCATTTTATAAGCCACTTACTTTCTGAAAAATCCAATAACTACCGTAAATAAACAGAAAAAACGATGAAAACATTAAAATGGCTTTAACAAAAAACACTTTTTATCGCCTTCTTTCGAGGAAGATCATGAAATTTACCGTTTCCTTTCTGTTTATATCGTTCTTATGCTTTTTCAACGATTTAAAGAAATAAACAATTTAAAAAACGATCAAAATTAGAATTAAACCAAAAAATTAGCGTATTAAGGTTGGCAATTCATAAGATGCAAATACCGCACAATCGAAACAGCGGAGTGTCGTTCCATGAAATTTCAACTTGTGACACATCGACTATATAAGCATTCATTATCTAATAGGTGAAATTCAGGCCTTTTTTTCTTTCAAACACTTTTCGAGAAATAAACAAATCATTTAATCCCTTTATCGATGAAAACCTTGGCTTCTAAATTAATATCTGAATATTTCATCAAAAGGAGAAGAACGTTTAAAAGCAACAAAAAAGATGGTTAGTCAGGTGAAACTTATGGTTTAACATAATATTTCATGAGTAAATTATGAGGATCCGATGAAAAAAAATTCAGCCTCCCACGAGAGACCTGTAAGCTGGCCTATTCAATTTAGTCTCCGAAAAGATTCTCAGCTGGGTCTCAAAAGGAATGCTTATTTTATACTGAAAATTCTCATGGAAACTCTAGTCTCCGACGGAGTAAATCGACTGTTCTTGAGCTTCCTCAGTGTCTTCATATCAGTCCGAAAAGTCGACTTTAAATCCTTTTTCTTCTTTGATTATCTGAACAAAAAGCTCGAACGTTCCGCAAAAATCAAAGAACTGACTGCCTATGACTTCCTGCCACCGTCATTTCTTCATATCTGAGCCTTGTGGACTACATTTGCGGTCCCTCTCAAGCCTCCGGGGCCGGAATTGCACGTTGCGACCCTTTCTTCAAAAAAAAAAAAAAAGAACTCTTCTATCCCCGCCACCGAGAGACAATCTCACTGAATAAGAACTTCTTGAGAAAGAAACTTATGTCCCTTCTGAGTCTGCTTCCATGTTTCTGTCACTGGAGATGGGCAACAACAAGCTCGAAAGCGGAACGAAATAACTACCTGTGATTGGAGAATTTTTCTCAAATAATGAATGAATAGTCACCTGGTTGGCAGAACGACAAACAGCAATAAGTGCATTTTCCGAAATCAGTCAGTTGGACCTGCAAAACTCTGGGTTGAGAAAGCTCTTTATTTTCATTTCATTAATTCTCTCAATCAGATATTCTCTGAACACGCAGTTCTGTAATTCCAAAACAACGGGTACAATAAAGATTTTAAAACTTAACCTGATTTTATCATAATCAGAAATGCGGACGCAACCTTTAAGCCAACTTCTTCCTACTTAGCTAGGTTAGGTAGGCAAGGAGCGCCTACGTATCTAAGAAAGGGATTAATTTTCCTAGACATGATGTATATCAATCGATTAGACTGTAAATTTCAGGTGCAATTTCAACTTTATTGTACAATTTGAGTTGCAATTTCAACAATTTCGTGTTTTTCTAGTAATTTTTCCATCCACCGAGCTTGAGCCCGAGATCCATCTTTCTAGCCCTCAAAACATATCTTCGGAATATTTTGAAAATACAGAGACAGTGCATTCAAAGTCTGTATTGCCAAAGAATAATCATAAAATCAGAAGATACAAGCTCAGAAAGGCAATTTGAAATGCAACCGAAATTTGAAGACTCTCGTCGTAGGAACCTCAGGTCAACTTCGCTTCTAAACGCAGAGAAGCCTCGCGAAGAAGTATCTCGTTTCATAATGACCCTCCGGAATGCGACATGATGAAAGCTTGAACCATACTTCTTTTATTTCTCACGATAACTCGGACCGCGGTAATGAAAACCGGATGCTCTGACTTTTTTGAGCAGGATCACTCAAAAGGCACCCGGTAGTGGTCACTAGGAATTCCACGACACGTCCGATTCGCGTGTGGTCCGCGTCTAAGAAGAAATAGACAAAAGAAGAAAAGAAGACCTCCGTCGGCCGAACTCGACGCGCCATCCGATTTCGCAATCTGGAGGCGGAGAGGCTTTGAATCGCATGTTCATCCAGCTGACGATTGATCGTCCTCGAAATGCCTGCCAGCCTCTTCCTCATCATCCTGTTCCCCATTCGCCTGCGGAACACCTGGATCTTGAGCCTTTATAGGCTGATGCTAGAGGGTCTCTATTTGGAAAAATTTCTTTCGAAAACTTTCAAAAACGGAAAATGACTTGATGAGGATCACGGATGAACATGCGCGTGGGCGATGTGGTTTTCATGAGTCGGCCTGTCGATTCCGCCGTCCAGCATCTGCTTATAGAGGCCTTCATCGTACTGCAGCGGGATGTCGTTGTAACCCACGGAGCAGGGATAAATATAGCAGTCCGTACTGTCGTACCTCTACAAATAAATGATCTCTTCAGTAATCTTTTTAGACTTGTAACGTTTGAGTAAGGGTTTCGAAGGCCAGCTCTTTTCAAGGCTTATTTTCCAAAGTTCCTGTTGTTTTAATAAAAACCTTGAAATTTTCTTAAGGTCTGAAAAACCGTAATCAGCCAAACTTCCTCTATTTCAAGTAACAATGGATGAAGTCAAAACTATGGCTTTATGAGGGACTTGATGGTTTTATCGAAAACAGGAAGTTAAAGTAAATTAATTACCTACTGTTGCATCAAAAACTCTCATATTTTCAGTAAAATTATCTATCACATAGTAAAATAACTCTTCCGTAAAAGTTCCGCGTAAAAATTCTCTACTACCAAAAATTAAGACATGTTTCTTTTTAATACTTGGTTAGATGGGTTTCATCAAATCAATCGAAAAATGACAAAAAGCTCTTTCGACTAAATATCAAATTTTAAAACGACAGAAGAACAAACTGAACGCGTTTGAGATTGTCCATTTGAGTTTTAAGCGAACCAGTCCCGTTCTTCTGGAGTTCGGTCGTCGACACTCTACAGCCCGAAATTAGAAGAAACCTCTTCACTCACGGTCCTTACTGCACTGATGATGTCCATCGCGAGTCAACATCCGATAATTTCGACGGAAAATCGGCGTCGCGGCAGAAGAGCCAGCAGGATCGGAGTGATTGAGTGAGCTGGTCGTAGAGCCATCGAGCCTCGTTCACACTTCGACAGCTTGGAAGGTCACCTGCCAAAAATCCGAGTTACAAATTTATATCAATAAAATCCCTGAGTAGCAAGTTTTCCTAATAGTCCTGAGTAGCAAATTCAGCATCAAGAGAACATCAGAAAATCTTCTATTGGAGTTGTTTTCAAACCCTTCCAAAGTGCGCTCTAGCAAACTAACAAGAGAGATTATTTTAGTGTCAACTTTGTGAACTTGCTTTGAGATAATCTGGTCCGAACTATTTGAAAGTTTGGCATTAAGTCTCGTCATAGTTGCTACCTCAACGTACTTTAATTTTTAGGAATACGATTCTCAAAAGTTCCGTGTATTGGTCGCAAGCTTGACTCTGTGCTAAACGGAAAGTTAGAAATTTCGTAAACCCAAACTTCTTCCGAAGTTTCTGGGCAAATTTATAGAAAACTCACTTTGAACGATGGATAGTCTGAAACTGGCATTACTATTAGGGTTGTTCTTTCACAAATAAGCACGCTGCATTTTGTAGTTCATTTAACTGTTAATATTAAAAAGCAGACGATTCATTTCATGCTTTTCTAATGAAAAACTTTCTCCTTTTCAAATATTTCAGCTCTAAATCGAAAACAAACCGTGTATTTATTACTTCAAAATTTTTATTGGAAAAGACGCCTGCAAACAGTGACAGCATCCCATGCCGAAACCTCTATGGGTCCATGTAAATGTGATCCGGTTTGGCGACTGTCTTGTGAGTCCCTGCAGCTCTTTCCGTACACTGATAAAATCTTCACGAAAACTTGACTGACTCGGATATAGTTATCAGAGAGAAAACACTTTCGAGAGAAAAGTGACAATTTATTTTTATCCAATTTTCAGTGAACACAAATCTCTAATGGAAAAATACGCAATTAAAATCAAAACTTTTGAATTCAGCTGAGAATCAGAGAATTGAAGTCACTTACAACATAAGGGTTTGGCGTGTTGGTATCTTTAAAAATTGGTACATTGATTGCGACCTTGCTCCCTCGACGGCCTCGGATGTTTTTCGTCAAGTTTTTGAATCTTAAACTCGAAATTAGGTTTTTTTTTTGTGAATTAATTCACCTTGGGTGACCTAAAAAGACAGCCTGCTCTGGCCAGAAAATGCTTCCAGCCGACTCGTTGCTCTCCGGATTTGGTTTGAAAGACGGCGATGTGAAGTCCGATGCTCCTAATGATGGGAAGGAAATCGACAAAATCGACTCTCTGCAATTTGTAAACACTTAAAGACGCCTTTTGTTGTCCAGAAACCAATATATAATAACGGCACCAAATTGTCCTCTTTTCTTTCTTTTCAAAACTCAAAACTCACCGGTACAGTGAATTTTAAATATAAAAGGTTGCAGAATAATATTCAATGCGTTCGTCATTAAAGAAATTTTCCAAAAATTTCAATGCCAACAATTAGAATTTTTCTACAAGCATTCCATTTGTTCGTCTTTTGAAGAAAGATTAACTGAGGAAGTTGAATCAAACACAATATTTTACTTTAAAAACTTGGTCTTGAGATTCTTCTCGGTAACCTTCTTCAGTAGCCGCTGCACTTCTTTCTACGCATCTTCATGTTCGCTTCGACGACGTTGAAGCAAGCGATGAGGCCTGAAATGTGAAAAACTACATCGCGCATGAAGGAACAATCAAACCGCCGTAAGAGCCGGGAGTGCCTCAATCATGTAGGAAATCCCGAACTCGGGACGCCAAAGACACCTGTTGGTTGTCTTGACAAGCGCGTTCACCTCTTCTTCAGCCGAAAGCCGACTCAGAGCTCTTCCGCGCGACAAGAAACACGTACCTTGAAAGGAAGGTCATTTTCACTTCCCAGTCGAAAATCTTCGTGAATCGCAACTCCTTGATAGTACCAAAGTCTCAACCTATCATTTCTAATTTTGGAGAAAGGAAGCTTCCAAATTGAAAACAAAGCTATTAAAACTCAAAACGAAATAACCTATTATCCTCTTGAGCCCTCTCGGAGATATTTTTGCAAAATGAGACTTCCTAAAACCGTGATCAGGGTTTATAAAGAATAGCCAGTTTGCAGAAAAACTCAAAAGTTATACCTTTTTGTTCTCATCATCAAACTGAATCGTGTATTCCACTTGTCTCCCCATTTCAACTGATCTCCTGTCGAGACTTCAGTCGGTGGTAAAGATTAATGAACTGAGCGATTCCATGTTTGAAAGGCAAAAAGCCATCGATCCATCCGAATCTCTCTCAAACCTTTGATGTATTCGATGTACTGGTACGTCTCTTCCCCAACCTCAAGGACTTCCTTGGTGAGAAGGCCTGCATCTGAAATTCAAAACTTTACTGGAAGTTAGGATGAATGAACTATAGGAGTCAGACGTCACAGTTTTTATTTACTTTTATCTCGTAACAGTTCAGAGTCATCTCACAAAAAGGTTGGAGAAGCGTGTTCAGCACAAAACGTGAATTTTCGGGTCCCATTAATATGAGAATTAAAAACTTGCGATAGATAGAAAATTATAGAAAAATTGAAATACTTCGAAATTCACTTTTGAATAAAAGTATGGTTTGAAAAGAAAACTCATTTGAAAATGGAGATTGACTTAAAACATAACAAATCTCCGCTTATTAAGATAAATGTCCATTACCAGATGAGCAGTTCGAGTGTCATGGAAGACCAGCGTTCAACGGCGATCTGATCATATCGTTAGAGACGCCCAACGGCCACCTCTCCTGCAGAATTTTCCCTGACGTTTTCTCGATAAATCTTCGTTTCAATCTTCCTATATAGTAGGTAAAAGTTATTCATGATTACACAACGAAATAGGAAAGTACTCTTAACAGATGCTTTCATAAACCGAAAAATAGGAGAGGAAAAGTCGAAGGATCTCGTCGGAAAGGTGGCTCGTCGAAAGTTCCCTAGCGACACTGAAAAATCGGAAAGCTGCCTTTTGAAATTTCGTCGCTATACTATCGTACCTCAAGGCCGGAAAAATTTGGTTAACAAACGAAAGTTATTACTTTCCAATAAAAGCTTTTCAGCAAACTTCAAAAAGAATGAGGATGTATATTTTCAAACTTGACCAATATTAAGCATCAAACGCTTTGGAATAGATGAGAAAACGAGGAAACACAAAAGGCTGAAATTATGCCTAAGTTCTCACTCTGACCACAGCCTTTCAGCGTCCAGTGAAAACAACGCACAAGGTGGCAATTCATGTCAAAGCTTATCCTGTCGCGTTGGGAAACCTTTTGTCAGCAAAAATGTCGCCACCATAAGCCAAAAGCTGCATGGCAAGGACGGAAGCAAGAGAGAGAGACCAGTCGTTTTTCAGTTAATGTCTCATTTGTTTCGAGCCTCAACTTGATTACTGATCGCCAAGTCTCTGCGTTTAGTTTATTTGAAGAAGAAAACCAGCCCATGTAAGAATCACTGCAACAATAAGATCCAAAAATTTGCACTTTGATCTAGCGAGACTGCTAGTTATTAATGATTTAGACTCCGCCAGACCAGCTGAGCGCAGAAAGAGTCTGGCTATAACTCCTGAAAGGGAAGACTAGAAAAGGCAAATGACACAGAAGAGAAAGCTCATCTGTGCGTTTGGTTTCTTTCAGCCACCTGGTTCCTTGCAGGCTGAGAACACTTGCAATAATTGCTCTGGTCGTCCCAACCAACGCCGAAGTCTGCAAAGCTTTACTCTCGATGGGTTTTATAACCTGCACCAGTACAACGCAAAGAAACGAAGTGTGATGTAATCGGACAACCAATCTGTGTCAAACTTCAAGTGAAAAGGCAGTTACAAAATACGCAAGATCGAGAAAACTTGTTCCAAGTATCACTACTGACTAGGAATGACCATTGCAGATAAATCTTTCTATGACAGGTCAGTGATCTTTTAGATGAAAATAGTCTCTGTCGTAACAAAAGTGCTCTGAGATCGACATCTGACTCCAAATTAATTCTATTGAATGGAAAATTTATGGACTATATTGGCTGTATCCATGTCTGTGTAAATTTCTAAAGTTTTAAAATAAAGCATTCTCAATCTTACTTAGACAAGACTTTTTATATTCAAAATTTAACTCCAGGAGTAAAGAATCCTTGTTCTCACTATTCAATCTTTGGTCAAAGAAGTATTAGTTACTTTTAAAAGTTAGAGAAACAGCCTTTGTCCCTTTTAAAGATCCACCTCTCTCGTCTTTTGATTCCCAGACGCAGCCTGTGAAAAAGCAACCTTTGTACTTTACCTCTATTACGACCTTTAATCTGGGCAGTAGCAAATGACAACATTTGATATATGAAAAGATTCTTTCTTACCTGAGAAAAGGTATCAGCTTGACGCTCATAAACTAATCAAACCCCAAGAAAAAGAAGCACACCCAGACACATTCAGACACAATTGCTGTGAATGAATTGATCGTCGATAGCCGGTACGCACAACAAGATAAAGCTTGAGAATAACAAACGCCCAGGGCAAATCAACACGAGGCAAGTCTCAGAAGCATGAATAAAAGAACCAGAGGAAAACGCTGGCCACTCTACAACGCGTATGTCACGTCGGCTGAAAGTTTCTGATGCAGTTTCTTTCGCGTCTGGCGTCGTCGGGCAGCAGCCGTTGGGTCTGTGTATGAATTCCGTCACCCGAAGATTCCATGGAGGATAATTTCCGCAAAAGCGATGAACACTGCCGACTTGCAAAATTAGCAGGCCTCCTCGATACTTTACAAAATTTCTCATGGAATTGTTTCTTTCTGCACTTTATCTTTATTTTAATCTCTATTCTGGTGTAGTATTCTTTGATAAGAACTTTGCTGATGAGAAAATTTTAAATGAAATATCAGAAGGCTATAGCGCCTGATGTTCTTAGCTATAGAAAGAAAACAGTTTTGACAAAATGATCCAAACGACGATTGTAAAACCGATGTGAATGAGAGAGACATTTTTAATAAACGTACATCTAAATTTTGCAAAATCATTATCACTGCTCAAAAACGTCTGTAGCTCTTTCTGTCAAACCACCTTTTCAGAAGAAAGAAAAACTTACTCTGATTAAAAAGTCCGGGTCTCACTAATAGGATGATCCAGTGCTACTCACTTATCGTTCTCGGTTTGGTTACTCTCGACGATTTGACTCACATACAGCTTAGAAATTGTGAAGCCCATCTAGGCATATCAAAACGATCCAAACTCCTTTCCTTGCCTAGGCCAACTTTTTATGTGTTAGAACACAAAACTCAAGAAAATGCGGTGTAAACAAGTATCTGCTGGGTAAGCTCTTCATCTCTCTCTCATTGGTGAGCCTCCTCACCAGCCTCTTGATGATTATTTTGAAGAGAATTCCCTGACTCGCCAGATTTGCAGACATCGGACTAGAGCTCAGTTTCTCCTGAGTCTGAGGACAAACTTTGAAACTAGCCGCGCCACTCGCACTGGAAACTCGAAGACAGACTTCCACGGTTCTTCCCAAAATCAATCGAATTCTGATGATTGATTTTAAACGAGTTTCTTTCGAAGAACTAGCATTAAAACCGACAAAAAGTCCATAACTTGGAACACTTTTGAACGTCGCCCCAATGATCGTACTAAGGAAAAGGTGTTTGGACCTCGGATCTGCTGTATACTTCAATCAACTTTCTAATTCCTTCCTGAATGAATCAATAATCTGAGACAAAGCTCAGCGATACTAAGAAGTCCAGCGCATCTTCTCCACAACTCTTCTAGTGCAGAGAATCGCCAAATTAGATGTGGTGTTCGAGGCGAGACAACTTTCCTCGAAAAATTCTCGAGTCATGTGTTATATAACTGAATGCGTGTACCATATTACGTGGCGTTTCAACGCGTGGAAGCCCACATTGAGAAGGTCAACTGAGGAAAATTGCAGGCGAGCATCACTAGCCAGTACAGCTCTCACTTTCCGCAGCGCCACAGCCAGCCAATATCAAGCATCCTACGGCCTCAGAGGAAAACCTCTTTAATATATTGCGTCTTCTTCAAATCAGACTTGAAAAATAACTCGAGCTCTGGAGCGTATAGTCGTCATCTGTAGTGGAAGAAACATCTATCATATTGTTCTACTCTTCGAGTGGAATTCAGTATAAGCTCATTCCTGAGTTTCAGCCTCTGTCACGATTTTGGTTCTTCCTCTGAGCTACATGAACCGTTCTGCCATACGATGCATTCGGCATCTCGTGGACATGCGCCTTTTATAACGAAACAGTCTTTGGCCAAACTATGCAAAAAGGAAGCAGGCCACACGCAAAGAGGCGGGTTGCGCGCATTGAAGTTGACGCTTCATGGAAAAGACTGCGTTCGAAGTAAACTAAAATCGTGAAAAGCTGGCGTAATGAGCTTGTAAGACGAGATCTCTATCTTTGGAAAGTAGCGACACTTCATGGAGTTATAAATAGGTTTCTATTGATGGTCCATCAGGCCGTGAAGGTTTTGATCATTATACTTTCTTAGCCATTATCTTTTATTCAGGGAAAAATCTGGAACGAACACCTGACTCAATCTAAATTCAATATCAGAAAAATTCAGAGAGGTCAAATTTTCAATTATGCAATTCAGGCGAGGATTTTACTCGAAAGAATGTAAGTGAACGGTACACCTCGATATATATTTTATTTCTACACTATCGGAATATGTTACCAGACGAAACAGGATCAGAGGGTTAAAAAGCATCACGGTTTGAAATCGATACACAGAAAAAGTCCGATCGCCACGTGTCTTCGACTCCTAACTCATGGGGAAAGTAAGCGGATAGATATCTCCACGACGAAATTATTTGGTAGGATAAATCCTGCAAGAAAAAATCATTTTAACAGCGAAAGCTTGAGACATTACCAAAAAATCTTTCAAAAAAAGAGCAAAATGAAATATAAAGAGGTTAAAACGTCCGAATAAATTTTAAAATACAAATTAAAAAGTTGAATGACTCGAGTAATACAAATTACAGTGTCGCATCGCGGATCCACCTTTGTGACCAACAGTGATACCAGTTCGTGTAGAACAAGCCAGACGCAGTTACTACTGAGGACTGCTACTAACGAGACCAACCGACAGCGGGCTGCTTTCTCGAAAACCTAGCTGACTTTTGAAGTGAATAGGTGCCACTCTAAAGCTAGTAGAAAATGCAGACGAAAATTGTTCTTTCCAGTATTTACAGGAAAATAACGTTGCGCTGAAAAAGTCCATTTTATCTAGGCATCTAAAGAGTTAAATATTACCACAAAATAATGTTCGCTTGTGGTATATAGACACCTGGGATATCTCTCAAGAACCCTACAGGAACAGACAAACAAACAAACACAAAAGCAAGAATGGCTGAGATACTAGAAGCGTGGACTTCTCGGTGCGAGTCCCACACAACCTCAGTGCTAGATGGAGTCTGGACGGGATTCTATTCTGAACAGAAAATGATTATGAAGGAACAGAAAAACGCATTGATCTGAGAGAAAGAAACTGGAAGGAATAATTTATAACTGGTTGCGAGGCTTCGAAGCGCTATCATGTTGCACAATAGTGGTCTCTTTGATTCTGAAAAGGATCTAATGAAGAAATTAATCCCGAAAAGCTGAATCACCCCAAATCGTCATTCTCTTTGGCAGCAAATCCTCGCTAAGTCGATCTCGCTGTTTGACAACCGTCGCTGTCGCCAACGGTCTGAAATGCCATTATTTTTTTTCAATTCGTTCTCAGCCTGACGGAAAGAAAGAGCAAAGGACGAGGAAGTCAATTTAGATGGAAGCAAAAATCAAAATGAAAACTGACGAATCCTCGAGTTCGATTGTTGACGCCGCGTTGTTATCAGACTTGTTCACTATCAGTGGCCAGCTCCATTTGATCGAATTTTGTCGTCATCAGAAATGGCGGCCTGCTCCAGAAGCGCATCTGTCGCTTCTTCTTCGCCAATCAGGAACATTTCGAAGACCTTGATGACGGACGATAATGGAGCGGCATGATGGCAAATCAAATCCAATAATACGCAGTTTCCATGGAAAGCTACCTGGAATTCGGCACGTGCGGATCTGGTTGACACATTCGAGTTTGCTGAACGAAAACATCGTTCCCTTGAGCAGCTTGCCGACGCAGAACAAAATACCGGATGAATCCTCCCCTAAGGTCAATTAAATTTTATTGATCGGATGGAACCAAAAACCTTGTTCCTCAGCGCAAATGTCGCCAGGATCCGTGATCTTCGATTGTTGGAGGGCTAGGTCGAGTGACTCGAGCGAAATCAACTTTGAACCAACCTATAAAATCCTTTTTAAAAGGCCGATAGTTCCGAGTATAAAAGGAGGTTTCCCACTCTTTCGAAATAAAACTCTTCCTCAATCTTGAAGATTTATTTTCTCAACCACGTTTAACAAAAGTATCAAACCCAAGCAGAATGAAAACTGAAGGAAATCAAAGAATGATCAAAATTCTGAAACCTTCCTTTGTTATAGAAGTTTAAAAAATAAGTCCTAGATTCGCCTTTAGTAATCATAGTGGACAACTTTAGAAATGTAACGACGCGCCTTTCAACATCGCTGAAACATTCTTCATGACCTCCTCTAAAGCATCAAGAGTTAGCCACGTAACTGAACGCATAACA